>CM044013.1:5252561-5852561 GCA_024085815.1 Flaveria linearis
TAACAAAAAAAACTATCAATAACACTTAGTTCAAGTGGTTAAGACGAGATACTTAATACAATTAAAATTGAAAAGATCTTGAATTCTAGTATCAATCGAAGCAAAAATGTTCTGGGTTGAATTAGTGAGTTTTTTATTTATGGGTTTTCTTCTAAGGGGATTGAGATGCGGTCTCGACTGAGAAATGAATATGTGAGATCGATTACAATAACACTCATCATTCGAAGCAGAGACTTACACTTGCCGTTCATAAAAAATCAAATCAAAACCTTTGTTTTCAAAGAAACATTATGTTGATAAAATGATATACTTCTTAATCAAAGAACGTGTTTAAATTTTACATAGTATAGATATAATGATTTTAAAAATAAAGTCATTGTAAAATAGAGTATGTGTCCCAAGAATGTTTTTTTTATATTGAAAATGAACATGGAAAAAGGTTAGTGTTTGGTCAGCCTACGTTACATAACATAAGGACGAACAGAAGCCAATGCGTTTCCAGACAAAAGAATAAAGGGAGTTACCAAATGACACTAAATTATTGATTAAATGACTGTTTATATCCATAAAATATCTAAAAGCATGAATAATAAATACATAAAAATAGGATTCTTTTTAAATCATATTTTGTTAGTGAATGTATTATGGTTTTTTAATATTTAAGTTACTCTTAATATATATTATTATTCAGTTAAAGCTTGAACATTCAAACGCATAAAATAATACTTTACACACTTTTGTTTGTTTTATGCATTAAAATTGGTTATATATAGAATTATACCTTGGAAATTAGTTGTGAATTTTTTACGACGCAAATTAAATCCAAAATTAAATGAGCCTTGGAATGATTTCCTATCAAACTCCAAACACGTTCGACTAAATGGTTACGTATAGATTAATCTGTCACGTTTATAGATTGATCTGTTAATTTATTCTCTAATAAAACTTTAGTGATAAAAAAGAGATGAGTATTAGATTTAATAGTCTGACTGCATCTATTTTATTAATATTTGCATTTGGTTATAATTTTATGATTTTAAAGTATTAATATTTAAAAGTTAAAAGAAAAACAATTATGGGCTAAACCGGTCATATTCCTACCGATCCAAGAATCTTTTTATTATGTTCAAGTTCGTATTTTTTACACGAGTTTTAGCTTCTTATTGTTTTGGGATCCATCATCTCACAAACACGACCTATTTAAACCGTGTAAAAGTTAAGTTAGATCACTAAAAAATTAACAATGCTAGTGGTGAGATTCTTAAGGGACTAGCTTTGTAGATTAATCAAGAATATTTCAACATCCCTTTATCATCCTCTTCGCAACATCCACTACGCTGCAAAAAGCACATCTCTTCCACAACATTGCTTCATAATAAATATAAAAATAAAATATCTCCAAAACCCCGTTTCTTTACAACATTCCCCAAAATTTGACCTCTGTGTTCTTCATCTCTTCAAATCAGAACAATTCTGACTTTGATCCACAAATTCAACTCAAATTTCAACCAAAGATTGTAACTTTATCAAGGTATGTTAACAGTTTGATCTCATCTTTCTTTGTTTTCCACTAGGTCTAAAAGATCTGTTGGTTTTTTTATCGATTTGTGTTCATATTGTTCATGTTGTTCTTGAAATTGACGATAATAACAAAACCCCACTCATCTTTAAGCAAAATCGATGATTTCAACATACCCAACTCATCGTTTTAAACAAAAAGCAACCTTGATGAGATGGGGTTTTAAGATTTAAGATCTTGAAAGCTGTTTATGTTCATTTTGTGTCAGATCAGGTGTGTAAAGGTGAAAACTTTTAGGGTTTTCTTTCTCAGGTGGTAAAGATTTGACATTTGATTGGTTGTTGAAATAGGGAGGTAGAAAAGAGAAGATCAAGATCAGATCCAAAGGGTTAAAGGGGGAAATATGAATTTTACTGGAACACAGCAAAAATGCAAGGCTTGTGGGAAGACAGTTTACCCTGTGGAGCTTTTGTCTGCTGATGGTGTTGATTATCACAAATCTTGCTTCAAGTGTAGCCATTGCAAAGGCACCCTTAAGGTATGGTAATTAGTTTCTGAATTGATGTGAATAGTGTTGTTTATTATCAAATATGCTTGGTGGATCTGATATGTTGGTTAAGTTTTCATCATTCTAGTTTGATTTTATTGCAATATATCTATCTATATTTGATTTGTTTTGATCATGAAATAGACACAACTGTCTGGTATTTTTTTTTAATTATTTTAAAGAATGAATGACTGGTCATATTTGACTTCTCATTGCAAGCATCCTTTGTTCTTGACTTCTTGGAAGATGTGAAAAGGCAATATGGTTTTCAAGAATTTACAGTTTTATACAAATTGTGGGAGTGCAAATGCGAAAAAGAGGCATAATGCTCATCAAATGGTTGCTCAAAATTTCTGATTTTTGGCAGATGATGTTCTTGTAATTTTGGAAGAATGATGGTTGTTAGCAATGAAAAACCAAGGATTCTAGTTTGAAGAGACAATTGCGTTCTTTTTCAATTGTGCAAAAGTGCAAATCAAATCGATAATGTTACAAGTTCTTAAGCGATTTCATAATCTTTTATATCATTCGTAAACAATTTCATACTGCTCTTTAGTCATTACTCTTTGATTGTTTATATAGCTTAAGGCATTTTTTTTAATAGTTGATCAAATCCCTAAAATACCCGTAGTCTGTAAAAAGAAAATCTATAGCACCCATCAGAAGCTGGTTAGTTCCTTTATTTGTTTGAGATGTGAAATTTGCATGGTAACTTTAGTTAACTTTCAGCTGAGCAACTACTCATCAATGGAAGGTGTGCTCTACTGCAAGCCTCACTTTGAGCAACTCTTCAAGGAGAGTGGCAATTTCAACAAAAACTTCACATCACGTATGCTCTTTTTTTCATCAATTTTTGATTCCTTGGGCTTATTTGATCATTTTTAGCTTGAATCTTTAACAAGTCTGCCATTTTTTGCAGCTGCAAAGGCTGCTGAGAAGTTATCTCCGATGCTGGTAAAATTTTCGGCCTTTTTTTACCCAAATATTATGGGACATTTTAGAAGCATTTTTAAGTCTTTTTATATGTGCAGACAAAGTCACCTAGCAAAGCTGCTGGCATGTTCTCTGGTACCCAAGAGAAATGTGCTACCTGTGGCAAAACAGCTTATCCTCTGGAGAAGGTACCGATCTTACATAACATATTCATATGATATACAAACTAGAATTAGAAAATGGGCGGGTTGAGTAACGGGTCAAAATCAAAACAGTAATTTTTGGATCTAGTAAAGCTATGCAACCAAATGTAATATTGTAAATTCGATTTAATTCAGGTGACAGTGGAGAACCAAGCGTACCACAAGTCATGTTTCAAGTGCTCCCATGGAGGGTGTTCTTTATCTCCATCAAACTATGCAGCTTTGGAGGGAATTTTGTACTGCAAACATCATTTCTCTCAGCTATTCAAGGAGAAGGGCAGCTACAATCATCTCATCAAGTCTGCATCCATCAAACGCACTGCAGCAACAACAACAGCTGCTGCAGCAGCAGCGGCCGCTTCTGTTCCAGAATGATAAGCATTGTGTGAAGCAAAGTTTTTTTGGTTTGTTTTGTTTTGCTCGTGTTTGTTTTTAATGTTTATTCCTGTTCCCATGCTAGGGAACTGATTAAGCTTTGAGACCTACCAACTTTCTATTGTGTGATTGATTTCACTGGGTGCCTGCCATATTAATCAAAGACTTATTCTGCTTTTCTTGAAATCGAGTCACAGTTTGCTTCCAGTGCCATTGTCATTTGCCCCAATCAACAAAACTGGCGATATTTTCTTGGGATTAATTTTACAACTCTTTACTAAAAGAATCAATGTCAAAACTAAAAACTGCAAAATGAAAAAAATAACCATCTCCATATGAAATCTAAACAGGGTATAATAATGTTTTATTTGGCACCATGCCTTTTAACTTCACCGTGAGGATAACCCCAATAGCGGTGAATGATGATATCCCGCCATTCCTGTCAAAGAAAATGTATTTTTAAATATTAATATCGATACAACTGCTACTGCCCCTTTTGCATTTCCAAGAACCTAAAGCAATCAACCAACCCTCCAATTGTTACTCCTAAGGATTTAGTTAGGAAAATTTATCAGCAACAGAAAGATGAAGTGGTTTACCTGAAGTGTAAGGGCACTGGTATGTTTGGTGACCAGAAAGTTGGTTAAATTCACAAAATACGCAAGTGAAGAATTCAAATTCAACAGCCAAACAATCTTAAAATCTTGTCTAGCGAGTGCTACTGTTATGCCGACCACACTTTCTTCCATGTACATTGGTTGCAGGAAGCAGAACAAAAGGAACATGAGCCATGTGCAGGAGATTCTTGGAGTTCAGCTTATTTCTTGACCAAATCAAGGAGTGCTTGCTAATTAGTAACAACCTTCATTAAACAAACTGATGTTGCTAGATTATTTGTATACTTTTCAGAGGAAAGCTAGATTTCTTGAACCCCTATTTAAAGTGCTCTTGCAGCAGTAGTACCAACACACATTATGAATCCAAAAAGTTTAAAACTTTGCTCACCCTAATCAGTGAAATTTGGTTACATTCAAGAAACAACACAAATTTGCGGCCATTTGCAAGATTCTTTAAGAGGCACAAAATGATACAATGGTGGAAGGGCAAACAAACATACTTGGTGAAATCCCACTCATAATGTAAGTATACGTAGAGTTTGAGAGGCTAGGAAATGATACAATGGCAGGTGCAACAACAAACATACACAAGTAAAAACCCAATCATCGCAAAACTTTAAGTAGGATTTGGGGAGGGTAGGAAATGATTAAATGGTAGCAACAACAATCAAACAAACGTACCATGTAAAATCTCACTTATAACAAAACTAGGGTTTGGAGGGTAGGATAAATGCATACATTTCCTCCTATTTGGAAAGAAAAAGAGGTTGTATATGTTAAGACCCTTCGCTCCAAAAACCAACCTTAGACATGTCAAATTTAGCATCCAGATAAGATGATAACATATGACATTGCAGTGTGGCACGAGAATAAAAAAGAACAAAATAAAAAGTACTAGCTATAATGAGTGAACTTTTTTTTAAAATGACTGATTTATGCACACTAAAAGTACTACTAAATTTACACAAACAAATTTCTATCAGTCGGTCATAGACAGGACTAACCATTAATCTCAAGTCACCACCAACCTATGTCGTTTTGCCATTGTACATATGTACCCAACCTGCCAACCACTAAGAGTGAACTACCACTAGCACAAATACAAAACTGAAAGGGTACAGATACCGAAAATATAAAAAAAAAAATATCCATGGTATTTGGTCGGCTCGGTACGGTACCGGTTATAAAAATCTCATCAGTAGAGGGCAAACAAAGAAAAGACAATAAACGAAGAAAATTTATTAATAAGATTGATTAAACGTACCTCATGTTGGGTTTGTGAAGGTTTTGGGCTTGGGCCCATGTTTAGTTTTCTTGTTCATTAAATTGTTAACCCTAATTAGTCTCTATATGTACCCTGTTATGTATTTGTAATCTTTTGTACTGAGCAAATAAATAAAACCCTAGTTGCAGCCCGTGGACGTAGGTCACACCGACCGAACCACGTTAAATCCTTGTGTCGTTTATTGTTCTGTTTCTTCTGCGTGATATTCGTTTATGCGTGTTTCGTGTGTCGGTTCCGCTGCGCCGCTTGATTCCTAACAAGTGGTATCAGAGCTTAGGCTCGTTGAACATACGAGATTGCTCGGAAGACGATTCGTATAAGGTTTGTCTGTTCGAAGATCATAATGTTTTTTTTTTTTCTTTGCTTTCTTGATTGTCGCGTCGCTCAAATAAAAAAAAAGAAGGAATACACCTTAAGTTTGGTGCTTGAAAGAAGAAAAGGCCGAGAGTTGTTTCTTTTGTTTTCTATTACTCACGTGAACGAGTTTTTTTTAGGTTGAAAAGTCAACTTGGGTTTTCTTTATACACATAAAACAAAAGGCAGAAAGGTTCTTTTTGATTTTTGATCGAGGAAGGTAAGCAAAGCTATTAAAGCTTGTCGTCATTATCATTATTTTTGGTGATTATTCAAAGGGTTGTGGTCTTTTTTTTTGTGACGGTTTGTCACCATAAGTAATCAAGAATAACAAGAGAAGGATAGTACAAAGTTAAACTCTTTGAGCCGTCGATTAGGGTTTGATGAAAACTCCTGGATTCGTCGGGTAAAGGTTAGGGTTTTGTGTTTTTCAAGTTTCTATTTTTTTGACGGATTATATCAACTGTTTGGGGAACCGTGTTTTGTGGAACGAAAGTACGTTCGGGTTTAGATTTGTCTACAAGGTTTATTGTAGGAACAAATCGGTCAATTAACAGTGTTCAGTAGAACAGTCGTCAAGTTCAGACCCGTGCCATCATTGTGTCTGTTCACTATTTCGATTTGTTTCTTGTTTGCTGTTTAAGATGGCTGAAGACGGGAAGGTTGTGATCGAGAAATTTAACAGTTCTAATTTTAGTTGGTGGAAAATGCAAGTAGAAGCATTGTTATGTCAAAAGAACTTGGATATGGTACTAGAAGAAAAACCTGCGAAAATAGAACAAGCTGATTGGGAATCAAAGGACAGAAGGCTCGTGCGGTTATTACATTGGCTTTGACGAAAAATGTTGCTTTTAATGTCATTAAGGAAACCACGGCTCGTGGTATGATGACTGCTTTGTCAAATATGTATGAAAAACCGTCTGCAGCGAATAAGGTGTTCTTAATTCGGGAGCTGGTGAACACAAGGATGAAAGAAGGAAGCTCAGTGATTGCTCACATTAACAATCTCAATTCAATATTAACAAGACTTGTATCTGTTGGAATTAAGTTTGATGATGAAGTTCAGGCTCTACTGCTGTTGTCGTCTCTGCCTGATAGTTGGTCTGGAACTGTGACTGCAATTTCAAGTTCTGTGGGAACTAAGGGTTTCACTCTTAATAGTATTCGAGATCTAGTTATGGGTGAAGAAGTCAGACAAAGGAACTCGGGTGAGTCGTGAGTCATCTAATAGTGAACTACTAAATGTTGGCAGGGGTCGGGTAATAACAGGAACAGTGGGAGTCGGGGAAGAAGTTCATCTAAACCTAGGGAGAATGTGAAGTGTTGGAGCTGCAATGAGGTGGGACATGTTAAGAGTCAATGTCCGAATAAGAAAGAATTGAACACTGCTGCTGGGGATGTGTCTGATGATGATGCATTATACTCAGTGTGAAAACATTGTGGACTCTTGGGTCATGGATTCAGGGGCTTCGTTTCACGCCATGGACAACGGGAAACGATGGTGAATCTGAAATATGGTGATTTTGGAAAGGTACGATTAGCCAATGACGAGATACTTGAGGTAACGGGAATGAGTGATATTGATCTGGTTACTTCATTGGGTACTACATGGAACCTAAAGAATGTCAGGGTGATTCCGGGGCTGAAGAAGAAACTGATTTCAGTTGGTCAGCTGGATGAACAAGGACTGGAAGTGAGGTTTAGAGGTGGTAAATGGAGGGTGATCAATGGTAATCTGGTTATTGCTCGTGGTATGAAGCGTGGGTCATTGTATATGGCTGAGGTACCTGCTGAGGGATGTATGACCGTCCCGGTTAAGCACGACAAAATCCGGTTCGCTAAATCTGGTGCTAAGAGAGTTCATTTTGCAAACATGAAGTCTGGAGCAGGGATGCTAGGTGAACGAGTTCGAAAGTATAAACCATTCAGGGGATTCGGTGACAGTGGAAGCACGGGACGTGTTCCGGGTACGGTTACAAAGAACCGTTGGGTTTTAAAGACTACGACTGAAAACTTCTCTCCTGGTGATTGTTTGCTGAATTTGGAGAGTGATGGTGATCCTCGGTGTATCTTTGAATCTGGTGGAATGTCCAAACTGGTTAAGATGGAGGATGAGTCGTTGGCGGGGCTAGCCACGACTGAGTTGGAGCTCGGGGGAGCTTCAACTAACCCTTCTGGTACTTGATGATGTGGGGTCGCTGCAACTAAAAGATGTGATAAAGTCTTAGCTTGTTCTCGGGAACTGGACGCTTGGAAGACTTGTTTAAAGATTACTGAAGCTACTGGACGATTGGGTTGCTTTGTACTGCGGGCTAGAATTTAGTCTAATATATCCTGTTGTATTTGTAATCTTGTACTGAGCAAATAAATAAAAACCTAGTTGCAGCCCGTGGACGTAAGTCACACCAACGGAACCACGTTAAATCCTTGTGTCGTTTATTGTTCTGTTTCTTCTGCGTGATATTCATTTGTGCGTGTTTCGTATGTCGGTTCCGCTGCGCCACTTGATTCCTAACACCTCAGTCAATCGATGTGTATGAGTATAACTCTATTTGGCCCTCGTATACGCTTTTGGTATACAGTATTCAACCTTGTGAATGCACGTATGGTCCCTCCATGTTCTCACATATTTAGGTTTAGATAATAATATAAAAAGCTTCCAACTAAAATTTACATAGGTATCCATGGGATTTAACAACAAAATGATGAAATGATTGATTATACTTGTTTGGTGTTTTATCATTGGTGATGGTTAAAACATATTATTAATTATTAATTTTAATTAATAAACACTTGAGAAACATTTAAGTAGTTTCTTAAAATGTTAATGCTTTTGGTTAGTTCAGAAAGTTGATTATGGAATATATGAATGTGCATTTTGGCATCTAAAATAAATTTATCTTATAACTGATAGTTAAAGTTACAGATTTTATATCATCATATTAAGATAAAATTGTTCTACTCAAATTCACTTCTAGTACTTTCATCATATTAAGATAAAATAAAAAGAAGAAAAAAAGTCAATCTTGCATTCTTTCATAAAAAAAAATACAAGATATTTAAGATCTAGTAACAATGTAACAATCCATGTAACAATCCATGTAACAAATATAGAATCTTCCATAATAAATGGTCAAACAACTACCACAAGAGCAATTAAACTACCGGCACCAACAACCTCCAATCTTCTTCAATAGAACTGCACACACAGAAGGATAAGACACTAAGGAAAACTTCAAGTGAACATTGTAATTGCAGAGCAGAGATCACAAACAAAACTTCAGCTACCAACATAATTTCACAATGACGCTAAAGAATATAAGACAAATATATATACCATGCAAAAACATAATAGCCCAAGAGAAAAAAACCCTACTAAATAAAGCTTGCAACATGTACAAGAAAAATCAGAAGAGCAAACATCCATAAAAAAAATGATTTGACTGTATTTATATGCAAGTGTGATGATAATACCTATAAACGTTCAAGAAAAACATATCTTAAACAATGGCACATGATCTAAATCTTAAAATGGTTTCATTACCCATATCTTAAACAATGATAAACAATCTTTAGATTCATATCATCTCAAATCATATACACCCAAATTAAAAATGGATTCTTTTAAAGCTAGTTATAAACATATATGTAGTCCAAAAAAATGCTTGAATAAGCATCTCAAACAAAATGATATTATGTGTTGACTCTTGAACACCAGAAAAAGATTAATAAAACTTTAACAAGATTGCAATTCTATAGATGAAATTTGAGTCATGATCATGTTGCGATAATAACTTTTGAACTTTGAAGCACATCCAAACACCCCCTATGGCCCTATGGCTCTTATCCCTAATGCAATCCCACAATATGCAACAAATTTCATTTCAAACCTAGAAGAAAACCTAAAACACAGAACAAACACATAAAGATAAAGATTATACCTTAAATATTGCTTGGGTACATGAACACTCTAACCCTAGAACCCTGCAAAACAAAAAGAAAACTCATTTACCCAATAAAACACACAAAAAGCAACTAAAACTTCAACTTCTGATTCATATTACCATGGATTTAGGAGGAAGATTGGACTTAAACTTAGCACGAACAACACCAGTGTTACCATGAGGCCTTGTAACTTTCCCCCAAATGCACCTGTAATGCGATCCATTCTTCTTCACTTTCGCTTTGTAAACGTACGCCATGCGTTTCCCCTCGTACCACGCGACCTCCTCCTTCGTGTTCACTCCCTCAATCTGAATCAACGATGTGTTCGGATACTGGTTCGATTTCGACCTAACACAAACAGATCACAAAATCAACAAATTACCGATTTCAACTTCAATATAAGTAAGCAAGTAAGTTGATTTATGAAAGGTGATTATATCTTCAACATCAATGCACCTCTTGTAGCCGAGAATCGTTCCTCTGGTGTAGAGTCTACAAAATTGAGAAATGAGATGTTAGTATCAGTGAGTTTCAATTTGATTTGATGTGATTTGGGGATTAGGGTTTGAAGAAGGATGTTGTACCTGACGCGTTCTCCTTGACGGCCCTTCACCATTGTTGCTTGAGCAAATGCTTGCAGAGTTGCAGATCGCCGGCGGTGATGAAGAAATGATAAAACCCTAGATAGCTGATGGTATACACGATTTGGACCAAATGTTTGGGCTTTTGATGGGCTTCAAGATAGGCTTTTTCATCGTTGCCTTGCGGGCTAGCCCAAATGTTCATTCCAAAATTTTCTAAATAGTAAATACTAGTACTTGGGATTTGGGAATTGAGTTTTAATAATTTAAACTACAATGATTCATATTGTTTTTTTTAAAAGATCAACAAAATTTTATTCCACCATAATTAGCAGGATGCTAATTAGTCATACAGTACACCAATTTGTTCCACCAAATTACACAATGATTCATATTGTAATTTAACAAATACCGAAGATAACTTTTACTTAAGTTATCAAAAGCAATCATGATAGCATAATTTATAGGCTTAATTTCATTTGATTTCCTCTCACGACAATTATTATGAGTGAAATAACAAAATATATAATTTTATTGTGAGTGACAATAAATTGTAAATATATGATGATTATGCTACCGATTGATCTTAAGTCTTGACAACAAAAATAATAGTTAATAGTTTCATGATCAGATTGTCTTATTAATTACTATAAGCTATCAACCGGTTCATAGTTTGCATTACTAAAAATTCTAAAGCCATATGTTTTGATTTTAACATTTCTACTTCGATTCAAACATTAAATTATCGTATGCCCAAGAGCGAACTGAAGTTAAAATTGAATTCAGTTTGGTTTAAATTGGTTTGTTTGAGTGAAAAATATACGAACGCACTAATTTTTTTATCATGACCAGCAAGTACACATTATTTATTTTACATTTACTCTATCATTAAAAATCAAAATATACGCGTTTTAAAACATTTAAGGATTATTTGGTAGTCTTTTAATAGTCACTAAGAGGCTACCTCTCAATGAATTATAGTATATTAATGATTAAGAGCTAACCTTAATGGTTAAAAAGTACATTTGATATTAAAGTAATCTCTTAACCAGGTACATCTTCCCTTAAATGGGACGGACCCTCCCTGGACCCTGCGAAAACGCTGGAGCTCTTTGCAGCACCAGGTACGCCCTTTTTTTTTCTTAACCATTAAGATGATATTAACTATTAAAACATAGTCTTTTAACGACCATTAACATTGGTGGTGTACCTAGGAAAAATTTTCATTGTGGGCAAAAAATGGGACGTTTGCATAACTTTATGGAGGGCACTCGGGATTTTCACATACATGTAACACAAAAATAAAATTACGGCTTTGTACCTAGGTCCTCCCCCTACCTCAAAGTCGTAACTAATTGTTTGAGACCAAGAGCACACCACAAACAAACAAACAAACAAATAAAATTACGGTTTTGTTTGTTTGTTTGTTTGTTTAGACGACGGGTATTTTAGGGATTTGATCAACTATTAAAAAAATGCCTTAAGCTATATAAACAATCAAAGAGTAATGACTAAAGAGCAGTATGAAATTGTTTACGAATGATATAAAAGATTATGAAAGAGCACACCACAAATTAAGTATAAAGAATGGTATAAGAAATTGAGATACAGATTGCTCAAACTACAAACGTCAGGGGCCTAAAACGTAATTAAGTTTATTAAGTTACACTATACTCCCTTTCTTTTTACTTTATACAATTCGTTCCTTTTTTCACACATCAAGCCGATCTCTGTTCATAACTCCGATTCAACCCTTACGATCCTTCGATTCTTCATACAAGGTGAGTGCTTGATTCCTTTAAACGAATATCAATTCCTTTAGGGCATAAATCTACTTGAATCACATTCAGATGTCTAATCAATCAGTTTAGGGTTTAAATGGACAACGAGAAAGCAATATGGTGTAAAATTTCATCATGAGCTCTGTTACTGGAGAAATTTTGGTACTGAATTAGCTTTCTTTAGTTTTAATGATGAGATTGTGCAATTAGTTTGCAGTAGGTACAGCGAAGCTTGTTGTATTTGACATTTGTATCGATATGGTTTTAGTTATTGTAGTATAGTGGGATGTTACCTGTGGACTGGTAGATTAACAGATGCGAAGGGTATGTAGATGTGATTTGGATATTAGATTCTGAAACTTGTTAAAATTTCTGTTTGAACGAGGAATGATTTGAGACTTGAGATGAACAATGAGTCAATGAGACAATGACTAATGACTATCTGTAAGTAACGGGACAGATGATTGTAAAAACTTAATACTTGTTAATGGGCATGGAAGATAACAAAGGGGAAATGAGTCATGATGAACTTTGAAACTTGTATGTGACGATGGCCGGTGCCAATAATCTTATTGTTAAGTTATTAACATTTGTTGTCGAAATGAGAACTTCTGAGACTTATGTAGGTAAACTTTATTCACACTGCATGTGTTACAAATTAAAAGCATCATTACATACCGATATACAGGATGCATTTAGAGCTTTTCCTAATAATTTAGCCTCTAAATCTTCTGATTATCCTTTCTAAGTGCTGAGTAGAAGGGTGATTTTGGCTCTTGAAACCTAGACGGAGTATATAGTTTAGTTCTGTAATTGACATGTGACTAGCATATATGGATTCATGTAGGTAAACTTTATTCATGCTGCTCGTGTAAGAAGCATAACTACATGCCAATATACAGGATGACTTTAGAGCTTTTCCTAATTATTTTGCCTCTAAATCATATAGTTTACTTTTGTAATTGAAGTGTGTCTTAAATGTAATGGGATTGAATCAGTACATGGTTAATGATGAATAAAGCCTCTACTGCAAGCAGCCAAGCATAATAGTCTAAAGGGCCACTAGATGCCATTAGTATATGGTCCAAGCTGTTAACTTTTATGAGAAAGAAGTGTCACAAAACATGAAATGGATATCACCAGCAAAGAATCCCAACTGATTTGGGTCTTCTGATGATGTCCGAAACAATTTTAAGTTGTGATAATCTGATAATACAACCGAAATCTCGTTTTTCATAAGCCTTTTTGATTTGGGTCTTCCAAGAATGATTCTTTATAAAGTTGACTAATGCACGCTATGCTATACATAATACAGAATATGGGTCTTTGGACACTACTTGAGGGGTGTCTGCTAATTGCAAATGCACTAGCAATATTGAACGAGGATCGTTTTCTTGCACCTAGAGGATGGAGCTTCCAAGAGTACTCAGGGGTGAAGAGAAATTCACTCAAGGGACAGATCATTGGTCTCATATATGCAACTCAATATTTGAGAGTTTTATTGATAATGTTCAACTCCCTCTGCATTGTTGTAAAGCTGGTTTCAGGATGATTACTCAAAGTAAGTTTATTATCTTATAAATCAATGAAACTTCCATAATCATATTCCTTTTGGAAATAACCTCTCCCCAAGATATGCACAAATTGACTTTGAGATCATATGGATGCATTCAAGCTTCTACATTCATGTCATAGTTACAATTTTGATAAATAAATACTAATAATTTTTACATCTTGGGAGAAAGGGGCATTTTGTTTCTTGGTTTCTAGCTTCTGTTTCCTGTGTGTATCCTGATATAATGTCTATTTTGCTTATCAGATTAAATTTGAAGGACAATGAAACTGCTGTCAAAAAGAAACGAAAAGAGGATATTCTATGTAATAGATTTGGTTTTTAAGTATATGCATCTAGCTTCAGTAACTTGTTCTGGTTATTGACTCAAGTTATTTTGCGGTTTGTTGTGGTTTGTGTAGTTAGAACATGAATATATATCTTTTGTATGTTAAAGGTAACAGAGTATGTGCTTTGTCCCGTTCCAATGCCTCCTTTGTTCCAATGTCTCCTTTGTTCCAATGTCTCCTTTGTTCCAATGTCTCCTTTGTTCCAATGTCTCCTTTGTAGGACACTTGTTATCTTTGATTCTTCATTTTGTTATGTATTCGTCAACAAGTTCAATTTCTTAAACAAAAATTTTTATTTAGTTATGTGTGCGTGAACCCTATATATAATCTTTTCTAACATTCTTCTTTTATAAACTTGTAGTGCACAATAATTCCATTTGGAAAATTTCAGCTTGCAACTAATCATCAAGTTTTATATTCCCAAGGTCTTTAGTCTAAGTTTCTCTCTTTAATAATCATTTTTTCTTAGTAAGCTATACAAGAGCTTCAATTGTAATGACATCCAATCTTTTATTATAAATGTAGATATTAACATAATCAGTTTTGTAACATTTTTTAATAGTCATCTCTCAAGCAGGCAGTCTATTAACCCGCATAAAACCTTGATCATTTCATGAAATAACGGTCTCAATAACTCTTCTTGATCGGTATGCTTGATCGGTTTACACAGGGACGAAGCTTCTTTGGGGCCGGGGGGGCCCGCCCCCCCTATTTTTTTATCATTAGTGTAAATTTTCAGCTCGATATTGTAAATTTTCGGTCCGGTCGTGGAAATTTTTTAATAAATAGAGTCTGCCCCCTAAAATAGTTTACTTTCGCCCCGGCCCCCTAAGTTTTGGTTCAAGCTCCGCCACTGGGTTTACAAGCATAATCTTTGAAGAACAAACATTAAGGCAATATGCATATTGCAGTAATCTACGTCGTAAACCAGGGTTTAAGTTTTCATCGGTGGTAGTTCTTCATAACAAAAAGGTGGTAGTTCTTCATAACAAAAAGCAAACCAAATGGTTCTTTAACATCCACCCTTGCCATTATAAACATATCAAAGAACATTTCACTTTCTTCTAACTTGTAACTATGAATAGCAAGCATTCACCTTTCGCCAAGTCGCTAACCTTAAAAAAGAACATGTTCCATACAACAAATGATGGTAAACCGAAACACAAACATCATCAGACCCATACAAGATTACTGATTCACTACCTACAACCACAAGTTCAAAACATTAAGAAACGCCGTCTATGGATTCCCAGATGATCAAAACACAACACATACGGCATCAAACTGAAAAACTTCAAATCACAGGTTCAAGATTCACATAACTAAACGCGTTAACATACCAAACAATCTCCCTACTTCATAGCAGCTTCTGCATCATTCCCTTCGCGTACACCAATCTTTTCATATTTGAAATCAACGGCGCGCAAAGCAGCTTCCCTACGCGCTTTGTGCCACTCAACAACATATGACCACACAAAGAACAACACCAAAGCTGCCAATGCCCCACAACCTGTAGCAAATATGAAACCAGAAAGCACACAGCTTTTAACCTTAGAACTCTGCACGGTTGAATGTTCTCGCGGGTTCACCGGAATCGAATGCACCCATTTCGGAGCCTCCATGAATTCAGAACTCCATGAATACACAGATGTACTCTGCTCATGTTCATCATTACAAGATGACAGACCAATTACAACCTCTTCCCCTTTCAATATTTCCCCCAAATCAATTCGATACGAAATCAATGGATCAACAGGCTTCGGATCACCAAATCTGCTTAATCTAACATCTAATCGCTTCAAAATCGCCCGATAATCAACCCAAGATGTTAACTTCACCCCACCCTTAATCTCACTATCGATTTTCCACACATTCCTAACCCTAGAAGATGAAATTCTACACTCATCGACATCAAACTCGACACCAAACAACCGATTATCAACCAAAAGCTCAAACGAAGCATTTCTAGCGAACTTTGAAGGGAAATCAGAGGGGATGATTACCATTGCAACACCATTGCCGATGTCGAACGTGAAGTTTGAGGATAGTGATGTTGAAGAAGTGAAATTGAAAGGGATGTTGTGTAAGATAACGCCGAAGCTTAAAGGGTTTGGTCGGTTGAGTTGAACGGAATCTTTATCTCCGGCGTAGTGAGCGTCGGCTAAGAGGGAATCTCCGGCGAAATTGTGAGTGGGTGTTCGGAGTGAGATTGAGGAAGTGGGGTTTGTTGATAGAGATAGAAGGATCGTTAGAGTGAGGGCTAATATCGAAATGTAAGACATCATCAATGGCGATTTTGTGAAGAATCTGTGTTTCTTCTTCAAATGGGTAAAGTTGCAGAGAAAAGAAGAATCCTTGAAATTTGGGGGAGAAGAAGAGTGTGTGTACTATTTGCATCAAGAAGTGTACGTGTTTTTTGGGGAGGAGAGAAGACAAATGAAAAGAAGACAAAACAATTAGTGTTTTTGAACGAATAAATTTGTTTTTCATTTTAAACTATCATTAAGCAAAACGCGTTATAGCGGGAGCCATAAAACCGTATTAAGTAGGATCAATGTCATATCATCGTCAGCGATTTATCATTGTCAGAAAGGCTTGTATTGTAAAAGGGAAAAAAATAAAAAAATAAAACCGAATGAAAAGTAGATGTAAAAACATTGAACTACGCATGTGAAACGTAAAGCATTAGAACAATAACTAAATCAATGTAGGACTGACACTTTATGACGGGGCCGTTAAACAGGAAAAAATAAGCGTAATAACATTGAACCGGTAACCTTCAAAATCTAGATCAAAATGTAAAACGATAATTTTGTAAAAGATGAAAAACATAGAAGACGGAAGTGAAAATGAAAAATTATAAGAGTTAAAGTGTAAAAGATGTAAAAATATTAGTTTTAAAATAAAAAAATTAAAAGAATTAGATCGGTGTACTACATGCATAAAATATGTACATACAGGTTAGTAATTGGTATATATATAATAACATCTGTTAATTTCCACTTAACGTAAGCTCATGCATTTGAACTTGTAACCTAGTAGTATTGATAATTACCGCTATAAAAATAATGTAGATTTAAATTTCGATGCAAGTGTAAGGTTAAAAGATCATTAGTAGTAAGTTACGAAATAGCTGCGTAATACTTATTTTGGTCTTCACATAATAATTCAATACAAAAATTAGACTTAATAATAAAATCTTTTATTAAATAATTAAAACAAAAACCCTAAACACGCTACTTTTTCAAACTAAGTATTTAAATAATTTAGTTTGCTTAAACGTAGAGACCATATGCGTGGCGAGCTCTTTTTTATTTATACGTGGCCCATAATATACTTTAATGTATTTTTGTTTTGTTCTTTCTAAAATGATAAAGTATGTTACATTGGTAATTTCACATTCAGTTTGACTAAAGTATGTTAATATCCATCCAACGTAATAACATTTTTTTATAATTTTACAATTTATATAATTTAACATGTAATAGTTATATTTAGTGACCAAACTTGCAAAATAAGTCTATCACCGGAACCATTTGTGCAATTAACTGTTTTAAGATGACTAATCAGAAATCCTCTAATCACACTTGTCAATGTATACATTTATTAACTATAAAACTTAAACCATCAATCATGGGGTGAGTGACATGTTCCTAGACTCTCTTAAGTCTTCTACCACGCCCTTTTCTCGGCCACCTTCATAACATCATCATGGGCTCTTCATCTTCATCTTTATATTTCAATTTACTTCCTCATTTTCACCTTAAAGAGGCGGTTACCATCCATCTATCACCACTTCACATCCGAATCTGGATGTGAAGCAGCTAAAATTCCTGACAAATCGGACATTGCTTTTCTTGTCATATCTCAACCACCATTGTGGGGCTCCTCTTGAAATCGGTCTCGTGCTATTGCACAGGTTACACCCCTTAGGGTCGGGCACTCGGACCTGCATATGGTAATCATGAAAAATCGTTACGTTACATCAATATCTCTAGTTAGTTTTTGGTTTTCAACTTGTGTAATTCATATCTTTTTTATTTTTCCTATATTTAATCAGTGTAGCCCAAGCTATTATCTTATTTAGTCCCAAGCTGAGGACCTTTTTGCCTTCTTATTATAAGAACTTAAGTTTGATTACTTAAAAACCAAAAGGTCCTCACATTTGCTCCAACAAAATATATAGGAATTTTTACTTCATTCCCATTAAATAATATCTTAATGTTATATATGGATTTCTGGTATGTTACATGATGCAACGAATGCGGTGATTGTGTTAATTTCAAGAACTCAAGGGAAAAGAGCTGTTAAGTTTAAGTTTAGCATTATTAATGAAGCACTTATATGTAATTATTATTTATAACAAAATTTGTCATAAGTTAGGATATGGGTCAGTTTGGGTAAGAAGGTGTTCCCGTCAAATGTAACTGCTCTTGACAGTTACAACAGTTGGAAAGTAACTGTCATTATAGATAGGTATAAATAGGATTCAATGGCTGCAAAATATGTTGTTCAAATGTATGTTGTCACTTGTCAGAATTCTCTCTATAAAATCTGTGTGTGTGATATTTTGCATTCGCAAACAAAAGCCATTGTAGTTGTATATGCTAATAATGGTAGTTGATATCAAAACCATTAAGGGTAGTATTAACTATTAAGGACATACATTTAAACTCACCTCATGACAACTCAAGTCTCAACGTAGCTACATGTCTCAAGATTAGGCAACAAATCAACCTAAATGAATTTTATATTACTAATCAATGGTGGTTGTAATTAGTCTAAAATAGCTTCTGCATTTCCTTACATATTGTTGTAAACAATTGTATTCAAACTCATGTATGTAAATGAATCAAATGTACTTCTTCAAAAGCAAGATAAAGTGTCTATTTGCATAGGTAGCACCTTTGAATTTAAGAAATATAGTCTTATCACAATCTCATTATGTTGAGCATGTGTTATGAAAATTCAATGCATATGATAGGGCTGACTTAGCATAGCCTGAGGGCGTCATGTGACACCTATGAAATTGTCTTTTACGATAGATACAACATTTTTTTTACCAATGACACCCAAAAAGTTTACCTTATGTTTTAAAATTTTAATTCGTTAAAACATAAATAAACAAACCTGTTTGAGCACACCTAAATTAACTAGTTAAGCTTAATTTGAAACTAAATAAACCCAAACTAAACCATTATCCAGTTACCGTGCGCTCATGTTTTCTTACCCCCCCCCCCCGGCGGGTCTTATCATCGTAATCAAAGAGATGAAAGTAGGAATATTTTATATTTTATTAGAGATTTATGTCAAGCAAGAGGCCTTTATTTATCACAAGCGATTAGCGGTAAAGCAAGATGTTTTCTTCCTAATTGGTTGAAAGTTATACAAATTAGTTGAAGTATAGTAGAAAATTTATAAATCATTTTCCTGTGTTGTTACATGTTTAAGAAATATTATGGAAATCACAAAATACTTTTGTTAAAGTATTAACTATTAAAATAAAAAGATATGTTTACTTGTCATGGAGGTGATCTTAATAGTTTCCATTACAATTCAGTTGAAAAATATGTACATTTGATCAAATATTATCAACCGATAAATGTTGCTTTTGAAACAAAATGATAAAAGACTAAAAGTATGAATATGTACTTCAGCCAGATTTGAAAAAAAAATGAATTTGTTTTATTTACACTTTATAATGCATATTTTAGAGTTCACAAGTCTAGGTTCCTATTTCAAAAAAAATGTAAAGATTGTTGAATGCAGCTTGTTAGTTCATTTAAGTTTAGATTATAGGGTCATAATTCATTTCTGGAGGTTTTCAGCTCTTTTGTTGAAAAAATATACATAAAAATGGCCCAATGAACAACAATTACATATTTACATCAGCCTAAAAGGTTAAGACAAAAGGACAGACACCACATATCACCCATATTATAAGTTTTAATGTTTCAACACGATTGTAAATATGAATATGCAAGAGTTTGATAAACTTTTTAACAAGGTAACACGAAACCTATGTGGCTCTTCAATCCGTGTGATAATTTCATGAGTTTAATATACCGATAATACCATGGTTAATTAATCAAGATATATCTATATGATCCATATGATTTTGATGATGATGATGATGATTAAAAAAAAAGACTTAACTTAACCTTTCCAACTACATTAATGATTTAAAAACGGGTAACAGATTTGCCAACCTAAATGGTCTATATACTCTTGTAGGATTGGTAGTTAAAATAAAGAAAGATCTTTTATTTACGTTGATGTATAGATTATTAAAGTTATTGTTAATTTTATGGTTGAAACGATAAATCTTTATGTTTTTACAATCAAGGATGTGAGGTTCGATTTGCATAATCAAATTGGTGGTATATATTTGAACAATAGTTCTTGTTATATTGAAACGTAGTTGCTTAGGAATGTTGGTCTTTAACATGTAATTTAGACAAAAAATTGTAGAAAAGAATTGTAAGCAGATTGCAGTTTTAAAATATATTTCTAATGATGTGTATTTAATTTTCTAACGAGTTTGGTATATACTATATGCACTTTATTATGACCGGATCGGACCAGAGCGAAAAATTTATAATCGAGTAATTGACATCCTAAGACCAATTTTATCGACACCATTGAAAAACTTTTCTAGATCTGTCACTGGTTACGTCAATATTTATCACTTTTCCAAAAACTACTTCGCTAAAATATTTGTATAACATTCGTAAACACTGAATAACATTCTAGAAAAGGGTTACATTTAATACATACATACACACACAGACATATGTGTGTACTCTTTTAACATATCCATCATTGGTTCTCAACGATTCCTGGTTTGATCATCCGATACCATTTCTAAGACGAATATATTATGATGTTTTTGTCGATCTTCAATCTTTTAACATGTTTGTTGAGATAAAGTTTACTTATGAAACCTAATATCACTTTAACATGTTTGATGAAGTTGCATGTATGGTATTAGGAAGAGTTTTTAGGTTTTAATATCCGTAACTATGAGTTTAAATGTGTTTATACTAATTAATTACTTAATGAGTTACTTATGTAACCAATCGATTTCAAATTGAATGCTGGTTTCATGTGACAAAAGAATATCATAAATTAAAGATCACTAATATGTACCTTTAAAGCTAGGTTGCATACAATGATCACTAATATGTACCTTTAAAGGTTGCATACAATGCATCTAGATCAATGTTATACAACAAACATAAAAAGAATGTATTCGATACTTGACTTAACTTTCATTTTACTTAAGCTAACTTTAATTGTTAGTGATGGATGTCGCGAGGCTCACCTTCGTTGCTGCCATGTGGATCCTCACCCACCTTCATTACTTGGCCAATACGGTAACATGATGATGTCTCATGACATTGAGCGGTTGATGGTGACAAAAAGACAAAGAAACCTTCACCTGACTCAAACTCGGCTCATTGATAGTCACCTCAATAAGGGTAACTAGCCAAAGGTCAAAACACAAAGTTACAGAAGCAATAAAACTAAATATTTGAAGCATATATAATTTGCCAAATACTTGATGCTAATAGTTTATGGACTAACTAGCTAGATACATTTTTTCCTAATTAAACTTTCATGATGTTACATTTCCATTGACATAAAGGATCTATACATTACATTCTAACACTTGTGATTCTATAAAATACATTACTTTTGTATAACTACAACAAAACTATAAACTTTTTATACAAATCCTCAATAAAAACTAAATTGACTAACACTATGTATCATATTGTGATTTCCTTTTTCCTTGCATCTTAAATTAGTAGTTATTTAAATTGATTTAATAGCTTTTTTTCCTATTAAGGCCTAACTACACATGTGCATGATTCCCTTTGTTTTTAAAACACTCAAAATGAGCTCCCAAGATTATCTTGGATTCCAAATAAAGTACCACAAACCCATGTGGGTTTGGACTCCCTTTCTTAAGAGGACCTCCTTCCACTGCCCATTTGTGTGTGCCTCATATGCTACCCTCTAAGGGATGTTTGGCTATTTTTGAACTTAAAATGTGATCTTTCTTCCAAAAATACCCTATAAATCATACCCAATCTAAAGTGCAAAATATATCTTCTGGGAATATTTGTTTTATTTATTGAGTAAAGTATAGTTTATAAGAATTAAGTATGTTATCAGACGTAACTAAAATATAACATATGTTAAACTCTAAAAAAGAGTGACTTTTCAGCCTAATACTATAACCATACAACGCATACTGATTACAACATTTATCTACCTATTGTCCATTGTGTACTTCTCATGAGCCGGATATCACATGGCAATATACATCCATCCATCGAAGCATGAAAACTTGTACTTCATATCGTAAAAAGTAGAAACGACAACCATCACTCCACCCACTATCGAACATTGATAGTTGGTTTGTTGTTTAATGTCTACTGTTTTAATAACCTTTAAATGTTATTGTTTACGTTGATTATTTACCATTGCATTTATAAGAACTTTAAAATTTTGGGAGAATAAATGTAATTTGAGTTAGAGTTTTTAGTTTGAAGTTATTATAAATTTATGATTTTCTTAACTTCAAACTTGTTATACTCATGAATAGTACTAAATATGGTTAGAGGTATTCAAACTAATGTAACATTCATGAGTCATATTTCCCTTTAAAAATCTTTCAAGTAAACCTATATTTCTTTTAAATACACAGATTTAAAAATCCATTTATTTATATACTTTTTAAAAGATTAATACATCATCACAGGTATCATATGATCTAGGAAGTAAGAACTATGCCGATTACTAACATTATGACTTCGATAGAAATTTTGACAATCAAAATATATAAATAAAATCAACAAAATAACTCAATTAGTTTCTAAATTTGATATAAAGGATGCTGGAAAAAGCACGAAGAAACATTAATGATATGTACCTGCTCTTGATATATATTCTTGAAACACATTAAACGTTCAAAACAATCATACAAGAAACCAAGATAACAAAACTCTGTCTATGGTGTATAGACTTAATTTAGAGGCATCACGAGCTACTTGAGAAGGTAAAAGCAAGACTTTATTAAAAGATCGAGTTTATGAATATATGCTTACTTGTAATTGGATAAGTTCACACGCGTCTCTCTATCCCTCTTCGAGCTGTTTGGAAATTTCCAATCGATCCACACGACTGATTGAAAATCCAACATCACACACTCTTCCATCTTTGAATTTTCTTCAGTTGGGTATATGGTTTTTGTAAAGATAGAAGCAGCTGAAGAAGGAATCCAAAGGGATAGCATGATCCCAACTTGGTGCTTACACACACGCATACCATGTATATTAAGATTTAGGATCAATGCGATCCCTTTGGATGCATTCGTCAGCTGCCGTTGTGATCACCTACGCCCACACAAACATATAGAAATAGAGAGAGTAGAGAAGAGAAGAAGAAGAAAGACTTGAGAATATGAAAGAAGGGAGGCTAAATATAAGAGATTGCCAAAGTGATATCTAACAATGACAACTCTATTGTCTATTGGTATTTGAATTTCTTTTTTATTTTTATTTTAATGGTATTTGTGCATCATAAAGCATGCAATTAAAACAATTATTGACTTCTAGCATCCTAAAAATACAATCTTTTTTCCATAATTAATTTTATTAATCTAGAATGATTACTAAACAAATATTAAAAATAAAATGCATTTGTTAATTGAGTAGACCCCATATTGTTTATACAACCAAGCACATGTATAGGTCTCACCAGAATAGTGGGTCACCGGATTCTTCATAAGAAATTCCCACCAATTTGGGAATACATATTATTATTGTTTTCTTTTCTTTATTATTATAATTATTATATTTCAATGGATGTGACCCCATCCATGTTCATGTTTTTACGGATCGAAATTTATATCTTAAACAATTAAATTCTAATTGATTGATAAAATAAACTTTTTGCTTATATTTCATTAGATTTAAAGCATCTATTTATACAAATTTAATTAACATTGTACTTGGTAAAAAAAAAAGTAATTGTGGATGTGATAATATGGTATAAGTTAAGCTAATAAATTAATTTTAAATCTGGTAATAAAATGAAATGAAAGCATGCTTCTTTCGGAAGCAAAATGGACCCTCTTGTTCACCATTAGTGAGTAGCATGTGGATTTTGTTAATTAAAATAAACATGATTAACAATTATGTAATCCAACAAAATCAGTCCAGAAATATATTCAGATCTTCATGGTCAAAGATTATTATCTTTTATAAATTAGTTGAGCACATGTCTTCGTTAGGCCAGCATAAATTATTATCACTTGATAATTATTTTAATTATTTTTACTATTATAATAATTAACATTTAATTCCACCAATAAAGCTATAAAAATTCTACAATCAAAAAATATATTCCTATAATCGAATCATATATATAAAATCTGTTTTTAGTTTTAGAAAATAGAACTCTGAAGAATTAAGGCTGCGTTTGGTTGGAAGAATGGAATTGAATAGAATGGAATTGAGAAATTAGTATACTTTTCAAGTAAAATTATGTTTGAGTGGGTAATGAAATGTAAAACCCAAGGGAATGTTTCACCTCAAATTCCTTTGGTTGTGAAATTTCAAAATCCTTCCACCTAGAGAGGGAATTTGAAATCTCACAACCAAGGGAATTTGAGGTGAAACATTCCCTTGGTTTTACATTTCATTACTCACTCAAACTTAACTTTACTTGAAAATTATACTAGTTTTTTAATTACATTCCATTCCATTCCATTCTTCTAACCAAACGCAGCCTAATAAATTCAATAAAATTCATATTATTTTCCTAGTAAGGTCGGTTCTTCACTTCATTTTTTTGAACAACTTATATAAACAACAAACAGTTAGCCAGCGACTAACAACACATACAAAACCAAAAGAAATAAACATATTAAAAATCAAAGCACTTCCATTGTATCCAATCTATTTGCTTCATTCTAGTGTTATTCTTCTATTCTTATTCCATAAGAAACTTAGAGCTTTGATTTCCGCCGTGATTCGACTTGCTCTCCTAAAAAAAATTAACTTATTACAGGCTCTCCAACACACCGTAAGAACAATCGATCGCATAATTCCTTTATATAAAGTTCCACTTCAAATTAATATAAAAATAACATCTGTATTACTTACCACGTTATCTCAACGTCAAATGAAACGAGACGAGGAAAACTAAATAAATGTAAAAAAAATGAGAGTTACTTCGGTTTTGTTTCGTAAGTTTTAAAGCATATAAGATTTTAATTATTATTTAAATATGTAATTTGAAAAAGGTATGAAAATAAATGATATATTTATTAGTAGGTGAAAGCCGAAGTAACTTCTTGTATCTTTTTATTAGTCCATAAGCAAAGATGAAACATTAAATTAGAGTTACTTTTGTTGAAGGGACCCAAGTGATAAGGTCATTAAAGTTAGAAGACTGAAGTAACATTAACATTATTGTTGATGGCCATGGCCATAGTGGTGGGGACCTTAAAAGACATTTATGCCATTATTATTACATTAACCACCTTCCATAACTTCTTAAACATACTTAATGCTTGACTTATCTCCTCCTTTACATAACCTCGAAATGACCAAATCATTACGCAGCCTGTTTTTTTTTTTTGAAAGGAGAACTTCGCAACGGTAGTGACCCGAAGTCACACCACAAACCTCGCGGGATCGAGCCCCGGGATCCCACTGGGTGTGGGTGTGCCCGTAGGACTTACCGTGATCGAACCGGTACCGAAGACCCGGCATCCGTGACCCGACCCGGTCCTCTCGGGCGGGAACCCCACAGGAATGTGGGTAAACCCTCCCCCCCTCAGGATAGAACCCGCGACCTTACGGTCACTTGTCCTTATCCCTCATCGAGGTGGCCACCAGGGAACCCCACATTACGCAGCCTGTTATACGTAACATTATCAAAAAATCACGAAAACTGTATAAACATCACTACGTAATGTTAGCCGATATATGAATAACGAGATTAATTTATACAATTACATAATCATCTATATATCATAGTTAAAACAATAAATACAATTGTTTGTATAGTTGTACACACACTTGTGTGATGATGTGTAAATATCAATAAACAACAAGAATGACACTTTGAGTAAATTGCTTGACTTGTAATCTGAAAAAAGAATCTTTCTTGACTTTACAATCAAATTGATTAGCTTTTTACATCAAGATCAATACACATTTGTTTGTGATAAGGAATATTCCAATTAGAAAACAGTATGGTTATAACACAATATGTTCACATTTATAGGTCTTACTGTATCTAAAAAACTATTAAATTTCAGAACATTTAATGGTTTCAGTGCCATATGAAGCTCCTTAACAACATTGTTTTGATATGAAACATATGAAAGGGACCAAACAAAATAAATAAGCTGCAAAGGCATCTTCACTCTAAGATCAATAATGTTTAAATGGAGCATGAACTATGATAATTATGGACCATTAACTTTGCCTGTGAAAATTCTGGTGGTCAGATCTGAACTATTAAACTCCTCTCATCCTGCAAAAGATGAAAAGTTACCTTACAAATACTAGGTAAAATAACATGTTTTTCCACCTTTTCCAACTAAAAAGATAGCTTTAAAAACTGTAAACATAAACTTTCTTTTTGTGTCCATTAGAACCACTTACCGTCAAACTCACTAGACCCGTCAATACCTTGCTAACAACGGGATCAGGTAATTAGCAGCTTGCACTAGACATATGGCCTTCAAGAGGTTACGACAGAAAACCAATAGAAACAGGTTTCGAACGTGAGACCTTATTGTAAGTATAACTGAGTGGGAATGAAGGGATTTGAGGTATCATGAGGACACAGACAGACAAGAGATCAATGAAGATTATGATAAAATTAAATAAAATTAATTAATCGGTAAGTACCAAAATTATATAAGCAAATTATTGAACTACAGAGATGCTATGATTGAATTGTTTTTAACTTTTGAATTGTGACAATTGTACATAGCAAGGACTTCTGGTATTTACAATCGACCCACTACATCCAATTTCCTTTTCGCAAGCACGTAAATACAAATCTTTAAATGATTTCAGAAAAATAACCAATAAAATTGTTATTAAAAAATCAGATTTTGCAAGAAGAGGGAGTAGGATAGCATCTAGAGATACAACAATCTCATCCACTGGATCAGAGTTAGTTGACTTGCTCATTGTGAATGATGCTAGATTTTGTCCACACCAGTGAAACATCAATGGACCACATCAACTATGCAGGCTTTCTATGGTGCTCTGTAGGCCCTTTACTCAATATACACACACATATTTTAAAAGAGGTAACAGAAAAATAAATATAAAGATGTATATAAGAACAATCAAATTGGTGGGACACCAAAATTTGGTTTGGTTCTAGTGTCTTGTGTAAAATGAAAGAAGACTTTGTTTTGTAATGGTTTTTAGGACCATCCATCACCCTACTGAGGTACAATTGTCTTTACTTTATTATACATGAATATTATATCCACCCAGGTTCTGTTACCCATCTATTACAGCATCAGTACTGAGCAAGAAAACTACCCTTTGGCCATTCATTTTTTTTTAAATCACCTACAATAAAACAGAGCAGTTATCAATTGGAGTTTGATTAAAGAAAGACATTTAGATGCTAAAGTCCACTTTTTTTTCTCATTTATACCTTCAAGGTATTTCCATGAAAGGTGTAAATTTTGTTTGAGGGTTCAACGCTGCTGTTGGTTTTGCTGGTTTTGAAAACTCAAAGGCGAGGGCGACCATAATCTAAGACTTCATAACAGCAATTTGCAGGCCAAGTTATTCAGTGTTAGTCTAACGTCTATTTTTTATTTAGATAGATAGGGGCATACCATCTTTAACAGCATAGCATACAAAAAACTAGATTTCCACAAAGGCTTTCCTGAAGAGATACAAACTATAGCAACAAACAAAAAGAGCCCACAAGTTGTTTTCTCAACAGCTAGCAAATGGACTTTTAATGCCACATGTTTCAATTTAAGTATACGCAGAAAAGACGAATCAATTAGTGTCATCACCAGGACACCCCACACCCACAACCCCACCCTACTATTAGCAACTTGTTATTGGTATAAAAGTCCATTGCTTTCATTCTGGCGCTTACAGTGATTGTCTCATTGAGTCATGTCACCAGCCATTAGCGCTTGAGGACTGATGATATTACATTGAGCACCAAGTGAACTTTTTCATCCTTTTGCATGTTATAAACTTACTGCAGACTCTAGCTGTAGCATGAGATGTAACTGTTGTATTCTTATAAATTCCACCAATTGGATTGCTTGTGTCTACCTGTGAATTTCACATTTCTAAAGTTTGGTAGACTTTTAACTTTCAAGATATATAGAAATCAAAGCAGTCATGACTCATGCATCAACACGTTCAAATCGATTAGAAGTTAAGATAAAAGTTCAAAAAGCTAACTAAAGATCAGATGGAAATTATTACTCAGGAGTTAGGTACTAAAGTAATTTTGGTAAAAACATTACCTGAAACCCTCGGGCGTTTTCTGTAACAATAGACCAATGGGTATAAAGGTATGCAGTTGGGAGAGTGAGAAGTGGGGATAAGAGTGATATTTTGAACTTATTGCGTACTTAACTTCGTATACGTGTGGTCCTAATTCTTTAGGTTGCAAAATGAAAATAAATTTCATTTTATTGAATTAAAGAACCTTGGTCCATTCAGGTCGGCTAGCTGGGTTGGTTGGCTACAAAAGCATGTTTCGACACTATTTCTCCTTTGTTAACCATACTTATATTCCTTTGCTTTTATAAAAGATATATGCTCCCCATTTTGCAAGTATATGGCGAGTCTAGAAAGCAAAATAGACCTTTTTTCTGCATTTGGAACCAGGTGTTTTGAGAATCTTAAAGTGGAGTTCCCATTTTTCAAAAGCTATATGAGTACAATCTAATCCTATTTTCCTTGAGGAACTACAGTAGATTTAACTAAAAGGGATTTGTTTTTTACCTTTCTTGTCTTGTCAATTACGCAAAGAAACATCACACTCGTATCGTGAAATTGACATAGGTCGTATCTATATCATGATGATAATAAGGCGGCGTTTTATGGGCACACCCAGTGCACAAGGCTTCCGCATGCGCCAGTCCAGGGAGTGTTGGGTCACCTGTGCCTAATGTACACATACAAATCTTGCATTTCTTCAGGAGATTGCTTCCAAGACTCGAAACTGTCACCTCCAGATCACATGAAGGCAACCTTACTGTTGCTACAAGGTCTGACTCACAATAAAGCAGTGTTTTACGTGGCGCCCTTATTAGATTAATATCAAACTATACTAGTAAAATAGTTTCATTTGTCTTGTATTCTTAAACTAAAAATGGTGGATTTAAAATTGTAGAGGGGCCAGAAAAAATCTCATGTGCAGGAATGCAATAAATATAATTTTAAATATTTCATTGGCAAAGACATGCTTCAAGCTCTTTGGGTTTGAGATTTTAGCTTCCCAGGCAGCACTGCAGGCCCCATGGCGTATTCAATAATTTAAATAATCAATACCTAACACAATGATGGCAACAAGGATTTATAAATGGACTAATGGAACTAACAGGATTATGGTAATGAAAGTGTATGTTAAAGGGCAAGCTCCTTGTTATTAATTGATGTCGTCTTTAATGAATTTCTTTTCATATTAATATTTTACTTCTCAATTCGTTTTTGTTTTGTGTTCGTATTACTGATGATAATGTTTTGTTAATGGGCAAATGACAACATTATGTTTCTGATTGGGACGTATCCAATTGACAACAGCATTATGTTTTTTGATTGGGACATATCCAATTGACAGCACTAGAAGTAACAGATTATCAACTAATTTTGTTAATTGTTTACTTGATCAACCTGAATAAGAATATGCTAACTATCTTATGTTTGTGCCACTTCATCCTTATTTATTGTTTCTAGAAAACAAGAACAAGTATAATTCAACTACTATTGCATGAAATCAAGTTGGACTCTATTTAATTTGCTAAACCATCTGAAGTCATGGTAATGTTCATACAACACACACGAGGACTAATTTATTATAGCTAATAATTGATTTTTTAGCACTTTGAAGTTGCTCAAAGACAAAAGCAGACATAAATTCAGAAAATTTTGGAGTTAATTCAAAGGCTAAAAAATGCTAAGAGACAGAAAAGACACAAGATTCGGTCCATATGTTTCATTAAGGTCTACTGCTAGAGAGTCCCATTTCTGTTTTCTGGTTTCTAACTTTTATTTCTTTCTCTTAGAAAATTCACATCCACCCACCATCAAGCTTCCATTTTTAAACCTTTCTAATATTCATCCATCCATCTACCATATATAACCAATCATAAACCCAATGTTTCGCTATGTTTATCAGGTTATATGTGTAACTATAAAAAGACTTATCACTCAACCGATCAACTCGGTACCGTTCTATCAAGTCCATCAGTCACTAACTCCTATCTCACTCATCACAACAATTAGAGATTTGGAGTTTAAACCTTGAATAACATCTAAATGATAGAAGGGTTCTTACTATAGGTACACTACCCTCAATAATTATATAGGCCTTATAGATGGCGAAAAAGTGTTACACAGCCCGTAAAGCCTCTGTCAATAGCATGTGCTATCACACCAGACTCTTCACTGTCAGTCAAACACGTCATACGGCCTGTATAATTGTGGAAACACCCTCTCATACAGCCCGTATAACAATATGGCCACCTCATACATGCAAAAGAAAACTTATGATGTCACTGGTGTGTGTATAGCATGTTAACGGTGTGCATTTAGAGATTCCCATCATGAAACTGATACATAATTCCTAACACGACTACGATCTTCATAACAATCTACCAACTGTTTTTTATTCTTAAGAAAGATCATATGACTCTTGCATCACTAATTCACTAGACAAAAGTGCATAGTTGTCTGTTATAATAAGGGTGTTAAACGAAGAGTTTTAATGGAGATCAAACATTTAACAAGAAGCAAGAATCAGACAACTCAAAATGGAACCCATCAACCCATAAGCAGAACAACGAAAAGGACTTGCTAAATGTCGTTTACAAAAGGTGAAATCGCACGAAGATAAGTGGTGTCCGCAATTAACACATCAGAACAAAAAGACACCCTAAGAAACAATCTTTAGCACATACACACAAATGGCAACTGTTCAATCAGTGATTTGTTCAAAAAGCTAGGGTTTTTAATGGTAATTTGACGTCTGAGATTACAATCAACATGTGTGATTGTTTAGTTGCTGGGATGATGTTGATAGATAGAGAAAGTTATGTATGTATGTATGTATGTACCTACCTGTGTGAAATCAATTGGATGATAAGATAAGACGAAGATCCGTGGGAAATGGCCCCAAAAGGTCCCCTTAACAGCTAGCATAGAATGTGCACTGGTTTAGGGTTTATCAAATTAATATTTGAAAGCTTTGTTTGATCTACAGAATACAGTCGGTTGCAATTTGCATTCGGTTTTTTTTTGGGATATTCTGATGGTAAATGATGAATTCACTTCACCTAACATACGCTCGAGATTAACCGGGCAAATGAATCGCCCTTCCAACACGCCGCTGACTTGGTTCATCACGTTTAGAAGGATACTCATAACTGAAAAGAACTATTGCTTTACCACGAGCAAGAGTTGGAATCGTAATTTTTAGTTGAGAAGTTACGAGGTTATCACTGGACTAGAAGGCTTCGTGGTGTTTGAATTTTATAAAGTTTATTTTTGATGGTGTGTTAAAAGGTGTAAACTAATAGTTGAGTACAAATTAATTTATTATAACTAAAACGATAAACCGGTATGATTTTGTTAAAAAAGAAAAGAAAAGAAAAGCTCTTTGGGCTAAAAAGTCGATAAAGGCTTTTTAACCAGTCATAAACGAGCTCAAATGATTTCGTTTCAGTGACATTAGAACCGATTTGTTGAATTCTATGATCTTAACTTTAAAGCTAGTTTTTATTGATTAATTTTTAGGTTTTCGGATTTTAGTGTTTATCTTTTAGAGTTTAGCTTTAGCTTTTAGTTTTTGCGATTTAGTTTTGTTGAACTCTATGATCTTAGCTTTTAGAGCATATTTTCTATTTATTAATAGGAACCGTCGAACCGGCACATCAAACTGTAAGATCTTAACCTTTAGGGTTTAATTTTACAGTTTATAGCTTCATCTAGCGGTAGAACCAAGGTTGGTCAAGAGGAATTATTGACCCGGTCGTTAGAATTTTCTACCTTTTTATGTATAAACATTTGATTGTTTTTAAGAAAAACACAAATTTGATCGTGCAGTTGCAGTTGATAAAGAATAAAAACTTATAATAACAACTGAATCAAACAGGTTCATCCCCTAACGTTGTCTTCTTGGATTAAAACCAACCATTCCACTGTTGATTAGAATCAAACACAAACAACTAGAAGATGGACATCATACATGAAAATTTGAAAACGGCAATCTTATGTCTAAGATGTCCTTGTTCAAATAACAAGCATCAATGCCCCTACTTTTCCAACACCATTCAAATTATAAATTTAAAACCGAAGAAACATACACCGTTAAATACACAAACTAAACTCCAAAAAAATATTCATAGAACTATATATAAAAGCCATAAATTTAAACCTAAAGAAGCTATCAAGTTAGAAATTGTCACAATTCAATGGACGAATTTAATTGAAGGTGATTTGTTGAATATTGTCATGCATTTAATCCTGTAACAATCGCATGTCCCTACACACACTTTCTCAACGATGGAAAATGGCACTAAACACAGCTTACTTTTTCTTTAATGAATTTCAATATTTTGAATTTAAATGCAAATCGTTTTCTTATTTAAATTTGAGGTATTTAAGAATAATTTGAGGGTTTTTAGATCATCAACTAGTTCTTTTGTTTTTCTTTTATCTTCTCACAACAAAATTCAATTTCCTTTTAAATCTTTTGATGTTTCAATTATTTAAAAAAATATTGGTATATTCATTTGAATTATTTGAAAAAATATTAGTATAATAATCTGGTTTTTTGTCACTGTAATTTCTAAATGAATATTTGATTCGTGTAATATTTGACTTTCATGTGATATTATAGTATAGTATTTGTAAAATGATATATATGTGTGTATGTGTTTTTAAAGTATAAATGTGAGTAATTGAAGAAAGATATTGATGATAGAGTGTAACTTGTAAAGTTTAATGGGATGTAAAGAGAAGGATCTTGATTTTGCATACAATCCATAATTCTTAACAGAATCTCTTTTTCACTTTTTTAGAATGTTTGAGTGATACATTCCTAATTTCAAGTCTATATCTTTTTATCTATCTAAATGAGGCAAAACATTTTTAGTTATACGTCTAGGTACCGTAAGTTCACAACCTATTTGCTTTTGGTAACTCTTTTCATTACTATACATCATACGGTATACAAGTACGTATGATTTAGGGTGTTCTTGGTCGGTTTGGTTCGGTTTTAGCCTAAACCTAAACTAAAAACCGATATTTCGGTTTCTAAGTTTTTAAAACCATTCGGTTTTGGTTTTTTCCGCTTTTTGGTTTCGGTTTTCGGTTTTCGGTTTTCACTTCAGTTTTGGTTTTTTCGGATTTACCGTTTGGCCTTCAAGTTTTAAAGAAAAAAATGGTTCAATGTAATGAATTTAAACTAAAAAAATTGGATTTTCATCATTTTGTTAATATTTAAATATATATTACTTGACATTAAAATAAATTGCAATTCATAAAATACAATAATAATAAATTCAATAAAACATTTTAATCTATCAATTCTAACAAAAAACTTCAAAACTTATTCCTAAAACCTAAATAACATAAGCGAAATAAGTAACTAATAGACTAATCATATTTATAGGTGTATGAATACACCTCCAAATTTACAGGATTTGCTTGTATGGTTTCGGTTCGTTTTTTCAGTTTTTGTTACAAGCAAAACCAAAACCAAAACCAAGCCGAAAAAATTGACTTTTAAAATCATCAAACCAAATTGTCAATTTCTTATTGGTTTTGGTTTTTCCGGTTCGCTTTAGTTGATTATTTTGGTTACGGTTCGGTTTTTACGGTTTCTTGCACACCCTTGGCCGGAGTTATTTATGTATCTTGTATTGGGACAGACACTTTTTTAAGTGCTTTTTGGGCTTATTCGCATAATCGCATTAGCCTGAAACTGAATAGCATGCTGAATATATTCGAATATTATTTTTAGAACAGGGTACATGATTTGAAGTTTGAACTTTTGGCCCATCAGGATACTTAAGGCCCACATGGTACTTTAAAATTTAAATCAAATCTTCAATATTTAAACCACAGTCGTTAATTACTTTTAGAATTGATGAGTCACTCACTTAGGGTATGTGTTGTTTGGGTGCGATCACGATTGTAGGCGCGAGCCAGGTGGCTTGCCACCCTGGTCGCGTACACCGCAACATGGTGGCATGATCACGGGGCATGAGACTGGTAGTTGGTTGCTATTGACTGTTGGTTTAGTGGCTTTCAAAAAAAGAGTTGTTAGGCTCATTAAAAAAATTAAAATTTATTTTTAACCTATATATACCCATCTCTATTTTTATACACTATTTCACTCTCTTTCTCTCTAGCATTAAAAAAAATACTTTGATCGAGCATTTGTAGGCTGGAACACCTGATGATCTCGTAGTAGACTAGTATTTGTATTATTGTTAAAACAATTATGTAATGTTTTCTATTTATACTTTAATGTAATATTTTATGAGGATGGGTCAAATGCTACTTGATCAAAGGCTCTATCTAATTTCGAGTAAACATCTAGTTAGTGTCACATAAAAAAGGATAATGTGAGGATGGGTTGTATCTCACAACACATAGTCTTATATAGTACCACTATTAACTTATAAAAATTCATAGTCTATTTTATGTTGGGATTTGAACTCTAACTTTTTTCGTATAGTCTTTGACTTTTACTACTAAACTACCAAAGCAGGTGGAAGCCACAATTACAGGTGCACAAATTGGTTTTTGTTCCGGTGCCGACTTCAATTCCAAACTGGTTCCTATAGGTAACTAGGTACTGCTCGAAGTCAAAACCGATTTGAGTTAAAAACCAGTTTTTGTTTTGTTCAGGCTATTGACCGGTTTTGATTGCATTTCCAGGTTTAATCGGTTTTTGACCGATTTAGTTATGGTTTTAACCGGTTCAGTCCTTGTTTGGAACCGGTTAGTTCAAGGCAAAATGTACCTCGTTTGGAATAGACGGTATTTTAGGTGGCGATCAGATCACTCTCTACCGGGTAGGATCCGGAACCCATTTTTTAACCACAAACCACAGTCGTTAATACCTCACATTTTTTAGATTTTATGATTTTGTTTAATGAAATGCGATGATTTAGCATATGATCCTCAAAAGCAGTAAAATTTACAAGATATTTACTTTGTTAAAAAAATGAAAGATCATATGAACTAACCGATCATGTAATCGATGGGTGTATATCTTATAAACCTTTTCGACTTCATCTTCCTAAAATCTAAAAACCTAATTAAGTAATTAGTAATATGTTCAGAAGTTTGATCATGTAGTGAATATATCATCTAACTAGTCACGAACATGTCCACATATGAAAAGTGACAACCACAACATTAAAGTAATCTTAATTCAAGCATGATCAAGTAACAGTTCATTTAAATATTACTAATTATCAATTTATGTTTGTTATACCATGTGCATAAATGGTTGTACATTTTCTTTTTTCCTTTTAACCTTTTGCTTAACATCCAATACTTTTATAAATTTTACAATTTAACCCCTATAATTTTTCTTTTTCAAATTTAGTCCTTAATACTTTCATCTTTTATAAGTTTTCCATTTACAGTCTAACTTTTGAGAGTTAACATGTCGTAACATGCACGTGTGGTTCAACGTTATTACGACTAATTTTTCCCATTTAATATCTCGGTCTTAACGTGCAAGTCCTAGATCGACTTGGTTATTGTTTTTAATGTTTTCTGTTTCACGTGCGTGGTTTGACGATTTTACGTCTACTTTCCGTTTAATTTTGTTTTTTTGTTTTTATTTCTTTTTTTAATACGAACTTTTTCGGTATTGATGATTGCTGACGTTGTGTGGCATTTGTGTTATTTGACATGGTTTTATGCCCTCACCGTAACGCGTGAGACTTAATACTAGTTAGTTCTATAAACAAGATGAAACATACTTTAAGCACTCTCAACTAAACATATTCTAAAACGATGAAACATAAAATTTAAATGTATAATTATTTTAAATAGAAAACCGTAATAATCATATAAAACATTTTAAACTATAAATGTAGTTGTGACACATAAACGATATATTGACTATATATTTAAGCACTTTTTACCTTCTTATAGTTTTTATTTAATATTTGAACATGTTATTTCAACTCAAGTGAAAAGAAAAGCACAATGCTTAAAATGGGACACACATGTCAATTAAATACAACATCGTCAACAAACATAAGCATTATAATGATGCTAATCCGGTGTGGATGCCTTTACCTAAATATGAGCATAAGTTACAAATTAGGCCTCTCAAGTTAGTAAATTGTGCAATTAGATTCTAGTATTCTGAAAATCTTCTTTACAACCAAAAATATGTTTCAAAAACTACATCTTAACATCATCCAAAGTTCCAAACAACTTAATCTATGTTATATATGTCAAGGTCATATATCATGACACTAAACTTAAGACATACAATCCTTTCCTAAATATTAGACTCTTACAAACTAAAGATATTATATTTATCCGACTTCAAATTCACTAAGATTACTACAGATTTATTCACTTATTTACTTATATCGTATTTTTTATATTTTGAATAACCTAATGTTATATAATATTGTTTTGCATTAGTTTATTGATTTTACTACTAGACTTCCTTTAAGCTTAGAAAACTATCTTTTTTTTGTTTTCACTAATTCTAAGCAAGTACAACTATTAATATCAAAACTAGAAAAATTGATCAATAATAATCTATATTGACAGTTTGAGTAATGAAGTTTTAACTTTCAATTTAGTTGATAAAGGAAACTAAGTAGCATAACCATTGATATATTACACTCATCTTACACCTAATATCCACTCAATAACAATTGTAACTTTTTTATTTTCATAATCATCACTATGAGTGAAATTAAATATAAATCAAATACAAAAATTTGATAACTATATAACCAAAACTACCATGATAATAAAATAAAAACATAAATAAAAAAAAATCTTATTTTTTTAATTGTTAGCAACTTAGCATAAATTATTATCACATCCCTTAAAACAAAGGGATGTGAGAGTAGCTAACACATAGTTTAGGGGCTCAAATATAACATCAATTATATATACACTCAACATAAAACCGAAATTGCAGTTATTCAGGTTGGTGCAGTTAGAGAGAAGACCACCAAAACCAAAAACACAGAAAAACCAAAAAGATGAACGACGGTGGAGCCATCGGAGATACGACCGGCGCCGCCTCCGACCACCACGAACACGGCGGATATACAGCTGATGCGGCGGAGGTCGACGGCGGCAGCGGCGGTGGCGGCGTTGAAAAGAAGAGCAAAGTTAGGGGCCCTTGGTCGCCGGAGGAAGATGTGGTGTTGAGCGAACTTGTTGGCAAATTTGGGGCGAGGAATTGGAGCCTAATCGCCCGAGGGATCCCTGGGCGTTCGGGGAAGTCGTGTCGTCTACGGTGGTGTAATCAGTTGGATCCTAGTGTTGAACGCAAGCCTTTTACTGGTAAGAAAGAGGATTTCGATTTTTAGCTCTTGTAGAAGCTGTGATTGTGTCTATGTGTTGGTAATTTTGATGCGTATGTGTTAGGAGTTGATGGTTGTTTATGTTGGTGAATTGATCGCTTGTTTTAGCGTTGATGATGAATGCTGTTTGTTAGTAGGCTTTTTGGTTCTCCGTTTTACCCCAATGTTATCGTTTGGTCTTCTATTGTGAATGATTTCTATAAGTTAGGTCAGAAGTTGTTGTAATGCGGGAGTCCCTGAATTTTCGTCTTGTTTGGGAATGAGATTGATAAGTTAGGTCATAAGTTGTTGTTGTGCACTTCAGCACTTGATGATCTATCACACCACATAATCTACTCTGGTTAGGTACTTAGGTGGTTTAGGAGTGTAACACCCCAGGCAATTCCCAAATCTGCTATGAACAGGAGAGATTCTCGGTTCATAAGGAATCATCTGCCTCTAATATCACCAACGTGTTTTGGGCGCATTGGCTGTGGATGAGAGGAGAACCCAACAGTTAAGCGTGCTCAGCTGACAGCAAGCCAGGGATAGGTGACCTCCCTGGAAGTTTTCACCCGAGCAACCAAAGCAAATCCGAGAGCTCATTATGGACAAAGCGCACAATATTGGTGGTATGAAAGGCTGAATGTTACAAGCAGGTGCAGTGAGATTAAGGCCAACATAAGTTTGGGACCGGAGAAGATTTATCAATCAACAGTCGTGTTGAAAACACACATTATGGTGGGACTGAAGTTACTAGCTGACATTTTATCACGACAGCTGTGTTTGATTTTTTTAACAGTGTTGTTGCTCATCAATATAACGATCCTTTTAGGAATTAGGAGGGATGCCTCATAGTCACAGGATTCGCTCCCCCACCCCACGAATCGCGAATCGGATCGGCCGTACCCGATTCGGGTACATTCGCGTACCATTCGCCCTCAGATTCGCGATTCAGTTCGCTGAAATAGGCGAATTTCGTTTTCAGTGGGAATCGAACCATGCTACTCCGATTCGCGAACCGACTCGCACCGATTCGTGAATCAAATCGCACCGATTCGTGAATCCAATCGCAGAAAATCGTGAATTCGATCAGTCGGTACGCGATTGGGAATTGAAAAGGCAACGTTTAGACTTTCCATTTTGTTAATTAATCGAAAAGGCAATGTCCGTTGATATTTTTGGCTCCAATTTCATTGCTTTCATTATAAATTGGAACCTAATAATCCAAATAGAATACACAGAAACAGAAATTCTACTAGCTCGTATAGCAATCAGCAATGGCTTTTGGTAAAGGTGGTTCAAGTTCAACCTCAAGACAAGAAACTTCTGAGAATTCAGATTTCCAAGTTCTTAGCGATACAGAAATTGAAGTGGACGATCTCACACAACAGAATTCTGAAGTTCAGCAGGTAAAGGCGATTGATGACAAACCATTGTTGCAAGAAGTTGAGTTTGTAGGTGCTGGTAATAGCAAGAATGCAGGGGGTTCAAAAGTCTGGGTTTGCAAGCATTGCGGTCAGAAGTCTACTAGCTCATATACGCGCATTCATGCTCACTTTTTTGGTTCTCCACCGGGAAAGAAAACGGACATTAGACGGTGTCCTGCTTTACTTAAAGATCGTGAAAAGTATGAGAAACTCTTGAAGAGAGTCAAGCAGGCTGAAAAGGTAGGTGTTTCAAAGTCTTTAAAAAATTCGGTAAAATTCGGTATTTACTACTACTAAACAGAAGTGTTCCAAAAATCCCCTTGAAAAAAGTTTTGGTGTAATGGAAAGAAATCAAGTTGATATGAAAATTATGAGAGGATTGTGTGCTAATGGAATTCCATTTAATGTATTACGTAATCCTCAATTCTTGGAGATGGTTAGTGCAATCAACAAAGCACCTGCAGGATATAAACCCCCATATAGTGAAAGAGCAAGGACGGTATTGCTCGATGAATGTTTTAGAGATGTTGAAAAGGACTTAACCCCTGTCAAGGACACGTGGTATTCACAAGGCGTTTCCATTGTATCCGATGGATGGTCTAATGTTAAACACAAACCGTTGATTAATGTTCTTGCAGTGAACAGTCGAGGAGCAATGTTTATGTATGCAGAGGATTTTTCTGGTTTGGATAAAACCGGGGTAGCGATAGCTAACTACTTACTTGGGGCTATTGAAACCGTAGGACCAAGTAATGTCCTACAAGTGGTTACCGACAACGCTGCGATAGAAAAGGTACATAGACACATTTTTTGGTCTCCTTGTTCTGTTCATACCTTGAATTTGGTTTTTAAAGATCTTGGAAAAGAGTTTGATTGGATGCTAACCACATATAGAAGGGGCAAAGTGATTGTGAAATACTTTATCAATCATGGTCACGCTTTGTCAATTTTTAGAGAGAATTCGAAGCTTGAACTATTAAAAGTGGCGAAAACAAGATTCGCGTCTCACTATATTTTATTAGAAAGGATAATGAGATGTAGAGAAGCACTTGGTAGTTGGTACAACCATTTCCTTAAATTCTTGGAGAGATTGGGTAAAACACGGTGATGAAAACACAAGAACAATCGGGTCAACGGTTGTTGACACAATTAGAAGCGAAGATTTTTGGGATGATGTTGAGACTATTTTAAGTATTACTAAACCTATATACCTGATGATCAAGTTTTGTGATGGTGAAGGTTCCAAAATGGGAGAAATTTATGAAAAGATGGATAACATGTTAGGAGAAATTAAAGATGTTATGTTGCAAAGTAAGTATGCATCATATTACCCTCAACTACACTCCATTGTGCAAGGTAGGTGGGAAAAGATGACGATCCCGTTACATTGTTTGGGATTTGCATTGTCACCAAGATTTTATGATACTAAGTACCTTCGTATGCTAGCACCGGGTGGAGTTTCTAGGAAGGCTCCAAATCAAGACAAAGAAGTGGTTCAAGGGGTTATGGAAGCGTTCAAAAAGATAGCAGAAGGTCCTACAGAAGAGAAAATGTTGCAAGAGCAATTCGCAAGGTTTCATATGAAGAAGGGATTGTATTCAATGGAAGCAGCTCAAGTCGATGCTGTCACCATGGATGCGATTGATTGGTGGTCCAGTTATGGCTCGGAAACACAAGAGTTAGCCGAAGTTGCTCTTAAAGTTCTTTCACAGCCTATTAGCAGCTCATCAGCGGAAAGAAACTGGAGCACTTACTCGTATATACATAGTGTGAAGAGAAATCGTTTAAATACTAAACGGGCAGACAAGTTAGTGTTTATACATTCCAACATCCGTCTTCAATCTCGATTTTCAGAAAGTTACAGCAAAGGGCCAACAAAAAAGTGGGATGTGAATCCAGAAAATGATTACTTGGAAGGGCCTAGTACAAGGTATGAAGATCTTGAAGAAGAAGAAGATGTGAATGGCTGCTCAAAGGGAAAAAGAAAGAGGCTGGAGTAGTGAATTTATGTATGCACATGAATGGCTGCGAATTGCAAGAAGATATGAATTTACTATTTGTTTTGAAATTTGGTTATAGAGGTTTTTTAATATGATTATAAAATGTGTTATTTACTTATTTTAATATGTAATTCATTCATTATCTTTAAAAAATATAATATAGATTGTTTTTATAGGATACGGTGTATCGCACTATATGGTACACCGTACCGCGTACCGAATTGGCGTACCGAATTGGCGTACCGAATGAACCTACCCCCCCGCGTACCGAATTTTATATATTGACGAACCGCGTACCCGTTTTCGTACCGCGTACCGGAACGTACCGCGATCCATGTGACTATGGGATGCCTAACTGATCATTATATGGACACAAGTTCTGGGAGCTACTAAAGATGTTAAGCAACCGGGAACTTTTAAGTGAGCTTTGTGTCTTGTTAACATGGAAGCACACATATTAGAATGTAACACAATTTCGTTTCATGCTTTTAGTTAATATTTGTATTATTTTATCCTCTGGTCATAGAACACTTCATCACCTGTTATGCAATTCAACATAACTTGGAATGATGGATGCTCATGTGTGTTCTTTTCTTTAGGGATAGAAGGTTGCTTTATGCAATATATCGGATTAAATAGGATATATTGTTGTTAAAAATGGAAATATATGTAAGCCAATGAAACTATCTAAGTTCTAAATTTATTCTAATGGAATTGCCCTGATTTACATCTGGTGTTTAAGGTAGCTGACAAATTCCTTGTGTTACATGAGTGTTAGGTCTAAAGCATTAGTCGGTCTTCATTTTTACTCATAGAATTAGCATTCCCAATAATCATGTGCTTTTGACATCTAAAAATCTATGCCTGATGTAGCTATAGGTTAGAGTTAATTACATAAATGGTCCCTGTGGTTTATTCAAAATAACAAGTTTGGGTATTAAGCAAAAAAAGTAACAGGCTTGAGTACTCACTTTTAATTTTATAACAAATTTGAGTGTTAACACTAACAGACATTAGATTTTCTGTTAAGTATAAGGGCACTTTAGTCTTTTCACATTGTAGGACAATCCATGTAAATTAGAGGGACTATTTGTGTAGTTTAATTAAAATAATATATTTATATAACTATAGACACACACATGTACATCGATATACCTTCATTATCACCACTTTCGCCCAACACAGCTGCCGTCATCGTCGGCCGCCACCGCCTTGTCACCATTATCATCAACATTAGCATCTCCGATTCCCTTATTATCATTACCATTGGCCATCATCACTAAATCCCCCTTCCATTTCCTCTGTAAAACCCTAATCTCCAACCCATCATCAGCCGCGACCACCATCGCCAGCCATTGAACCAGCTCTACCGACGGCCACTGTCGCCTTGGTTTTAAAAATAGCGATTGAGCGCGCTTAAGGCGTGAGGCTTTAGAGGCAATCAGGAAAACGCCTCATGGCTTTGAGGCGGCGCCTCATGCACATTTAGGTCAAATTTTGTCAACATTGGTCAAGATTGGGGTGTGTAAAAGGATGATATGTAGAAATAATCAAAGTGATGATGAGATTATGAATGATTTACATGGTTAAAAAAGCCAATATGTAAAAAAATTTAGACAAATGCAACTTTTGGCTGTACATATGGCTTATTTTGTTGTACATAGAACAACGTCTCGCATACGTGAGGCTCTCGCCTCATGGCTCACACATAGCGCCTCAGTTTTTCAGACTTGAACGCCTCGGATCGCCTAACGCTTTTTAAAACCAACACTGTCGCCTCCCCCCTTCTGTCAATTGATATCGCTGTTCAACCTTCCCCCACCGTCACTGGCCATTGAACCATCTCTACCCCCTTCTTCGTGAACGATGTTCAGTCGTTAAAGAAGATGACGACGATATCGCCCTAGCAATAAGAGATGGTGGTGATGGTGGCAGATATTTGCTCCTTTGCTGATTTTAGGGTTTTTGGTGATGATTTTAGGGAAACGGTGGTGGTTTGAATGGTGTTGGTAGTATGAAATGGGAATGGGTAGTGGTGGTGGTGTGCTGCGGTGGTGGATTGAATAGTGGTGGTGGGCTGCCGTGGTGGATTGAATGATAGTGGTGGGCGGCGGTGGTGGATTGAATAGTCTTGGGCGTCAGCAGTGGTGGAAAGAAGGGCGACGGTGGGCGGCGGTGGTGGATTGAATGGTGATGGGCGGCGAGAAGGTTTAAAAGTACGGAATTGAGCCTCGAGGCGTTTTCCCTTCGCCTCATGAGGCGTAAGCCTCGACGCGAACCGAGGCGTAAGCTCGAGGCGGAATTAAAAAATAAATGTAAAATTATATATCTTATAAAAAATAAAATACAGACTAATTTCATCATCAGATTCATAAAAACACACATTAAAAAGACATGGAATGTTTGAAAATGACATAAAAAGTCTAAAACATCGAAAACCAACATTAAAACCCCCTGAGGCGTAGGTTTTCTTACTGCCTCAGCACTATGAGGTGCACGTACTAAATAACCCCCTGGGGCGCCGCCTCATGTTCGTATTCTGGCGCCTCGCCTCGAGGTGCGCCTCGAGGCACACGCCTCAACCAATTTTTAAAACCATTGGCGACGACGGTGGTGGATGAATGGTGATGGCGGCGACGGTGGTGGATGAATGGTGTTGGGCAGCGGCGGTGGTGGTCTGAATAGAGCTACGATAGTGGGAGGATGGGTTGGGGTTGGTTATAACTAAATTACACAAATGGTCCCTGATTTAAAGAGGTAAATTTACAAAAATAGTCCCTCAAAGGTTATTTTGGTCATTTTAACTAAATTTAACAGAAAAATTAACGTCTGTTAGTCTTAATACCCAATCTTGTTACAAAATTGAAAACATAATACCCAACCTGTTACTTTTTTGCTTAGTACCCAAACCTGTTATTTTATATAGGAAAAGGGAAATAATTAATTTTAATTGCTAACCTGAGAAGTTGAGCAAGTCTTTAAATGAGTTCATATGTCACACTGATAACACTGTCACGTTCCTTATTAGACTATATGAGATCGAAAGAGGTCTGTAGTTACTTTTTACCAGATTATGTATGGAGAGGGCGATATCATAGAAGTAGCATTTCCACGAACTATTTGCCTTTTTGACATCTAATATTTAAGCCTCATGTAATTATAGCTTATAACTGTTGCGCTCATCACAGTTAAAGTGTAGGTGGGTATTTGTAGAATTGTAGATATTACTCTTTGATGAGTTTCATGATGCCTTGTTACCGAATAGGGTTTTGTTAATAGGCAAGCAGACACAGACACATGCACATGTAAACGTGAAATAATCGTTCATTTAATAAGTGGAAATAAATAAATCCTGTTTTCACTTTTGGACGCTTTGTTTCTTTTAGTTATATCTGGTTGCTCTTTGATGATTTGGGGTCTTATTCAATTGGGCACTTTCTTGTCGTAGTTGATTTTTAATAATTTATTTTTTATATTGTGACATGAACCAAATGGTTCTATTAGCACAATTTTACAAATTTGATCCATAAAAAGCCTTCTATTTCTTTTTTCTGTTGAGCAGATGCAGAAGATAGGATTATTATAAAAGCCCATGCAATCCATGGAAACAAATGGGCGTTAATTGCTAAACTCTTGCAAGGTAGAACAGATAACGCAATCAAGAATCACTGGAATTCTACCCTGAGGCGTAGATGCATCCATCCTAATGCTTCATACATGTTGCCACCCACCTCTGAAACAGACATCAACAACAATTACAACAACCTCGACACCACAAAGGCATCCTCCGAAGACACCGTATCAAATGAAAACAACATTAATCCACCAAACCCTGCAGAAACTGAAGATGTCACAACTCGTTACATCCCTGAAGATCCAATTTCAACTCATCAGACAGTTACCCGTCCAACCCCACATTTTGGAGCATTTTCTATCTATACTCCTACAAATGGAATTCAAAATGGGGTGCTGAATACGGTCGTACCCACACAGGGACCTCTAATACAGGCGTGTAAGCCCAGAAGTACCGGGTGCAAATTTCTTAAAGGCTATTCTGCTGAGTCTGTGGTTCCATCAAGCTGTGGTTATGGTTGCTGTTCTGGTTCTCAAACCTCGTTTTTGGGCCCTGAGTTCGTTGAATATGAGGAACTTCCTCCTTTATCAAACCGCGAATTAGCCGCCATTGCTACAGATCTCAACACCATTGCTTGGATCCGAAGCGGCCTAGAAAAACCTGGATCCTCCCAAACACAAACTCACACTCCAACTCATATCTCGCTCCCAGTTGAAGGACTGAGTTGAAATAGTCAGGTGTCAATTTAAGTTTATGTGATTTCCTGAATATATATAGGGTTACAAAAACCGAGTTTCTATCCAAAGATGATCTATAGAGTTTGGTTTTGGTCCATTATGGTTTAGAGATATCTGAAATCTGAATATAACTAGTCAACTGCTGTTTTCATGTGTTACAACTTATGACATTGTTGTACCTTGTGCATGAGTATGTTAAGTGGTGGAATTAGAACTTCTTGGTTGGGGTCATCATAAGTTTTCTCTGCCAATTAAAACTAAGTGATCAAACTTATATTTTGCTTTAAAAAAACCCTAGATTTTATAGATTAGGTGATTTGTGGTCCGCGGACCCCCTTGACCCTTCATTGCTTCCGCTTCTTTGATCTTTGTTGAGACTTAGGATGGTACAAGTGGTAATACAAAGCAGAAGGTTGTTGGGATGCTGAATCAAAGGAAATGGTTGCAGTCTCCTCCAATACACATTGAAATTTGTCTGGTCTAATTATTGCTTGATTTGCTGGGATATGAAGATGGAGCACATGATTATTTACTGAAAAATGATTTATTTGGAAAAGAAGAGATGTAGCATCATAAAAAAAGGACTACGAGTTTAATGGTTGAGGAGTTCATTAGTTTGATTAAAAGTTTTTAGCCATTCTTTTCCTTTTACAAATGACACAATTAACTAGACCTTTTTCCAACGAATGTCTTAAGGGCCTCTCTCTAATGTGGAGAGGTCATCGCCACTAAGAGAGAGGGTGCGGACGGGCGTGCTCTTGTGGTTTTTGAGAGGGAGGATAGGCCATATTTGTAGTTAGAGTGAGAGTGAGGGGAGAAGACAAACATATTGACATGGAGAGTGGAGATGATGCACATCTCGTCCGGGAGATGGTACTATGATGTAACGTTGAAACTGGGTACAATTGGGTACAAAAGCCTATTGACTTGATACGGTATGGTACGGTGATATATTATTTTCTTGGTTATTTTATATTTTGTTTAAAATTTTCTTTATTATAAGTGAAAATTATTAATAACAAATCAAGAAAATTGCAAATCATCATGTTGACTTAACATTTTGCTTCGGTTATTGGTTTCTAGGTTACCCTGTGATCAAAACGATTAAATAAAACCAACTTTTGATGATCTCAAGTCGCAAAATCTAGTAACTTGTCCCACAAATAAAATACTACATTGAATGAAAAATGAGATTACATTATTTAGAATACAAACAATAAAATGTTGAAAAAAAGGTCTTCAGGAGTTCACATGCTGCTGCAAGAACAGCTGAAATAATGAAATTATGTCCTACTTTTCTGACTATTACCATGTGTTTGGTTGTGTTATGTCACTTGTCCATATTTCTAACTTTCTGTTTTATTTCCATTTCTTTCTGTTACATAAATTCCAAATCAGAGTAGATAGATAAATAGATATTTTAATAAGTGTTGTCCATAAAACATGTTTTATTAATGGTTAATAGGTAAATTATGAGAAAATAAATAAATAAAATTAATGATTTACCAAAACGAATTCCAATTTCTAACTAAGAACCAATGGTATCATCCATGATGCACTCACATAGAATATCAACTTCTCTATTTATAAACTGTTTATCATCAGAAGGATATCAAAGCATATATTTAGTATAAATTTAAGGGGCTGTTTGATGAAAAAGTCTCGGTCAGCAGGGGCTGACCAAGTAAGAGGTTTCTCCAAAACTGACCGGGTAAGGTTTCAAAATAGGCATTGGTCAGAAGGGGCTGATCGGGTCAGAAGGGGCTGACCGGGTCAGAAGTAAATCGGGGAATCAAACACGCTGACCAGCCTTCACGTTTCAGAAGCAAATCAAACAACCCCTAAATATTGTAACCTGTTGTATGATATTGTAAGTACGCATTGTATAACCACAAGGTTTGAATTGGATCGGATCCTTTTAGAGAGATATCAAATGGTATCATCCATGATGCACTTATCGGTAATCTCTTACTAATAAATAAAAATAAATCCGGACACGTGTCACCGTTGTAGGCCATTTAATAATTGGTTTTCCCGCTTCTCTCTCCTCTTAATTATGAATGCTATAATATCTATTTATTGATTAATAACTATCCATAATTAAAATTTCAAATATGTTAACTTTAAATTTTTGAATGTGTAATACATTTGTTTATTCAATCCGTATAATACACAATATTTAAGAACTTTTTATTTATAAACCATGTAACAATAAATTTATTTAGTCCGTAGATCACACGAGATTGTAACCTAGTTTGATATAAATAAGAACATTTTATTATTTGTTAACACATGATAAATTGTTAGGGAAGGAAACGATGGGGGTGAAGGCGGGGTCAAATGAAAAGTAATTTAGAGTTAAAGTGATTAACTTTTTTTTTAGGTCAATGTTTGAGTTTTGTTTATAAAAGGTTAATATAAATTAGTTTTTGTGTACCTGTAGATAGGTAGTTACATGTATAATGATTAACAAATAACAACACAATTTTGACTCAAAATTTTATTCGCGACACATAATTTGTTAGCAGAAAACTAACTTTTTCTTTTTAACAACAACAATGAAATTATCATTAAAAAGCTAGCGGGTAACTAGCAAGTACAAGCATCAAAATAAACATACAATTTTACATCGAATTATACTTTAGAGAGACCTTAGTGTAGATATTTTATATTGGACATCTATTGATAATGATTAAATTACTATTATTATTATGATAACAAAGATTAAATGATTTAATCCGACGTGGATTACAAATTAACGTGAGACACGGAGGTAGACACTTTGAGAAAATGCTGTTGATATCTCATAATTGTTTCGTTTAATTCTTTTAATGAATCATTTAACCTTTACTATGTGTTTTAATATTATGTAACATTTTTATAAATATTTAAGTTTAATAAAAAAATGTAACGAATAAAACAAATATGTTTAAATATTATAACATTATGTATCTACATACTAGCAATCATTATTTTATGTTGATAACTTTGTTTTGCCATTTAGTATTCTTTATTTTCTTAAAAATATATATGCAACATGCCTTTATATAAAATACTAAATTTTATAATCCACTAAAATAAATATTAGTTTTATAATCACGACTCACATGTTTATCTATTTATACTTTTAAACTAGGATGAATTGTCATTTTCCTTTCTGTATTTTAATCATATTTGTTATTTTCATTCAAAAATATTTTTTATTGTATTTGGCTCCTCAAGGTTTAGGAAACATTATCATTTTCATCTAAAAATATTAGCTTCGTTGTTTTAAAATGTTAAATTTTCATCGTTAAAGGTGTACTTACTTAAATTTTGATATAAAAATGAAATTTATGTTTACGTGTGCTAATAAAAATTTTTACCACATAATTCATGTTTTTGAATGAAAATGATAACTTTTTCAAACCTTGGAGAGTCAAATGTAAAAAAAATCTCTTTGGATGAAAATAACAAATATGACCGAACCACATGTAAGAAAAACGACAATTCACTCTTTAAACTATATCAATTTATAAACTTTCTCATCATATTTAAACGCTAATCTTTTTCTAAAATTTTTTTTAACTACTAATACAATAATACAATGCTACCAACTTAAGTAACTTTATGACAAACTAGTTATTTCTCTCACGCGTTGCCGCGGGAGCTTGATACAATTACTCGTTCTCATCCATCATTATCGACCCATAGATGTTACCGGTCCATAGTGAATCCACAAAGGGGAAAACAAACCATCGCCACCGAGAGGGCGTGGTGACAGCTACATCGCCGCCACCTACACAAACCAGACCAACTAAATAGCAACATGAATAACCATAGCAATATCGTCTGAGACGAATCTTGATCCGTCATCATCGACATGTAAAAAAGGGTGGTCTCAGACGGATCCTCGTCCATCATCATCGACCCATAGATGTTACCGGTTGTTCAATGTATATCTCATAACTAACGGGAATGGTTAAACTTAAGTACCTGAATCAACCAGACGGCATTCTCAATGTACAATTCATTATTCAGGATCCAACTTGTCAAATTGTCCCACTCACTTTGCTTCCTTCCATATATAGATATTCTGTACTCAGCCATCTATTAAGGAATATAGGTTAAGATAATCACTTTGTAGCAGGATAAAAGATGTGCCAGCTTTGTCAATAAACTTAGATGTAAGGAAACGACTGTGTTATTGCATTAGCACCATTGTATCTTTTAGAAATGAAAGGAAAACAAAATTTAAACAGAAAAGGAATGAAATAACATGCAATAATACAGAATCATCCTCATACGCAGACCCGTTAAATGTTTCAGAACCTTTTTTTCTCAAAGATCATGTCAAAACTCACTTGATATTTACTTGCATCAAGATCTGCAAACACTTGTTTTGTCAGCTCAGCAAGGAAACGACCTGAAAAAAATAGTAAGCATGAGTGATGAGTCAATAGTTAATACATAAGGCACAGACCCATTCAAATTTAAGTTAATAAAGATTACCATGAATCAGATTATCTTGTTTTAAGAAAATCTCCCGTAGCCTACTCTGACCATAGGGATTGTACTTAAGATTATCAGAATCATGTTATTCCATTGCTTCCATGGATCTCCCTGCTATTATCATCAGTTGATACTTTTGTAAGGCAACCTCTATCTCAAAGGAGAAGGCAATATCACTATTCAACACGAGTTGCGCAATAGGCCCTAATGGTACTCAATAGATCAAAAACAACTAAACAACGTAACTTAACAAAATGAAACATCAATTTTATGAAATCACCAATTTCCACATCTGATATATGTAACTATTTAGCATAAAAATCATCATTATCCACAACTGCTAACTATATATCTTGCACTTCGTTTGGTATGAGCTTACTAATCCATTAAAAGGATTTGAAGATGCAAAATCAGTTATAATAAGTAAATGTTTTAGCAATATAATGGACCATTAGGAGTAAAGTATTTGTTAAAGTATATATTTTTATGTCTATTATTGTTCAAATTTGAAGTGGGCTTCTTGGTTTATGACTTATCAGTAAGACAAATCTCTAAGATCACTTTGAATACACTTTGGATTTTGCTAGTGAAACATGGACCTTTAATTTGCTAGCCCAACTAACTATTGCTCAAGTTAGAATTTGATTTCTTGGTTCATTAATCAAGACACACACACGTAACATATTCAAGACAAAGAGACAACTATCCAAAAATTAGGCCAAAATTAAATCCAAAAGCAAAGTGAAGATGAACAGGCGGCAAAAGTAGCCTATGCAGCAATAGAGACGAAGCAAAAAAGGAAGCATACCTGTGCAAAAACGATCATGCCTGGAAAAAAGGTGGGAGCTGCAACAAAAAGAGGCCGAAAAAAATTAGAAATGAGCTCAAATAGTGAGATAAACCAACGCTCTGTCTTTGACCTCCGAAATACAAAGATTTTAATACAAACAAATAAAAATACAACAATGATCACCATTTATATAGGTCAAATACATTATAAGATTTCAATGAAGTAAAACCGATATACTTGTGAATTCTTAATGAAACTGTATGCTTTTCGAAGCATTGAACCATATTCATCCTCTAATTTGTTGCTAATATTGCTTGAACGACAAAAACAGCATCCCACAATTGTGATCCATTGTACCCCTGAGATAACATAAATTAAGATATAGTGTGCAAAGTTTTTTTGTTTTTTGAATCAACAGAATGACAATATTTAACAACATAATGATCACGAAGGGACTCAAAATAACCTGCATCTTCATACCATCTTCAACTATCCAGAGGTAGTCTTTTACTCTAGACAGATGCAGTTTATTTACAAGTGATTTTGGATCCTCCACCCAACAACATAACATGTTGAGCACCTGTTTCACATATCATGTATTTACACCACGGGTTTAAACTAAAATCTGCAGATTAAAGATCTATCTAACTCATGAATAGACAATAAGATCAGCATGAAAATCACTTTTCAAAAGTAGTATTCAAATAGGAAACAATCATTTAAGTATAAGGTAATAAGTTAAGTAGAACTGAGAGAGATCCACAAAAGTCGTAAAAACACGAAACCTACAATTTCCTATATGTCGCAAAAGATGTAAATCAAGACAACAAACATAAAAAATAAGCATCCAGTCCCTTCAATTATGCATGCAACGTGATTCTAGTAAAAGCTCATTTAACCAGAAAAAAACAAACTATCATAGAATTAAAACCTCATGAAAATCAAAATCTTAATCATACATCGTAAATACCTACAACTCTCATCCACCCAACTGAATAATTAATGACAACCATAACAATTGCTCGTAATTACCTGATTGCTCAAACACACAGATGGATTTTACCCTCGAACCCTCCGCCATCCGCCCCCAAACATGGTCATCGGCAAAAGAAAACCCCATTATGCAGTTCGCCCCTTGATCCCTCACAACAAAACCATGCTGAAAATACTTCCGACCGACATCCTCCTTCAACCGTCCACCACCGGCGACCTTAGCGAACAGTTCACCACCAGAAACATACTCCATAACATAATAGATCTTAGATTTAGTAGCTAATACCTCACGAAGCTCGACGATGTTGGGATGACGAAGGAGGCGAGTGGCGGATTCTCCGGTGGAGAGCTCACGGCCATGGTAGACCTTCGCGAAGGTTCCTGTTCCGACGAGTCTTCCTTTCTCGTATTTGCCTCCGAGTAGCAGGTGTCGTTGATCCTCCATTGTTGTTGATGAATCTCAGAGCTCCATTGATGAATCGATTGAATTCATCATACAGCTGTTGAATCTCCTGGCGCTTTATCTGCTCTAATTTGGGTGGGGATTAGGGTTTTGTTGGTACGGTGGCACTGTAGCCACCGACCAAAGTCTTTAATATAAACCAAGCGGCGTCGCCGGAAACTAAAAATGAATCAAGTGAATGTGTCAAAATACTGGAAGTCCACCAAAGCGTACTCAAACGCATTAATCCTCCTAAATCGTATTATTACCCTTAATTTTCTACTCATCCAATCAGGGGGTCATGTAAATGAATTAGAAGGTGAATCTGAGAATGTTTGAAGGGTACACGTGTAGCTTATATTATTAGCACAATTGCCACTGTATTTGGAAGGAAAAGAAAGGAAAAAAAACATGTTGTCAAGCTTTAATTTTTCTTTGTTCTTTTTAGTTAAGATAGAAGGAACCAAAGGGAAAAACATTGGGTGAATTTATCCTCAAAACTTTTATCCCTAATGTCAAAAGATTTAGAAGGAAAGAAAATCAAACGCTTTATAACTTCTTTTAGTACCAAACTTAAGAACACAATGCTAAAAGCAACATGACATACATGTGACAAAAAGAGCATAGGATAGAGCTAACTGTACAAGATTTTTTTATTTTCATACTTCCAACAAAAAGTTTGTTAAACCACAAACCCACACCTAAATATGATCATTAATCACTGATTCGCTATAAGTTACGATAATCAAGAGAAAGCATGCACTCTGGCAGTTAATTAATCATAAAATATTCAAATGTATGCAAAATTAACTACGTGATTATAAAATGCATCATGGGGTTCTATATGATGACAATTTTGGAAATTTATCAAGATCTATCAAAAGTTCAAAAGTACTACGTTTTAGCAGTGACAACAATGGATAAGCAATGCACGCCCTTGCTGATCAAAGTCCCACAAATACTAAATAACTGAAACAACATTCTGATTTCTGGACAATCTATCAACCTTATATCAACCAAATCTAATGCCACAAAATCCAAAAACCACACACACAGTTCACATATTCGAATTCCTTCAAAGGAATCAACCAATATGCAATCAACTATCCATCAAATACCTGACATATGGGAACAGCAGTGGATCGAGCTCGATCCAAAGGCCAAGTATAAACCGCATTGAACCGAATCCCCTGTGACCTCAAGAACACAGCCAAAGCCCTAGCTTGCCTCTTCCCATTAACCTTCAGTGCAGCTTCAGCACAACGACCACCGACCAAATCGGGCCGTAACACCACATCACACTCAGTCTGACAGATCAAATACACCTCCGTCGTAGCCCTATCGTCCTCCACCGCGTCGGAAAAGCTCCGGCTAAACTGCAGCGGCGGCGACAGCACGTTGCAGGGGTCCCACACCTTGATCGACGGTGGCAGCCGCGTCGTTCCGAACGACGACGGCTGAGGAGACAACGGCGACGCTGATGCGTGACAAGGTAGGAACTCCGGCTCCTGCTCCACCACTTTCTTCATCAAATTATCGTCTTCAGCTAGCAATGTTCTCGAATCATCATCTTGATCGTCATTGTTTCTATCTTATGCTTCGATTTCTTCATCAGGTTTAGGTGGAAGAGGTGTTAATGGTGGTGATGAAGGAGTAGGTTAGGAAAAAGGAAAAATCTACCAAATCACTGTAGCAAATCACTGTAGCTACCGACATACTGTAGGCACCGACATATGTCTTTAATATATATTATAATATCTAAACTTCTTCAAATTTCAGAAAATCAATCATAATATTCTAGTGGATGTTAATCAACAACAAAAAAGTTAAAACTTGTAGGAGGCAAAATCACAAGCAATTAAATCTCTCTTCCCCCTCTGTATCCCCGTGCTTCAATTTAATTTTCACACAATATTCATCACTTTCTTCAACCTTTCTCTCTGCACAACCATGGCTACCGACTGATACATTTAATTTTTCTAACAAATTACCACAGACCCACATGGAGAAACAGAGATCAAGAGTGTTTTGAAGCATTCATGGTCTCAATTTCACCATTTCATTACATGAACAACAGCTTCAACAATCTTGATCTTCAAAGATGGCAACTTTACACAACACCCACCTCGATTTAGAGTCCGGCGGTGGCGGTGGTGGTGGCAGAGGTGGTGGCGGTGGGGTGGAGAGCATTCTTGCCGTCAGTCCACCGCCACCAGCGGCGGCGACGGTGGTTCAAGATTATCAGATTTTAGTGATGACAGTACTGCAGGTACCTCTGAGAAAGGGAGGGAGTCTTCTGTATCGGAGTTGTCGGTGGTGGATCTGGAAGGCGGTGGCGGTGGCGGTGGCGGTAAGGTACATTTGGCAAAAGTTGAAAGGGATTGTAGGATTTGTCATATGAGTCTTGATTTAAGCAATCAAGATTGTGAGAATGGGATTCCCATAGAGTTAGGGTGTTCTTGTAAAGATGATTTAGCTGCTGCTCATAAGCATTGTGCTGAAGCTTGGTTCAAAATCAAGGGCAACAAGTAAGTACCCATCAAACTTATCATCAAAGATTCAATTTTTATCTTTTGTTTACATAACATATGCATCTTTCAATCTTTCTTGATTAAAAGTTATGGTTCAAGAGGATTCATCTTTTTGTTGAGTAATCATGGTTCATATGCATATTTCTTGTTTAGTAGAAACTTAGAATGTTAATTACTTAAATTCACTTTGTTATTGATATGGGTTAGTTTTGTTGTTTGTTAGAATGTATGTATGATTTCTTGTGTGTTTCTTTAGTTGTATTGTTCTCATTTTAAGGTTCTTGATTGTTGGGATTTAGTTGACCTTTCTGTGTATGAAACTTACCTCTAACTAGAGTGTTAAAAAATATCCGAATCCGAAATATCCGAAAATCCGAAATTCGGATATCCGAAATATCCGAAAATTCGAACTTCGGATATCCGAAATTTCGGATATCCGAACTTCGGATATCCGAAAATTCGGATATCCAAAGTTCGGATATCCGAAATATCGGATTGATAGTGATTTTCAGAATTTTTGGATATCCAAAATATCCGAAATATCCAAAATATTTTTATAAAAAATTAAAAATATTAAATATTAATTAAATATTTCGGATATTTTTAGATATTTCAGACATTTTAATATAAAACTTTGGATATCCGATAAAAACTTCAATAAAAATTGTTACATTTTTATAAAATTTATTAAATAATACATTTTTTTTGAATTCGGATATCTGAATTTCGGATATCCGAAATTGAACACCCCTACCTCTAACAACTTATTTTCCCATTTTTCTTCAATTAATAAATTCTATTATTATACCTTTTTCGTTCTGGTTTGTTTCTGCATTTTCCTTAAAAATGGAGGTTTTCCTTAGCTGAAGATTTCTCTAAATGCACTAATACTGGGTGGAATTTTACTCGATATGTTTGTTTGTTTGTCTTGTTTATTTAGCCTCTTTTTCATCTTAATCATTGAGGTAAGTAAGAGCTAAAAGTTAGCATTTAGGTGAAAATAAGTTGTCTGAAATGATTGAATACTACGGATGGGGAATCAAAACTTTAGAGAAGGAAAGCCGGGAATAATTCACAAAATAAAGTTGAAAAAAGCAGTTTACAGAAACGAAAAAGATGCTAATAGCTAAAGGAAGCCTTAGCGCGAAGGAATATTGTCTTTGGGGATTCTAATTGTTCAATGTGTGGCGAGGCGGAAGAAAGCACGGATCACATCTTCTCAGCTTGTTTTTATGCGAATGGCGTATGGGATGCAATATGTAATTGGTGTAACATTCCAAAGGTTTCATGTTTTCCTTTCGGGATATTTTAGTTCTGGCAACTACTGTGGATGGGTCTAATGTCCGGAATCAACTTGTCTATGGTGTGATCATTTTGACGTGTTGGGCTATCTGGAAAGCTAGGAATGGGAAAATATTCAATAATGAGGAGATCAGCGTCCCGAAGATTGTGTCTGATGTCAAGTCTTTGGGTTATTTGTGGTATAGGAATAGATTTAATGGGGCGAAGGTTGATTGGAAAGGTTGGAAGTCATTTTGTATTGAGGTTATGTAACTTCGAGCGGGCGTCTCCCTCTTGGAGATTCCTGGTTCGTGTTTTTTAATGAAGTCTGATTTTCAAAAAAAAAAAGCTAAAGGAAGTCGGCAACCAATAATCCTATGTGTGTTTTATGTGCAAAAACATTGAATTGGTTTGTTAGTCTTTTAATCGTGTGGAATTTGCTTTCATCCTTTCCTTTTCTCGCTCCCTTTGGTATATCAAGTGGGATTTTGAGTCAAATCAACATAAGCACTTTTAAAAGTTATAGGCACTCTTCCTTATTTTGCTTGTTCATGTGACATGACATCAGATTCTTGTATTTTCCTTAAAGACGACATCTTTTCTAGTGTCGGTATCCTGGTTTCGTGGATGAAGTCACCTCCATCGATCTTTTTGTAGTTGGTTTCATTAGTTATGCAATCGTGAAAGTTTTTACACCACTTATTTCAAGTGTACAATACTATAATGAGATCAAAATGAGAAGGCACAATTGTTTGTATTCTTTCAAGTTGTTTACATATTTGTAGTTAGTTCCTATGAAGTCAGTCAAAATCTTGGATAATTTCAAAGTTAGTCATATACTTATAGGACCACTTTTCAAACAAGAAAATCTAACTGTCATGATGTCATCGTGTACTTAATATTCTTCATACTTGTACTTAACGACGTTTTAGTTTGTATCTTGCATTCTTGCTAGTTAATAACTTACAAATAGTAACTGTCAACATGTAAAAAATAATGATCCAAAGATATATCTATTTGCTTAAATGTTATACTGATTTGACTTGTTACAATCTAAACCTCAGAACATGTGAGATCTGTGGATCAATTGCACATAATGTCGCTGGTACAAATGATGCTGAACTAATGGAACAATGGACCGAAGCTAATAATGCCATGTCATCAGCTACCGCACCTGGTGGGACCACAACTGCCACATCAGTTAACCGTAACTTCTGGCAAGGTCATCGGTTCCTCAACTTCTTGCTAGCTTGTATGGTATTTGCCTTTGTCATCTCCTGGCTGTTTCATTTCAACGTCCCTTCGTGAAAACAAGACGATTATATTGAAGGGAAATCATTTAATGAGCTAGTTAATGAATATTTCTGTTTAGTTACCACTGCAATCTGTGCTTGTAGCGTGAAGAAAACTAAATAATCTTTCTTGTTTTTGTAATTGTTATTGGTAGTGTAGCATTCATGTGCTTCATTAGAGCGTTTATCTTTTAACATGTGTATGTAGATTGTTATGAGTGCCCTCTTTTGGATCTTTTAAATTTGTGTCGTGTGTTTTTCATAGGGCTCTACAAAAAGTTCGTGGCTCGAAGTTCGCTCGAGAAAAGCTCGAAAAAAGCTCGGCTCGAAAAAAGCTCGAATCTAAACGAGCCGGCTCGGCTCGGCTCGAATTCTAAGCGAGCCGAACTCGAGCCAGGGTTAGCTCGGTTCGAGCTCGGCTCGTGGCTCGGTTCGTTGGCTCGGCTCTTGACTCGGTGCATATAATATATGTGTATATATTTATATGTATAATAATAATAATCATTATTATTACTACTACTATTATTATTATTTTTATATTAGGATTTTAAAAAGGTTTTCTTAAAATAAAAATGGATTATTTTTATAAACATTAAGTATTTTATTTAAAAAATATAACTTAACAGTAAATTGTTTATATTCAAACTAATGATCTTTGTTTCCCTTAGTACGGAGTACCCAACAAAAGATAAAAACTCTAATATATATTTTTTGTGTTTTTATATAAATTAATGTGAAAAAATAAAATAAGAAAAAATAAATCGAGCCGGCTCGAACGAGCCACGAGCTGGCTCGAGCTTTTCACGAGCCGAACTCGAGCCGGTGTTTTGAGCTCGTTAGAAATTTTCGAGCCGGCTCGGCTCGGCTCGATAAGCTTCGAGCTCGAAATCGAGCCCATCCTGGCTCGGCTCGGCTCGACTCGGCTCGACTCGTTTACAGCCCTAGTTTTTCAGTTTTTCAGTACTTGTTATTGGGCTTTTCATAGAATCATGGGTCAATGACCATGTGGGTTCAAGCCCATCCACCTTTTGAACTTACACACTCATGGGCCTTGTTGAATGATCTTCTTGGGCTTTTCTATTGCATTTTGTGCCTTTGTGGGTTATAGATGACTATTTAGATTCATTCATATAAAATGAGTCGGGTGTACTATCAATAAATAACATTGTCAAACAGATAAAACATGAAACCAGAAAAATGAAACAGAAAATGATTAAAAAGATGCAAATTATTTAAAAAATTTAAATTGTTATATTTTTGTGTGTGTGTGAGGTTGTTTTCTTTCATTTGATCTACAGGTTTGTCATGGACCTTTTTCTTGGTTGTGGATAGGTTAGGGGTGCACAAATCGGTTATTTCAAAAACACCTATCGGGTTATTGATCGGCTAATGGTTCAAATGGTCAAAACCAGTTATTCTAAAAACCGGATTGGTTATTAAACAGTTTGAGAAGGTTTAATAATCCATCATTTATCTTAAATATTGTTAAACAATGCTATGTCCGCGAGGTTAATGTAGCTAATTTGTTCGGTTAACCATACACTATCAAACCCAAACCCGAATCTAATTGTTACTACATTATAATTTATTGAATTACAACATTAATTCTTGTTTGTTAAATGATTATACAACTATCAAAGCCAACCAATTATCACTTTATCACAAAGGTTTCTGTTTATATACACCGATCAACATAACTTAAAGAGCAACCCACCGACTCTTTCTAAGCAAGCTAAGAGGCTGTTTGACAACATCTGATTGAATAAATGCTGAACCAGTAAAAGGTCTGAACCAGTAAAATATCTGAACCAATAAGTGGTCTGAACCAATAAGTGTGTTTGATTGTAAAAAAGAAAATTAATAAAATAAAAACCCCAAATCCTTACCACTTCAAAACAGCCACATCCACCAACTCAAACCCTAACCATGAAGAGGTGGTCTGAAGGGGTTCAACGAGGAGGTGGACGTAATAAAAAATGCAGAATGCGATACCAACGAGGAGGTGGTCTGAAGGGGTTCAACGAGGAGGTGGACAGAATCGGAGATGCAGAAAGCGATGCCAACGAGGAGGTGGTGAAGGGGTTCACGTCTGACCACCGCCCCGTCGCCAACCGCCACCCTCTCCGTCACAGACCGCACTGACCACCGCCCCATCGCCGACCACCACCCTCTCCGTCACAGACCGCAGACCGACTTCACGTCTGACTCGGGTCAGATATTGGTTCAAGTCTGACCGAGTAAGAGGTTCGGTCAGACATCTTCTCCGGTAAGACGTACACAACCAAACATGACATGTCTGACCGGGTTTGGTCAGACCCAACCAAACAGGCCCTAAGAATATTTTAAACTCTCTTTTATCTTTGATCAGAGATTTTACACAGACCTCGATAAATGTCTTAATTTAATATATAAATTATTTTAAAATATCTTGATATTGCGGGATATTAATATTTTTATAATTTAGTTTCCATATATATATATATATATATATATATATATTTGTGAGATATTTTATCCATTTATTTCAAATAATTGTGGTGATGATGTATATATATTTATAATTTATATAATCCATTAATTTTGTAAGCTTTTGATGACGAATAAACATAATCTTGAAGAGGAGATTCATTCGGTTCATAAAAATTTGGAGTATATCTTAAATCCCCCTCCCCTGAATCAGACATAATATTATGAGAACGTGCGTTACATGATGGATCCCATCAGTTTATTATATTAAATTTAAAAATCATGCAAACTGACAAACTAGTGCATCACTCTTAACCACCATAAAAATCTAAACAAAACCAGATTATATAATTAATAATGTCACCCCCAACCCTATGTAATCCACATATTTTCCTTAATAATCGGATCATAATGTTGCGGTTAATCGCCTCCAAACATGCAATTATTATTATTATTATTTCTTTCTGATGTTTGTAGCTAAATCATTTTCTTTTAATAGCTTAATATATCATCTATTATCTATTCTAATTAATCCACTATGTCGGTGGATGGTTTTGATTTTTTTTTATTTTTTTATTTTTTTATTTTTTGATTTTTTTGTTATATATTATATAGGTGGGGATTTTTTTATTTTTATTTTTTATATTACATATAGCAAAACTGAAACATGCAAGTGTATCTAGCTTGCTGACTTGTGAGCTCTTTCATTATACATAAGACCCGGGTTCGAGTCTAACATTCACTATACTTTGTATGCTTTCTTAATTAATTCATATTTTAGTTTCTCTTATAATAATAGTAGTAGTTCAAATTATATCTATCTTAAAAAACTTTATTATATAATATTACGTGTATATTTTTATGTGTAAATTTTATTTGGAACGAGTTGGGTCAAATATTATAATTTTATTTTGTTGTATAAACTCGAGTTACTCTATGTTTTGATGTAAATTTTGCTAGGAAATGTGTTAAAGCGAATGTAATCTATACTTTATCATGTCGTCTATGTCTTTCCCGCACTTGCTTATTTTGATGTACATTTTGAGTTGTTATACGTTTTAACGTAAATTGTGTTTGAAATATAGTCGATTTAAATAAAATATGTTTTCATTTGATGGTACAACAAAATTAAATCGAAGTTTTAACTCTCTCATCTCATCTCTCTCTCTCTATCGGTAACTTTTGTACCGATCGGCAACCACCCACCGGTCAGCATCACCACCACCGGTCAAAGGCGGAAGCCTCACCAGCCACCGGCCACCAGCCACCGGACAGCATCACCACCACCGGTCAGCATCACCACCAACGGGCAGCATCGCCACCGATCACAGTACCGGTCAGCCCCTTCACCGGAGACCGCTGTTCACCACCGGAGCACCACTGTACACCACCGGTCACCTTCTTCGCCGGAAACCGCCGTACACCACCATCTACACCTCCACTCACAGACACCTCCCCCGCTCCCACCTACACCGGTCACCACCATCTACACCGGTCACCTCCTTCGCCGGAAACCGCTGTACACCACCATCTACACCTCCAGTCACACCCCCCCACTAATCCGACCACTTCACAGCCACCTCCCCCTGCCACTTTCACCACCCCCACCCCCACCCGACCCCTTTACATCCAACCACCAACACCACTGCACCGCCACCCCCCCTCACCCAACCCCTTTACAGAATTTTGTTTTTCTTCCATATACTTTTTTATATATTTTGTATATTTATATTTATATTTATATTTTTTATTTTTATTTTTTTTGATATTTTTATCTAATATTTGAAAAAAAAATTCTCAAGTGAATGACATTTTATGTGATTAAGAGATTAGATTAACATTTTAATCAGATATTACCACTTATTGTTAAAGGAATTTTTGCGATTAAAGATATTATTATATTTTATTTTTATACATATTTAACACTACAAAACGTCTTTTTTAAGAAATAGTTTTATTTTTCTTTCGCACCACCCACCCACTTCACCCTGCCACCGTCAACCCAACATCACACGACAACCTGCCGGGTCTTCATTTGGTAAGATCGTTCCACCCATTTTGGTAAGATCGTTCCACCCATTTTGGTAAGATCGTTTCATACCTGGTTTTCATTTCTAGTTTTAGATTGCTGCTTTCTCATTACCTGATATATTGCTGAGTCTTGAGTTGTGTTTGCATTGCTGTTGAATCTGTCTGTGCATCTACAGTGATGCTTTTCTATTTTAAGGTGTCTTCCGTGTGTTGTGGCTATTTCGTGAATTTGGACTGGTTTTTTTTCTGGTACGGAGGGTTAGTGAGGTATAATAGGTAACAGGAGCCATTACACTGCCGTGAGATCATGTACGGTGAAGAGAGGTGCTTCTACAGGGAGAAATGGTTATAAACTGCGAGTGGCATCGTGGAATGTAGGCACCCTTACTAGTAAGTTATTAGAGTTAATAGATGTGTTGAACAGACGTAGGGTCCAGATAGCATGCCTTCAGGAGACTAGATGGCGGGGTGGGAGAGCAAAAGAGTGCAATGATTATAAACTGTGGTATTCAGGGTCAGATGGTACAAAAAATAGAGTAGGTTTTCTAGTTGCTAAAGAACTTCAGGATAATGTAGTGGAGGTGAGAAGATACGATGATAGACTTATGTTGTTAAGAATAATAATAGGGGATGAGGTAGTGGCACTTGTTAGTGCGTATGCACCACAACTTGGATTAGGGAAAACGGAAAGAAATAAGTTCTGGGAGACTTTAGATCACGTTATGGGAGACATACCTAGAGAAGAAAAAATAGGTATAGGAGGAGATTTTAATGGGCATATCGGCAAGGATAATGATCAATTCCCGTCGGTTCATGGAGGGTTTGGGTATGGTCTGAGGAATGATGCCGGGAGGGAGCTCTTTGACTTCGCTTTAGCGCACGACCTAGGCATCATAAATTCATTTTTAAGAAAAGAGACTCGCATCTAATCAAGTTTAGTAGCGGCGGGAGACACACGTAGATAGACTATCTGCTGATGAGGGCAGAAGACCGTAACTCGTGGAAGGACTGTAAGACAATCCCGGGAGAGACAGTAGTTACCCAACATCATATGTTGGTGGATGACCTACGCGTGAAGAGAGCAATAGTCCAACCAACTAAGAGAACTAGACCTACGATCAAATGGGGCCAGCTCAAAGACGAAAAGATTACCATCTTTAGAGATAAGGTCATACCAATGATCCAAACTGGGCCACAGGAAGACGCAAACCAAATGTGGGAGGATATGGAAACTACAGTTATTCAATAAGCTAAAGAAACTCTTGGACTTGCAAAAAATAGGTCAGTAGGTTATAAGGAAGCCTGGTGGTGGAACGAAAATGTATAGGAGAAGGTAAGAATTAAACAACAAAGTTTTAGGTTGTGTTTGTTTTTTAACAAAACCTCTTCCCCAGCTCTTCATCTGTGCGCACGCAGACGCGGGAAGAGGTTTTGAGTGCGCAGAGTGTTTATTTTTGGAAGACGTTTCATTAAAAAACGTCAGCAGGAGGTCTGCATGGAGAAGATGTGGACCTATGTCTTCTGAGATCTTCTAACCTCTTCTCACATCTCCCCACCCTCCCCACCTCCCACATCAACTCCCAAACCTCTAATCACAACTCCCCCCACCACCTGAAATTGACCGGCACTCCGTCCCAGTGTCGCCACCTCCTGCGCCGCCTCCTCCTCCACCGGTTGTTCCCCCTGCGCCGCCGCCTCCTCCATCGGTTGTCCCCCCTGCGCCGTATCTCGATTTGTGGTTCTTCAAACTCGCAATAAAAACACACCCAAAACTCCCTTTACCGATCATTGCACCCCTGTACCAAGCAACACCATCGCCTATGAAAGCTTCCAATCTTCTTGCTTACTTCTCTTCACTTCACAAACATGTTCTCCATCAAACAAGCTTCTTTTATTCGTCTTCAATTCATTGGACTTCATGATTTCTGCGTGGAAGTTAAGGTTTTGGAGAGAAATTAGGGGAAAATGTTGAAGTATTGGTGCAATACGTGTGTTGTTGGTAAGTTGGGGTTAAAGAATTGAAGTTTGATGGATGAAGGATGAGTAGATTGAGGGATGAAATTAGGGTTAGGGTTTAGAAGAAGAAGAAGAAGAAAAGGTTTGAAATCGACATGGGCTTGTTGATGATTATGGAAGTTTATAAACAATATTTCCTCTATATTGTGATAATAAAATTGTATTGCATTCATCAAAATGTTTATAGAAAACTAAAAACAACAATTGATAAACAAAAGTTAAATTGGTTTTAAAGCATAATAAACTTGGTTTTTACTTTTTTTCGTGATGTAAAAGCAAAATAGTGAAAAATAAGGCTGGTTTGATTCATAGATTTACTTAAGTTGGAAAATAATTTCATTCAAATATATGTTTAAAATCGGCTGTGTGTTTTTATGAATATTATTATAGTTTTTATGACTTTTATTTATATTTTAATTTTAAAATAATTTTAAATTTTAAAAAATAGGTTTACTTTAATTATAAAAATATTTTAACAGTCTGCAGATGTTAAAAAAACAAACAGTCTTTTTCTTGCAGACTGCAGACGTTTGGTCCACCTCTTCTGCTGCAGATGTCTGCAGATGTGGTCCGCAGACTGCAGACGTTTTTCTACAGAAAAAACAAACAGCACCTTAGAGACCTTTTACATTGTAATAATGATGAAGAACGAGCAGAGCTAAAGAATAAATACAAGGATGCTAAGCGAGAGGCGAAAAAGTCTGTGTCAGAGGCAAAGAACACAGCGTTCGAGAGAATGTATAAGCGATTAGAGACGAAAGAAGTAGTAAACGACATGTTTAAGATTGCCAGAGCAAGAGAAAGTAGAAGACTGGACCTGAGAATGGTGAAGTTTATAAAGGCTGCCGATGGAAAGGTCTTGGTGAAGGAGGACGACATCAAGGTGAGACGGAAAACCTACTTCGATAACCTTTCCAACGGAAGGAACCCTAACTAACAAACTGCGATGGATAGACCAACTCAACCAAACCAACAAAACAAGTGTTATTGATATGATAATAAATATACATGTTTTTAATATGTATTTCTTTGTATTTTAAGTCATTTTTGTTTCAAAATTCAATATTTAGACACTTATTTGTGTTTTATTTGAATCTTGTAGGTTTCGGATGAAGCTCGGTGATTTTTGTGAAGAAAGTCCAAGATTTGAAGAGGTTCAAGAGGAAAAATGCTCCTGATATGACCATATTCAGCTGAATATGGCCATATAAGCTGTCAAATCTCAAATAGCCCCTTTTTGATGTTGAATATGGTCATATCACTTCAGATATGGCCATATTCGGGCAGAAAACGGGTTTATAACCCTAGTACACCTCATTTCCAAAAGACTTTCATTTCTTTTAAAACCCTAGCCTCCCTCAAACCCCTAGGTGTCTTTGAGCATTTCTCAAGAGTTTTTGGAAGATTTGAAGGCCAAGATTGAAGATTTCACACTTTCAAGAAGGTTCTAACATCATCCACCCATTTCCACTCAAAATTGGTTTGAATTCCTCTAGATCTACTATGAGTTCTTCCATGTTCTTGAGTTTGGGTGTGTCTTTTGTAAGCCTTATGGGCTAAACTCTTATTATCACTTGGATTAGATGAAACTTAGCATGATTTAACAACTTGTACATGATTCTTGGTGATGTTTATGTTTATGCTATGATGAAACTTGATTATTCTTCAATGATTGTGTGTGTTTGTTCTAATTTGATGAATTGTTCAACCTTGTGGGTGTTGTAAGCATGTTATGTTGGAAAACTTTATGTTTTTGCAAGACTTATGCATATAATTGCATATTTTGTATGTAATCTTATGATATTGACTAGGAATGGTGAATGAAGGTTGAAGATTTAGTAGAATTGGTTAAATGTGCATCCTTATACTTATGTTTGAGAAAACCATAGTGTATGTCATAAATATCTCTTGTCATTGGTTATGAATTGTTTTGTAATCGTGGTATGAAGTTTATGAGTTAAAGACTAATTATAGTTTTGTCTACTTTTTCCAAGTTTAGGTGGTTATCATGTGTTTATCGTGTTAACTTTCCAAAGATTTGTGGAATTAGGTAACCCTAACGGGAGTCTAATTCATCTTTAACATCGACATAATTATATCATTAGTTCTTCATGGCATAACTTTAGGTGGCTATTGTGTGTTTATCGTTCTAGCTTTCCAAATGGTTATATGTTTAGATATCCTTGACGGGGGTTTAGGCTACTTCCATGTTTCATGTGTAAGAAATGGTCTCACCTCAAATTTGTACTAGTTGTTAATTCTATGCTAAGTGGAATCAAAGTCCAAGTGGTATCTTTAATTGATTGTGTATCTTCATCTTTACTTTCTTAATTTACTAGTTTAATTTGCTAATCGTTTTAGTTAATTATAACATTTACAAATCCAAACTTAATTGATCGGTTAAATAATGATGATGATTTAGTATTGGGAGCCATTGTGTCCACGGATCGATACTCGGTTCTTGCCTAAAACTATACTATTATGCGATAGGTGCACTTGCCTATTGTGTGTAATTGGTTTAAGAGTGATAATCGTTTCTTAAATTAAAACGCAAATTATGTGAAAAATCCTTATTTAAAATATATATACTTTACACACATCAGTTATTGTAGAAGCATCACAGTCGATGAAGTTACGAGAGCGTTGAAAAAATGGGAAGGGCTAAGGCGGTGGGCCCAGACAACATACCGACTGAAGTGTGGAAGTGTCTGGGAGACGAGGGCCTGAAATGGCTAACAGACATATTCAACATCATCTTCAAAACCGAGAGGATGCCGGAGCAATGGAGAAGCAGTGTCATAGTTCCCATATATAAGAAAAAAGGAGATGTCCAATGTTGTACAAATTACAGGGGAATAAAGCTATTGAGTCACACGATGAAACTATGGGAAAGAGTTATTGACACGAGAATTAGACGAGAAACTCAGATAGCGGTAAACCAATTTGGATTTATGCCAGGACGCTCTACAACAGAAGCCATACACGTCATAAGAAGGATAATGGAGAAATATAGAGAAAAGAAAAGGGACCTCCATATGGTATTCATTGACCTAGAAAAAGGCATATGACAGTGTGTCGCGTCAACTCATTTGGGAAAGTCTACGACTTAGAAGGGTACCAGAGAAGTATATCAAAATAATAATGGATATGTATGAAGGGGCAAAAACGTGTGTGCGAGTACCAGTCAGAGACACGGACTTTTACCTGGTAGGAGTGGGACTACACCAAGGATCGGCATTGACCCCATTTCTCTTCACAATAGTGTTGGACGAGATCACCAAGTCTATACAAGAGCCAGTCCCATGGTGCATGCTGTTTGCGGATAATATTGTCTTAATATCAGAATCTAAAACGGTGCTTAATGAGAGGTTAGAACAGTGGAGAGCAGCACTAGAGCGCAGAGGCTTAAGGATAAGTCGCTCTAAGACGGAATACATGCTTTGTAACTTTAGTGGTGAGGCTGAAGAGGACACCCAAATAAGTATCCAGGGCATGACGGTACCACAGACGTCTAGGTTTAAATACCTGGGCTAGTACGTACAGGACAACAGAGAGATACACAGCGATGTAGCTCATCGTGTGCAATCAGGATGGTGCAAATGGAGAGCAGTATCAGGGATCGCGATTCTTGCTGTTATTTGATGTACGCACGTCCTAAGTATTTATGTGTTTGATATCTGTGTGTTGTATGCCGAATACTATGATTGCTATTGTTATTGTTATTGTTATTTGTTATTGATCTCGTTAGTGAGTCGGGGGTCTCCTCGGAAGCGGTCTCTCTATCTCTTAAGATAGAAGAAAGATTAGCCTCCATCTACCCCTCCAGACCCTGCACTTGAGTGGGATTTACTGGGTATGTTTGTTTGTTTGTTTGTTATTTGATGGTACAAATTCGTGTTACTCCATGTTTTACGTAAATTTAGTTCGGAAACAAGTTGAGTCGATTATATTTTATACTTGATCATGACACGTACGTTCGCCGCCGCAGCAACGCGCGGCGAGTAAATTACTATTTAGAGATTTAAAAGTTTAAACTCCAACATTTTTTATAGAAGTGATATGAACATAAGTCGATAAGTATAAGACCATCTGTAGTAGGTGTGTGATAGTGATTAAAAAATATTGTCAGGTATGCGTCACTATAAGACCATCTATGGTAGACAATGGTGTGATAATGATAAATGTGTGTAATGAGTTAGTCATGAATTTGAGATTTAAATTGAAAGAATTAAAATAAGTCAAAAGTCAACTTTCTGTACATCACGTCTCTTGATGGCTTACGTGAAAGACCTTTCAAGCTCAAGGGCTTTGTGCCTGGTGTGGTAGGATGCCACCTCATTCCCTCCACGCCTCGTTATAGACAGTTTTACCAATGATCCAATCCATCAGCCATGTACCAGCAGAATTTTTTTATAGTATTCCGTTAACAAGGTCAGTGGACACTCCATGTTTTTTCACATGTCAGCAATATAATAACCTTAAAAATATATTAATTTTCACGAGACATAATCAACAAACAAGCCTTTTAGCCTAGGTTGTTTATCACACCATCTAGGTTTGGGTTTGAGTCTAAACGATGATAGTTTTTTCTTTATTTTTTGCTACTTTGGGGAATAAAATACCTCTCTAGCCTGCGGTGTTAAAAAAACCTACTTAATACGTACTTACCATCTCTAGAATACCCATTACTGATTTATAAACTTAAATTCTACCAACAATTTTAATCTCAAATTAAGACATTATCGGAGAAAAAAATAATTTTTTTTAAGAATCTTTAAGAATCCTAGGATCCGGTAAAGAGTAACTCGAACAGGTTTTCTTTTGTTGAAGCGAAGGGCCATTTCATGGTGTCTGATAAAACTCCAAAATCCCATAATCAATATTATTAATTATCTAACAAAACAATATATTATTCAAAGATAGAATCATTATAATATTTAAAAAAACAAGATAGAGAAAAACATTGAGCGTGCGGACACGACATTAGAAAGAGGTCGCACGTTACAACACCAACAACGGTCGGTTGTTCATTCCCCTTATATCACCCTCAAACACACACTCATAACTCATAACTCACACACCATTTTACTTCATTCATATTTCATTTCTTCAACTCTCAATCTCTCTGCAACAATGAGGACCTTATGCCCCAATTTGGGTAACGAAGATGGTCTCGAAACGGTGCTCGAAGTTCCGGTGCCTGAGGAAAACTCCGACTCCGACAACATCAAGAACATCAACCACAACACCACCACCTCTTGGCAGACAATGAAGTCATGGATCATGAAACCACACCACACCGATCAAAGAAGACATTTTTCCGACGTCGGTGGCCCGAATGCTGAAATTCAGCTTCTTCTTGGAGTCGTTGGAGCTCCTTTAATCCCTCTTCCGGTGTCTTCTTTCCACCACAACTTCATCAGCAAAGATATCAAGAATCATCCCATCGTAAGTCGATTGAATTGATGATTTGAAGGATCTTTGACGATAGACAAACAAACAAACATATCCAGTATATCCCACGATAGTAAACTATTAGCAGGGAGAGAGGTAGGGTGATCGCAGCGTTTCCTCTATGTTGAGAGATAGAGAGAGCACTTGCAATGAAACCCTGATAGTAAACATTTTTAACATAATAGTAAGACAGATAACGTATAAGGATCACTTATTTACTTGATTGAATTGAGGATTTGAAGGAATTTTTGATGATAGATTGATAATATGATATAATAGTTTGTGTTGTGTAGGAGTCTTCAATGGCGAAATACATTGTGCAACAATACATAGCAGCGACAGGGGGAGAGAAGGCTTTGAATATGGTTGAGAGTATGTGTGCCGTTGGGACGGTGAAGATGGTGGTGTCGGAGTTTAACGCTGGTGATGGAATGACGGTGAGCTGCGGTGGTGGTGGGATGTTGAAGGCTAATTATAAGAGTGGGAAATATGGTGGTGGTGAGATGGGTGGGTTTGTACTGTGGCAGAAAAGACCAGACCTTTGGTCTTTAGAGCTGGTGGTTTCAGGTCACAAGATCACCGCTGGCACCGATAGTAAGGTGGCGTGGCGGCAGACTCCGTGGCATCAGTCGCATGCGTCTAGAGGACCCCTAGACCTCTTCGTCGTTCATTACAGGTAACAACTTTAATTAAAACTTTAACTTTTTCAAATTAAAAATTGGAAAATTATTGAATAAAAATGTTAACCGTTTAAATAGAAATAACGTTGACTTTAAGCCTGTCAGACAAGCTCCACCAGGTAAATTGACTAAAGTTTTAAAGATACAAGTAACAGTAAAAAGTGCCACTTGTATATGAAAACATTAATAAAATGAATACGTGTATGTGTCAACTGTCAAGTGATAATTAATTTTTAGCCGTCTGTTATGCTTTAACAGGAGCTTTTACCTTCCAGTTAAAATTTAACAGGATAGACTCTTTTACTAGATTTAGATTACTTGTCATAACATGATTGGTTGGTAGTCAGTCTTTGACCCAATTAATTCAGTCCCTAACAAACATCAAACTAATCTCGAGTGGAGCACGTATTCGAAACTCAGAAGTCTAGCTTCTCTAAAATTGTTAGAATTTCTTGATAAATAAAGTCAACTGAAGCCTAAAAGTCAAATCTTGATTTTGACAGGGTCTTGATCCAAAGTCAACGGCTAATTTGTTCACAAATTCAATCTGCATTGGTGAGAAGACAATCAAAGGTGAAGATTGCTTTGTGTTAAAGCTTGAAGCAGAGCTTTCAACTCTAAAGGTGAGAAGCAGTAACAATGTGCAGATAATGAAGCACACAATTTGGGGATATTTTAGTCAAAGAACAGGTCTTTTGCACCAGCTTAAAGACTCACATCTAATCAGAATAAAAACCCCTGGAAGTGATAATGTGTTTTGGGAGACAACCATGGAGTCATTGATCCAAGATTACCGCACCATCGATGGCGTTAACATCGCACACGGTGGTCAAACAACCGTCTCATTGTATAGATTCGGGGACGACTCAGAAAGCGATTCAGAAACAAAGATAGAGGAGGTTTGGACGATTGAGGAAGTTGATTTTAACATTAAAGGTCTTTCAATGGACTGTTTTCTACCACCGAGCGATTTGAAAATGGAGGATGATCGACCAGTGGTTCACACCAAGAGTAGCGGGAAGTCTGTAGGAAGTGCGAAATTAGCCTTCAAGAGCCGGGGAAATGCATTGAGATTTGGTGTTGCTAAGCTTGTGGCGATTGATTCCAACAACTTCGAGGACGTATGATATAATTGTTTTGTTTTATATCATATATCTCATGTTATGCTATGTACATATAATGTTGTACAAATATCTATTAGTAGGTGGTGAATCGTTTGAGCTTGTATGTGCTCTAAGACGATCTTATAGAGGATGTTTGTAGGATTTTCATGTACCTAAATGCTGATTATTATGATCACATCATGTCATTCATTACCTACATGAACTTATGGTTGGAACTGATATTTATCTATATGAAGGGTACTGTTGATGCATATGTGTTCAAGGTAGATCCTTGTTCATATGTTTTGAAACTTTCATTAGGTTCACATGTTTTGTGTTTTAGTTGTATATTATATCTGGTGTCATTAGAATTCGGTTCTATATAATCTCTGAACATGATTTATTTTGAATTGTTATGGGTTAGTTATATGTCTGTGTTAGAATTCGGTTCTATATAATGGCATGCGTTAAAATTGCAGTTTTAGTTTGTTATTTACTTTGCTTCTTATGATCTAATAAAGATTAAAGATACAATAAGGCTTGTGATTGTGCTTTCTATATGATCAATTTCATATTGATATTGTTTGGCTTTGAAGGACATTCAAGAACAACTAATTACAATTTAAGATGATGGAAAGCAAACACAAAGCTTTGAGTATGTCTCTCACTTGGTGCACAATAAATCACTAAGTCAACGATCATACAAATCCGATCATACAAAATCCTGAACGCGAGATTATACCTCATGGTCTTATCACCATCGTCTAAAACTTCGATATCTTTGATATGGCATCATTGGATCGTGTTGTAAAAAGTGGAGCCAGTAAAGGGCACCATTGTTATAATACCCGTAAGATGATGATGATGATGATGATAATAATAATAATAATAATAATAATAATAATAATAATAATAATAATAATAATAATAATAATAATAATAATAATAATAATAATAATAATAATAATAATAATAATAATAATAATATAATAATAATAATAATAATAATAATAATAATAATAATAATAATAATAAATAATAATAATAATAATAATAATAATAATAATAAGTTCAGGGGGTGATGTTGCTATTTTTAAAACTTAAATTATTTAAGTTTGTACACAAATGAAACAAACATTAAACCACAGGGACCATTTTGTAAAAATTTCAAAAACTTTCTGTCTCTCTCCCCGTCGGCCGATCTACTGTTCCGGCCACCGCCGGTCGTCCTCCGGCGAGCATCCACGATCAAAAACACGCGGTTTTGACTCAATAATTGATCCCCGACAACCTTTTATGCAAGATGCGAACCCTATGCCTCGATTAAATTGAAAAATTGGATTGTAATGGATCCAACCGACCCACAAACCGACTTTCGGCCGACCACCATGCGCAAATCGCACTAAACGGACGTAATAATGCAATTAACTTTACCTACACAATCATTTAAACGTTTAAAACATTCCTACGAGTTCAATTTCATCAAAAATAATCGAAAACACCACCTTCGATCGCCACTTTCGTCTCGGACCTGCAATCCATTCAAACTCCCAATTATACAGGTTCTAAACCCAAATTAACAGAGGTTTTATGCTTGTCAACATCCCTTGAAGCTCCACACAAAGTTAATTGGGTTAACATCAAAAATTTAGCATCAAACGAAGTCCACATTGGTCGCGACTGTTCATCCTCTGTTCGTACCATTTCTTACATCAATTCAGGTAATTAAAACCTCATACACACTCGATTTCATACAAGGATCAAAAGCCCTATGGTTGTTTTGATTAACAATAACGATTTGACGATCAATTGAATCGATTTAGGTGATTTGGGAATTAGGGTTCTTATGATTTGGGAATTTTAGTAATTAATGGATTTAAGAATTTAAAACCAAGATAAACCGCGGCGGTATGCCTTGGTTCACTGGTTAGTCTCATGCCCCATAACCTTGAGGTTCCGGGTTCGAACCCTATGCCCTGCCATATTTTTTTAAAGCCCTTCTAAGCTTTTAAAAATTCCAGAAAAATTCTTAAAAATTATAAAAATCCTTTTATAAACTCTGTTTATTTTTAAAATCACCAACCTTAATTTTCTGTAAATTTCTTTAAGTTTAAACCTTTATAAAATTATACAACAAAGACATTTAGTTAACTATTTTTATGGATTCTTTTAAATAAATGGTAAAAATATGATTAAACATAAAACTTCTTTTATAAAAGTACCTAATTAAATTCCTGTAATTAGTTTGTTAAAAACCTTAACAAATTTATGTTTATATTGTTATAAATAGTTTATTTCGTTTAAAGATAAGTTTTAAATAGTTGAATTAGGCCGTATTTTACAGCCAACTTACAGAGGCCATAACTTCTTCATAACAGATTCAAATCAGTTAAATATTATGTCCATGATGAAGTTCGTCGAAAGACGAATCCGTTGATATATAAAACATCGAAAAACTCATTCGTTTAGACCTCCAAACAATCGTTTTCGTAACAGCTAGCAGTTCTGCGCAGCTGTAAAGATCCACGTTTTTCTCATATTTCGGTAATCCAAATCAGAAACTTTTCTAAATGAAAGTTGTTTAGAAATCACTAATCTAGTAAACTGGAGATTTTCAGAATTTTTAAACGTCGTTTAGTATTTTTAACGAGTGCGAAAAGACAAGGGCAGAACTGGAATTTTTCAGATTATAATTTGCGTTACGTTATCGTAGGTTCTCGCGGCGTTAACCGAGCCTAAACCTTTTTTGATTATTGTCATTCGTGTATAAGGTACGGATTCTTGGTTATCTTTATCATAGTATAAATTATGTTCCGTTACTTTGTAGTACGGACTTTTGATATGTTATTTCCGTTAATATGAATCGTTTAGCCTTTATTAGTCGTATATCCTTATTATTTAATTATGCTCCGATTCGTTCGACTCATTAGTGTTATTTAGTGAGACCTGTAGCATGCAATATATATTTTATGAATTGTGCTCATTATTGCATGTTCCTATAAATGTTCCATTGATACGTTATATGTTGGTAGTTGTACTACCATTTGATTGATACTCTGTTACCCGAGCTCTCCGACATGTCATTGTGGCGTCAATGATGTGACACTTTTCGTGACGGTGTGTAATAATAGTTCACCGCGTCTCCGTTAACACGTTAGTACTCAGGTAGTACTTTGGCCATAATATCTGGGAGGCGGATGGATCGATCCTAGTTCAGTTCAGTTCAGTTCAGTTCAGTTCCGGGGGATGGAATCATGTGTGTACGCCCCACACACCATCTCATTAGTGCATAGTCTAGCTAGCTATGTACTTATCAGTTCAGTTTTGGCTCTGGGTACTTCTTATATTACACGACTTATTTTGTTTGTATATACGCGTCGTGTAGATCAGTTCAGTTCAGTATTACATGTTCAGTTCAGAATCAGTATTATATGTTCAGATTCAGATTTCCGTTTTCCATATCATATGATCAGTTTAGTATCAGATATCAGTATGTATGCTTTCTATCATTACTATTGTTATTTCCGTCACTGAGCAACTTTTGGCTTAGCCGTATTTTCTTTGTGGTGTTTTTCTTATTTGATTGTAGGTAATCAGGGTATTCCGGGAAATCAGTGAAGAGTGATTGAAGATCAAGATTGTATTTTACTTTAATTGATGTAATGAATAACTTAATTAGGTTCTTTCGGATTATCTGGTTTGTTTGAAATTATCTCCTTAATATCATGGATTTGGTTTTTGATTTGATATCTGAAATAGTGACACGTCAGCCTCTCCGGGTTGGGGTGTTATAGTTATGGTATCAGAGCAAAGACTCTTTCCTGTAGAAAACTTAAACATTAATAATAAACTTGTGAGGTAATGGGTAGACGTTGGGTTAGGATCTAATTTTTGTTCCCAATCAAAATTCCAGTATTCACACGTGTATCTTCATTTCAGATGGCTCCTAAGAGACGTGTGAACAACCGCAATAACTCGAATGGCCCCTCATCTGATACTCCTCTTGAAACCCTCGTTGCTAATGCCGTAAACGCTGCTATTTCTGGAATACTCCCTAATCTGATGACTCAGACTGCTCAAACAGTCATCCAGCAGATGCAACAGGCAAATTCAGAGGGAAACAACACAGGACCTCCACCCGGTGGAAATAACTCAGAACCACCTTCTGGCGGGAACAACACAGGAGCACCTTCCGGTGATAATACAGCACCACCCCGTGATGGTATTCATGTCTGGTTGGAACGTTTTCAGAAGCAAAGGCCTAAGTCTTTCAGTACTTCCAATGATCCGGTCGAGGTGCAAAACTGGATCAGTCATATCGAGAAATTGTTTGAGGTACTTGGTGTTGAGGACGTATACAAAGTAAGGTTGGCTACATACAAGTTGGAAGATGATGCTCACAGATGGTGGACGACTGTGAAACAAGCTAGAGGAGGAAACGAATATGCAGCTACACTTCCTTGGGATAAATTCCGAGGAATGTTTTATGAGGAATACTTCACTGCTGCTGACCGCACTGAGTATCGTAGACAATATGCTAATATTAGACAGAGGGATGACGAGCACATAACAGATTTCAAGACACGATTTACACGGTTGGTGAGTTTTCTTGGTGCATCTGCAGGCTCACCGCATGAGCAGACAGAAAATTTTCAGTGGGCCATATGTGAAAGAGATCGAAAGTTTATTTTGAATCATCGGTTTAAAGATATTAATGAAGTGGTTGATGCTGTTAAAAACTTATATAATGATAAGAAGAATGGAAAGAAGTCGTATGATGATAACCGCAAGCGGCCTAGGGAGAATGACCAGGATCAGTCTTCTTCTCATACGAATAAGAATCAGTCTTCACCACCACGAGACCGTCGAAACCGTTTCGATCGCAACAACAACAACAATAACTCCCGATCATGGAAAAATCGAAACCAGAACCAGAAATCAACTCATAATCAGACTCAGCAGGCTCCTACTCGTGCTCAACCACCAAATCAGCAACACCCTAATCAGGATCGGAATGCTATCCCTCAGTGTAACACATGCGGGAAACTTCATAAGGGAGCTTGTCGTCTGGCCAGAGGATTATGTTTCAGATGCGGACGTGCAGGACATATGATTAGGGATTGCCCTCAGCGCGACCCTCGTAATAACGCTGGAGGGAATCAAGCTAAACCTGCAACTGGAGGACGAGTTTTTGCACTCACTGCAAATGAAGCAGCTAACGCACCAGGTATATTTCTGACCCCTTTAGTTAGCAACGTATTATATACATATATATGTCTTATCCGATACTGATAGTAAATGCCCTAGGTATGATCTCCGGTACCCTTTGCATAGGAAAGCGGGATATTTATGTCTTATTTGATACGGGCGCCACGCATTCTGTCGTATCTCTTTTGTTTGCTAAGTACTTAAGGACTGCACCGACTGCGTTAGAGCACGCTTTGGCTATTACAACTCCATTAGGAGAGTCGACTATCATCTCGCATGTCTATAGAGATTGTCCGATCAGAATCGAGTCTATTATTCATAAAGCTGATTTGTTTCCTATGCAAATGAGTGACTTTGATGTCATACTTGGTATGGACTGGTTAACTCGACATCACGTTACTATTGAATGCCAGACTCGTCGTGTTTTATTTGGAAATCCTCAATGCCCTGAACTCGTTTATCAAGGGACTCAGCCTCGGAAATCGTTGAAAATCATCTCTGCGTTTAAAGCTCAGAAACTCTTATCGCACGGTTGCGTGGGATTTCTAGCTTCAGTGAAAGCTACATCTTCTGAAAAGCCGAATATATCTGATTATCCGATTGTATGTGATTTTCCTGACGCGTTTCCTGAAGAGTTACCCGGACTTCCACCAGATCGCGAGGTAGAATTCACTATTGATCTTATTCCAGGTGCTGAACCGATTTCTAAGGCACCGTATCGTATGGCACCTATGGAGCTTAAGGAGTTAAAGGAGCAGTTACAGGAGTTACTGGATTTGGGATTTATAAGACCAAGCGTCTCGCCTTGGGGCGCACCGGTCCTATTCGTGAAGAAGAAAGATGGTTCTTTGAGACTCTGCATTGACTACAGAGAACTCAACAAGATCACTATCCGTAATCGTACCCTCTGCCTCGTATTGATGATTTATTTGATCAGCTTCAGGGTGCAAAGTGTTTCTCTAAAATTGATCTGAGGTCTGGTTATCATCAGTTAAAGATCAAGGAGTCTGACGTCCCTAAATCTGCCTTCCGTACTCGGTATAGTCACTATGAGTTCCTGGTTATGCCGTTCGGGTTAACTAATGCCCCGGCCGTATTCATGGACCTAATGAACCGAGTCTTCCGCAAGTTCCTCGATAAGTTCGTCATTGTATTTATCGACGACATCTTAATTTATTCTAAAAGTAAGGAGGAGCATGAGAATCATCTTCGTATCGTGCTCGAAACACTACGTGAAAAGAAGCTTTATGCAAAATTTTCAAAGTGTGAATTTTGGCTGAGAAAGGTAGCCTTTTTGGGTCATGTCGTTTCTGCGGATGGTATTATGATGGACCCTGCTAAAATAGAAGCGATCACTAAGTGGCCTAGACCGACCTCAGCCACAGAAGTCCGTAGTTTCCTTGGCCTTGCTGGTTACTACCGCAGATTTGTCGAAGGTTTTTCTGTTATAGCTCTACCCCTTACGCAACTGTTAAGGAAAGGGGTTAAGTACTCTTGGAATGACGAACGAGAGAAAAGTTTTGAAGAGCTCAAGAAAAGATTGGTGTCTGCTCCTGTTCTCACACTTCCATCGGGCACGGGTGGATATCAGATCTACAGCGATGCCTTTAAAAAGGGACTTGGATGTGTGCTAATGCAGCATGGTAAGGTCATTGCTTATGCTTCACGGCAGTTGAAACCTTACGAGGTAATTATCCTACGCATGATCTTGAACTCACTGCTGTTATTTTCGCGTTGAAAATATGGCGTCATTATCTTTACGGAGAGACTTGTGATATTTTTACTGATCATAAGAGCTTGAAATATATCTTCACACAAAAGGAACTAAACATGAGACAGAGAAGATGGTTAGAGTTGTTAAAAGATTATGATGCCAATATTCAGTATCATCCGGGAAAGGCCAATGTGGTAGCTGATGCCCTTAGCAGGAAGAGCTCAGGAACAGTAGCCTCCCTACAGCTACAGCCTCAGAACATTACCGACCTCGATAGATTGGGTATTGGCCTACATATTGGCAAGAGCAACGGATATCTCGCTACACTCCAGATTGAGTCAGACTTAATATCCCGGATTAAGAACGCACAGAAAGACGATGGTGAACTCTGGGCAATCTTACAGAATGTGGAGGTTGGTAAACAATCAGAATTCAGAGTAGATGAGCACGGAGTAATTTGGTGTGGTAAACGGTTATGTGTTCCTAATGATTCTTCTCTTCGAGAATCGTTATTAGCTGAGGCACATAGTTCTCCGTTCTCTATCCATCCAGGATCTACTAAGATGTATCGTGATCTTCGTCAGAATTTCTGGTGGAATGGTATGAAAGAAGACATGGTTAGATTTGTTAGCAGATGTCTTACTTGTCAACAAGTTAAGATTGAGCATCAAAGAGCTAGTGGACTGCTTCAGCCACTACCTATTCCTGTATGGAAATGGGATGATATTTCCATGGATTTTGTGACAGGGTTGCCAAGGACATTTAAGAAAAATGATGCAATATGGGTTGTAGTTGACAGATTGTCAAAGTCGGCTCACTTTCTCCTATTCAGCAAGGATTTTCGGTTAGCAAGCTATCGGAAGTGTTTACACAAGAGATTGTTAGACTTCATGGCACTCCGGTTTCTATCGTGTCTGATCGAGACCCGAGATTTACTTCTCGTTTTTGGAAGGGTTTGCAAGCTGCCTGGGGTACCAAGTTGAGGTTTAGTACGGCGTTTCATCCTCAGATTGACGGTCAGTCGGAGCGTACTATTCAGACACTTGAGGACATGCTTCGAGCTTGTGCCTTAGAGTGGACTGGGAACTGGGATGAGTACTTGTGTTTGGTCGAGTTTGCTTACAATAATAGTTGGCAAGCTAGCATTGGCATGGCACCTTTCGAATTGTTGTATGGTCGTAAATGTAGGGCACCTGTTTGTTGGGAAGAAGTCGGTGAGAGAATCATCGAAGGACCCGAGTTAGTTCAGATCACGAATGAGAAAGTTGCTATTGCTAGAGAAAAGTTAAAGGAAGCTCAAAGTAGACAGAAAAGCTATGCAGACCGACACCGTCGACTTTTGGAGTTTAAGATCGGTGACAAAGTATTCCTGAAGGTTTCGCCTTGCAAAGGTGTACGACGTTTTGGTCTAAAAGGGAAACTTAGTCCACGGTTTATCGGACCCTTTGAAATCCTAGAAAGAGTTGGCGAGGTTTCGTATCGTTTGGCTTTACCACCTCAACTGTCACATGTGCATAACGTCTTTCATGTATCTCTTTTAAGGGGATACAATTATCATCCTATTCATGTGGTTAACTACCCACTTCATTTGATTCGTGAAGACTTATCGTTTGAGGAGGAACCCGAGGCCATACTTGACCGACAAGAGCGCATTATGCGTAGGAAACTATTCCTTTTGTTAAAGTATTATGGAAAAACCATTCTGAACGCGAAGCTACATGGGAGATAGAAGATGAAATCCGCTCTCAATATCCGTATCTATTTACCTCTTAGGTATTATCTGTATATGTTTCTGTTATTAGTTATAAAGTTATCAGTTATCTGTTTCTTTAACATCACAGTACTCCGTATACGTTATGTCACATCTGTTCGATCTGTACCTTGCAATTTCGTGGACGAAATTTTTTTAAGGGGGTAGAATTATAATACCGTAAGATGATGATGATAATAATAATAATAATAATAATAATAATAATAATAATAATAAGTTCAGGGGGTGATGTTGCTATTTTTAAAACTTAAATTATTTAAGTTTGTACACAAATGAAACAAACATTAAACCACAGGGACCATTTTGTAAAAATTTCAAAAACTTTCTGTCTCTCTCCCCGTCGGCCGATCTACTGTTCGGCCACCGCCGGTCGTCCTCCGGCAAGCATCCACGATAAAAAACACGCGGTTTTGACTCAATAATTGATCCCCGACAACCTTTTATGCAAGATGCGAACCCTATGCCTCGATTAAATTGAAAAATTGGATTGTAATGGATCCAACCGACCCACAAACCGACTTTCGGCCGACCACCATGCGCAAATCGCACTAAACGGACGTAATAATGCAATTAACTTTACCTACACAATCATTTAAACGTTTAAAACATTCCTACGAGTTCAATTTCATCAAAAATAATCGAAAACACCACCTTCGATCGCCACTTTCGTCTCGGACCTGCAATCCATTCAAACTCCCAATTATACAGGTTCTAAACCCAAATTAACAGAGGTTTTATGCTTGTCAACATCCCTGAAGCTCCACACAAAGTAATTGGGTTAACATCAAAAATTTAGCATCAAACGAAGTCCACATTGGTCGCGACTGTTCATCCTCTGTTCGTACCATTTCTTACATCAATTCAGGTAATTAAAACCTCATACACACTCGATTTCATACAAGGATCAAAAGCCCTATGGTTGTTTTGATTAACAATAACGATTTGACGATCAATTGAATCGATTAGGTGATTTGGGAATTAGGGTTCTTATGATTTGGGAATTTTAGTAATAATGGATTTAAGAATTTAAAACCAAGATAAACCGCGGCGGTATGCCTTGGTTCACTGGTAGTCTCATGCCCATAACCTTGAGGTTCCGGGTTCGAACCCTATGCCCTGCCATATTTTTTTAAAGCCCTTCTAAGCTTTTAAAAATTCCAGAAAAATTCTTAAAAATTATAAAAATCCTTTTATAAACTCTGTTTATTTTTAAAATCACCAACCTTAATTTCTGTAAATTTTTTAAGTTTAAACCTTTATAAAATTATACAACAAAGACATTTAGTTAACTATTTTTATGGATTCTTTTAAATAAATGGTAAAATATGATTAAACATAAAACTTCTTTTATAAAAGTACCTAATTAAATTCCTGTAAATTAGTTTATTAAAAACTTAACAAATTTATGTTTATATTGTTATAAATAGTTTATTTCGTTTAAAGATAAGTTTTAAATAGTTGAATTAGGCCGTATTTTACAGCCAACTTACAGAGGCCATAACTTCTTCATAACAGATTCAAATCAGTTAAATCTTATGTCCATGATGAAGTTCGTCGAAAGATGAATCCGTTGATATATAAACATCGAAAAACTCATTCGTTTAGACCTCCAAACAATCGTTTTCGTAACAGCTAGCAGTTCTGCGCAGCTGTAAAGATCCACGTTTTTCTCATATTTCGGTAATCCAAATCAGAAACTTTTCTAAATGAAAGTGTTTAGAAATCACTAATCTAGTAAACTGGAGATTTTCAGAATTTTTAAACGTCGTTTAGTATTTTTAACGAGTGCGAAAAGACAAGGGCAGAACTGGAATTTTTCAGATTATAATTGCGTTACGTTAACGTAGGTTCTCGCGGCGTTAACCGAGCCTAAACCTTTTTCTGATTATTGTCATTCGTGTATAAGGTACGGATTCTTGGTTATCTTTATCATAGTATAAATTCTGTTCCGTTACTTTGTAGTACGGATTTTTGATATGTTATTTCCGTTAATATGAATCGTTTAGCCTTATTAGTCGTATATCCTTATTATTTAATTATGCTCCGATTCGTTCGACTCATTAGTGTTATTTAGTGAGACCTGTAGCATGCAATATATATTTTATGAATTGTGCTCATTATTGCATGTTCCTATAAATGTTCCATTGATACGTTATATGTTGGTAGTTGTACTACCATTGATTGATACTCTGTTACCCGAGCTCTCCGACATGTCATTGTGGCGTCAATGATGTGACACTTTTCGTGACGGTGTGTAATAAATAGTTCACCGCGTCTCCGTTAACACGTTAGTACTCAGGTAGTACTTTGGCCATAATATCTGGGAGGCGGATGGATCGATCCTAGTTCAGTTCAGTTCAGTTCAGTTCAGTTCCGGGGGATGGAATCATGTGTGTACGCCCCACACACCATCTCATTAGTGCATAGTCTAGCTAGCTATGTACTTATCAGTTCAGTTTTGGCTCTGGGTACTTCTTATATTACACGACTATTTTGTTTGTATATACGCGTCGTGTAGATCAGTTCAGTTCAGTATACATGTTCAGTTCAGAATCAGTATTATATGTTCAGATTCAGATTTCCGTTTTCCATATCATATGATCAGTTCAGTATCAGATATCAGTATGTATGCTTTCTATCATTACTATTGTTATTTCCGTCACTGAGCAACTTTTGGCTCAGCCGTATTTTCTTTTGTGGTGTTTTTCTTATTTGATTGTAGGTAATCAGGTATTCCGGGAAATCAGTGAAGAGTGGTTGAAGATCAAGATTGTATTTTACTTTAATTGATGTAATGAATAACTTAATTAGGTTCTTTCGGATTATCTGGTTTGTTTGAAATTATCTCCTTAATATCATGGATTTGGTTTTTGATTTGATATCTGAAATAGTGACACGTCAGCCTCTCCGGGTTGGGGTGTTACAATTGTCCTCTAAAGCATCATGTTTTCAAAACAGATCAATTATGTCTATTACTCTATAATAAATTCTGAGGGGAAATGAATAGTGATCTGTGAAATCACATCCGTTCATTTTCCTCAGACCTAATCACATCCGTTCTTTCCCCTCATCGGAGCTAACGACGACGACCGCGGTGGCGGTGATGGTGGCAACAACGAAATCCGTCATAGGTATTAAGTTCGTTTGGCTTTGCGCTTCATCAATTGAGGTCATCTACTGTTAAGTTGCCGGTCATGGATTCCTACTCAGATATATGTGAGTGTGACATCGAGTTCATGTCCTTCATTGAATTGGAACTGCAAATCATGTGGTAATTTTCTTTCTTGATCGATTAAAATTTTGGTTCAGGTATGTAGATTTTGATTTTATTTCATGAATTTTAGTATCTTATCGCCTCCATTATCTTTCTTTTTCGGTGTCTTCTATAAGATATTCCTAAATTTATGTTTTCGGATTAATCGTTTAGAATTTAGGATTTGGTTTAAACTTTGAAAACTTTTGTTCAATATGTTTAATTTGCTCAATACAATCACTAACTAATTTAAATTTGCTCCTTGAAGTAACAGGTGTTTGGATCTGTGCCTGAATTTGTCAATGTTTTGAATAAATTGAGGTATATGTTCAACAATTCACTGTTTTCGTCAAATTGTATGTCATATATTTCATTCTTTGTGTTTAGGCAACTTCATCATTCTTATATAATGTTAATATGTTGATTAGTATAGTGTACATAACATGTTCGATGAATTGTCTTAAAGAGAATTGCTACTAATAGTTGTAAGCCAAATGCTAGAACAGTTGAAACAATATATGGCTCAAAATTTTATAGCCATTAGTGTTTATAGTTTTGTTGTTGCTCTGCTTCATTACATAATCTGGAATTGCTACTGCATATCAAATTGTTTTAAGGTTTTCTTGATTTGATTATCATTGTCGCCAACGTGGACATTTCTTTACATAGTTAATCCACTGATGCACTACTGTTGATTATTGTTATAAATTTTTAAACCACTCCGGAAGCACAAGTTTTAACACCTTTATAAAAGTGGTTTGCGTTCATTCATGTGGTTGTTTCATAAGGTTGAACAATTGTAAGAATGTTTCTTTTGTTAAACAGGTCAAATTTAGTTGTATATTGCAGTGACTTTCCTTGGTATTAAAACCGTACTCACTAACACGTACATCTTCTACTTCTTTTTCCCAGAAACAGAAGATGCCCATTCCAAAAAAAAACATACATAGATCCACAAGTCCTAACTATGGGGATATAAACATGTACCGTTAATGATTTCACATTTAGCTAAGTAGATCATAGCTTCTTGACCCGATTAACCTATTTAAGTCTAGCATATTTGAACAGTTTTGGTGGTTCCTTTTTTGGCTCACCGACAAAACATTAAAGATGCATGTCACTGTTGGTTTGACTCAAATATTGGATGAGAATTTGCTAAACTTTATATGCTAAACCACAACTATTTAGAGACCATCAAGTTAGGTCTAAAGTGTGTGGGTGTTGTGTAAGATTAGATATTCTACATACGTACTTTTACGGGTCTTCCTATTTAAAAAAATATATGATTTATAGCAGTATTGTTTTCTTTAATGACATGCTTACACATCTTCCTAGAATCTACTCCTAGACCCATTTATGCTACTCATATTGAAACATGCGTCATTTAATTAACGGAGCATAAATTTTGCAAGGTGTGAGCCATAATTATAATTTACAACATTATTGTTTTCTGTTTTGTTGCCTGTGTAGTTTTATTTTTCAACCATGGTTAGTGCATGCTCTATTGTTATTGTTTCAATATTATCTTGATCATTTGTGATTTCACGTACTCATTCCATGATAAGACCGATTGCTCTATGTGTCACTCAACCAATGGTATCCGACCTGTATGCATTCTATTTGAAAATTAGACCGTCTTTTAAGCTTAGAATTAAAACACTCAAGTGAATCTTATTCTAATACAAAATTTATGTTTTCGATTGTAACCTCTGTTGATGCTACAATGCAGAATACATGGTGCATATTTCAATATCTAAGATTTGTTGTTAGTGCTATAAAACACTCGAAGGAGTATGTTGATTGTAAAAGAAATCTTCCTTGATTGTTATGGAAGCATGTTTATTATAACCACTAGGGTTCAGGTGGAATCGGGTTGGTTGGGTTTTTGTTATCTGGTACATGTAAAATCAATAGGCCTAAGTCAAACCATTGGTTTGAATGAAATAGTCGCGTCATTTAGTTTCGGACTAAAGCTTGCTACATAAGACTAAAGGTGATGAAGTAAATACCACTTGAACTTAAAGGTGATCCATCAGACTAAGAGATTGATGCACCTAGACAAGATAGAGATCCACCGAACAAAAAGGTAGTGCAGCCATTGATGAAGATGATAATGTCCAACTGAAAGAAAGAGATGAGCAAAATCAATGATGAATAATTACAAGAACAATATGGGTAATATATGGTACTATATAGTTGTATTTAATTGTTATCTATCTATAATGTAGATCAGTTTCTCCATGTTTTTTCAAATGATTAAACCATAATATGCGCTTTGTTACCCTGAAGACCGTGTAGGAACCCTTACTTCTATAATTTTTGAGCCACCTAGGCTGCTTTTGTATTGATATATTTTATCGCGTCACATTTTAATCTATTCATTTTATCCTTACGGAGTTTCAGTAGTGATTAGAAGGACGTTTGTGTTGGTTGGCAGGGGAACAACCCTAATTTAAATAGTTTCAATATGAACCGCCCGGTTACCAAAACGATGAACCGGTTAATTGGGTTGGACGACCAGCAACATTTAAAGGTGATAACTATTAATATTTTTTTTAAATTTATTCCTTCAAATTCTTATTTTTCAAATTAATCTAGTACTTCATAATTCATATTTTAGTTATATAGGTCTTTATATTTTACTACAATTATAATTCTACGTCAAAACATATAGAATTTTCATGTTTTAGTTTAAACTAGTTTGGTCCCAGACGCGCGTTGCGCGTCATAAAGACGGGCTAAACGGAGGGTCAGAACTCTGTCATCATAGCCACAAGCTAACATTTTTGAATATCATCATAGCTCGACACTATACTAAATTCAAAATGTACACTAACATACAACATGTACATGTCTCAGATGAAGACAGTTTCATCGTCACCGACTTGAAACAAAGCACCGATTCATTTTTCGAATGCAGCATGTGATGAATGGGGCTCAGAACCGGATTTCAGTTATGGCTGCTAACCGTAAACGGTAGCCACGCCAAAGCAACCCGAAACCATTTTTTGAATATCATCATAGCCCGACGCAAGCGTTTTCAAGGGGCATAAAACAAACCTGGTGTAACATTTGCTCACAGAAAGCACAAGATTAAACAACACTGCATCCCCAAGCAAAGCATAAATGACACCAAACCTCACAAACCAGCGAACCTCATAAACATAAACAATTGTTTCAAGACCGATCATGATCAACATACAGCACCATGCAAGAGCCTTAATAAGTAAGGTGAGAACCTGCAATAATAGATAAATTGGAAACATAGTAAGGTCAGTATATCTTACTTCTCTATGTAGTCCTCTAAATTCTCAAATATACAATCAAATTTGCATTTTGTTTGGAAAAAATATCCGGTCTTTTTGTCTAATATGTTCATCACGGATGTAGGTTAGAACAAAAGGGTATGTTGAAGAAAATGTATACAAAAAGAAATAAAACCTTGTATGGAGCATGACCAGTCTCGCCATCAACATTATAAACTGAAATGCCCATTACCAATCTAAACAAAGGCTCAGAACTCTGTCATCATAGCCACAAGCTAACACTTTCAGTTATGGCTGCTAACCGTAAATGGTAGCCACGCCAATTAATTAAAAACCTATTTTTATTAAAAAACACTTTTTAAAAACAAAAATTTTATAAAATACTGAATACAATAAACTTTAAAAAAATCATTTTTCTTAAAACAAAATATTTAAATTCACAACTTTTTATATAAAAATCATAATTTTGATAAAACAAAAGTTTAAGAAAAAATACATAATTATTTATTTACTTAAAATAGGTATTTGTACGTAATTATAATCATATTTTATCTTCAAGCGTGATTTATAATGCATAAATTTTGTTACTAATTATTAGTATTTTATTTATTCAATCCGTGTAATACACGGGGACTAACCTAGTTATAAATATAACAGCATTATTTTATGATATAGTTAAGCTTGCTAAAAAGAGATACCGAACTAAAGCAATAGCTTGTGCTGCGTCCTGCCTCTTCCAGTACTCTTCCGTGCTGCCTGGTCCATAATAACATCAAAACTATATTATCAGTGGTTTCTAAAGATTTTTCATGACTTTCTTTCACATAAAAAACAAATGAGAAATAGTGCTCTATATTGAGATATTATTTCCGAAAAAGACATAGCATTCCTTTTGTTTCATCACTGAGAAAGATTAAACTTAGAGGTGACAAGATGGGCAGCCCAGGAAGGCTGGGTAACTGGCACAACGGGTGCCGTTAAAAAAATGGCACAATGGGTTTGCTTAAAAGGGTCATTTTTAGGCCGGATAAAACACTTTTATAAATAATTAGCATGTTACATATGAGTACAGAAACACTATTATGACATTATAATCTAAAACTAATAAGAACAAGTTAATAAGTTGTACGCATTAGAGAACACATGCTAATTTATGATTTGACCCATATGAGATAAATTATAAGCAAATGGGTCAAAATTGCCACCTCTAACTAAACTGAAGCTATGAAATCAAAGAGCAGCCTTCGTCACAAAGCAACAATTAAGTTTTCCTTTTGAGATACATACCGATCTCTACAAACATTGTGGGAGAATCGGTTACATGTCCATGATGTGTGGCCTCCAATGTAACCTATACCCAAGAACAAATAAGGATAAGCACCTAGCCACCAGAATTTACAAAACAAAGAGACAAAAGACCATGTATGTGTTAAATGCATGTTTATTGCTAAATAAAAGGAAAGCAATTTCTATCATCTACATGAATTTCGTATGTTAAAGACAACAAATAGTAGAGTAAGAAAAAAAATATATACATACATGTACAAACACACACATGTATATAACACGTAGCACTCATACTCAAGTTCAAATTATTCATTCAACTACAGTTAACTCTCAGATGATCAAACTACTCAGTTTTCAAATGTCCAAATGGTATACATATTATATACCTCAAATTCAGGAGACAGATTATGTGACTCTGCAATAACCTTCAACAGTCGCAACCATGGTCCCATTCGTGCATTAGGCGGCGCCGCCCACCCAGGTTTGCCACCCGCTGGCGGCACCTCATCTTCTCTCAAATGAGGAACACCTAAAAGACACCATAACCAACACCTAATACATGATCAATACAAGTATAATGTGTCAAACAATTCTTGATCTATTGATAAACCACATAACCACATACCAATTGGATGAATGGTTAGCGCAGGCCGATTAGAGGCAGCAATGTGCCTACTAAGAAATATAACCTCATCCACAACCTCTCCGGTAACACAGCGACCACCGCCTCCAATAACACAACCACCACGACCGACCTCGGCCTCCACCAACGCAGCCAACACCGCTGACCTCGGCCTCCACCAACGCAGCCACCACCACCGACCTCCGCCTCCACCAACGCAGCCACCACCGTCGACCTCCGCCTCCACCAACAAATCCTATGTATAGATAGAGGGGAAAGAGGGGACCTTGCGAGTGGAAGCCGATGATGGTGTGGTGCTGTGATGTGGCAATGGTGTGACGGTGTTCTTGGTGTGGTGGTAGCCACCGATACCATTGCCTTAACCTTGGTTTCAATCGACGCCCTAACCTCCCAACTTGAATAGTATTCGAGCCCTAGCAATGAATCGATCCCTAAAAGGGTGGCTGCAGTGGGTGGTGGTGGTCCGGCGGAGGTGAGGGTTCTGGTGAGAGGTGGTGGTTTGAAGGTTGAAGAAGAGAGGGGCGATTGATGGTGTAGGAGCCGATGGTTGAAGAAGAGAGGGGTACATAGCAGGCATGGAGCGGATGAGAGGCGGTGTTGTTATGGGTTGAAGAAAGAAGGAAGAATCAAGAAGAACCACTATTCATACTGTTCATTTCCCTTTGTTATTAACATATATGTTAATTAGTTATATATAAGTTTTTTCAAATTTTTCTATTTCTTTTAAATTTACAATATACTAATTTTAACTCTTTTATGCATAATATGTTGTGTCTTATGCTTAGAGTTGTACTCATGCTTAAAGTGTTTTATAATTTTTTTTTATTTTTAATCAAAAACTTTCATTTTTCGTTTGACCTTGCAACTTTTTTACTTTACAGTTTAACTCAAAACTTTTATCTTTCGTAAATTTCTGTTATACGTTTCGTTTTGAATTTATAACACGACATGTGTGGTTCAACATTTTTACGTTTCACTTTACGTTTGTTATAAGTTTTGTGACTTAACATGAAGCAACGTGTATGTGTGGTATAACATTTTTACGTCTATCTTTACCCGTTTTACAAGCCCGTCCCAGCACTTGAGTAACAGATCGACTTAGTTAAAATTTTCTATGTTTTACGTTTCGATCTAATTTCTATGTATTAACATACCGCAACTTGAATGTTAGAAGTTACTGACGGTAGTATGACATTGGTACTATTTGACAGCGTTTTACGCCGCCGTCACAACGTAAGGGCTTAATTCTAGTTTGATATGATTGTTAAATCGAATTCTATAACCGGACAGATTCGATAAGACGAACAATTCGATTTTCCGGTAAATTATGATAACATTAAATTGAAATCAACTAGTTGTTTTCCAAGTCGCGCGTTACGCGATATTAAAAGAGCCGACAATGGGAGATGTGTTCGGCCGTCAACCGAACGCCAAAAAATAGAGTATGATTTCATCATGGCCTTCGACACGGTAAACAAATCAACGTAACTAACCCAAAATACAACAATACATGCCAATAAGCGAACACAGTATGCCATAAAGATAATGTATTAATTTGATCATGGCTCAGAGTGGATATCCGGTTGCGGCTGCATGCTCAAATCGGCTGCCAAGCCGGGGCAACTGAAACCATTTCTCAAATCTCATCACAACCAAAAAAACTAAAACATCATTATTAATATCAGACATAAGACAAACAATAGTTCCACGGAACTCCCAGGTGAATCTAAGTTTCATAGAGAGTCTCAGATGATCAAACCCGCATCATCATCATTGACAACATGATAAGAAAAAGTCTCATGTGAGCCCGGGCTCAACATCATAGACATGCTGAAACAAATCCCATGACTGCATCACTAATTACAGAGACTAAAAAATATGAAATTCATTTAGGATTTCACCACAATAGCGTAAACGAAAGGCAACGCTAGCCAAAGACCGCCCAAAATCAGAAAGAACTCGTATCTATTCACAAAGGCGCACATTCAGCCTAAAGCAAAACCCAGCACAATCAGCCGATGGTCAGATGCCCCTACCACCGGTACAACCGGGGGGTCGAGCAACAAGATCTGGCGAGAAAACCCCCAAAAACACCACGACTACCGGCGACAACCATCACCATCTAGTCCGATTTCAAGCCAAGAACCATGAAATTCCATAAAACAATAGCACCGACAACAACGACAACATAGACGACCGGTTGATCCATGGACAACTGCCGCCTGCTCCACCTCAACCACAGAGGGGAGGCGAAGCGGCAATAGAGCCACCGTAACAACCGTTGCCATTGCCTTCGTGGCTGTCGCCTTCGCTACAGCCAGCCACACACAAAACCCTAGAAAAACCCTCGTCGCCTTTGGTACGACCGAGCCCTCGTCGCCTTTGGTACGACCGACAACAGAGCCACATACACATAAAAACAGAGAGAATTAAAGAGAGAATCAGATAGGAAGGCAACCTTGCCTAACCGGCGGTCGCCACGCTTGGACGGCGGCTCTCTTGCCTGACCGGAATTACACCGACAATGACGGATTACATCATTCTTCCTACAAGAGTGTCTCTCTCTAGAAGCATACATCAAGCTTTGGAGACTGTACATGCATCGAATGTAGTACACAAAGCTAAAATGGTAGTGAGTCTCAGGGACACGTGTGATGCCATGAAAGTTGTCTTAAGGACATGTGTAAACCATAAAGCAAGTTTTGTTTCTCACCGTTTGATAAACTTTGAACGAACCTGATTTCAAGATCTACTATTCATTACCTTGTACTTTTAATAGTACTAGGAGGATACATCCTCGCGCGTTGCGCGAGTGCTATAAATCAAATACAAAAACGTGGTAGTTTTAACTTTTGGCTCAGATTCGCGTTCTCGTTGTGACTGCAAACCAAACATGTTTGCCACGCCAATACAACGAATTTTTTCCTCACAATCATCATAACCATCCTATTAGCAACCACAAAACAAGAAAATCAAAGTATAATAAAACCCACTGTTAGTTTCACTTTTCTTTAAACATACAGGGTAACAAAATAAGATGATGTAACATTGGTTTGGCTCAGACCCGGTCATCGTAGGGTAACAAAATAAGATGATGTAACATTGGTTTGGCTCAGACCCGGTCATCGTAGGGTAACAAAATAAGATGATGTAATATTGGTTTGGCTCAGACCCGATCATCGTCACAGGCTGCAAACCATCTACACGTGGTCGCCACGCCAGAACAACAACATAATTTTGTGGGATCATCATAGCCAAATCGAAGCCAACACTAAACATTACAACCGTGGACAAAGGCTTGCTCAAACTCGGCCACCACCTCTAGCTACAAACCATTAACACATGGTTGCCACGCTATGATAATAGCCTGTTTATGGTTGGATCATCATAGCCAATGAACAAGCTGAGTGCTATCCAACTTATGGAAGCCAAAGACACCCAAATAAGTATCACATTCAAGGATAAATTGAAAATAATCCCAAAACATTATCATAAGCTGCTCGCCACAACAGAAATACAACCACACTTGATTCAGATAGCCACACACTGTGTTTGTATAATCATAAAAAGTGCACAGAACAAAGGCATGCCAAACCCAACAACATCTGCATCCTAAACCAAATCGACACACGCAGCAAATCAAAAACACTGTCGGCCAACCATTGTCACCTAGGGTTTGCAAAACAGAGCAGGGAAAACCACTCTGTACACAAATCCAGTAGCAACGGCCGAGCGGGTTGACCGGAGAGTACAGAGGTCCATATATAAGACAGAGCAACATACACGGCAACTCCAGCCGACAATGGCCAGGGTTCAACGGTAGGTCACACCCATCGGCCATGCAAAGAGCCCCAATCAAGAACACTAACAGCCAATAGCCAAAACACCATAATACAGAGAAATCTATAAACCCTAAAAGGGTATCGGAGAGACATAGAGATGAGGGAGCAACAGAGGCGGTGGAACCCTAAAGGGTATCGGAGAGACATAGAGATGAGGGAGCAACAGAGGCGGTGACACGACCACCATAGCACCGTCAATGGCTAGAAGACCGACACCTGCTCCACCTCAACCACATAGGGGAGGCAGAGCGGCAACAAGCTCCATCGCCACCGCAACAGTCAAAATCGGTGATACAGAGATCCAAGCAACCCAACCGTCAGCACAACCGTCGCCCTTGCCACCGTGAACAACAACGTCAGGGCGGAAGCATGCGGCGGTCATCGACTGGAGATAGGTGGCGGCAGTTCGTGTTTCTCCGTCCGCCTCTCTCTAAACAAACGTACAACATATCCTGGCCACAATGCCTTATACAGAGCCACACAGGGTCACAAAAGCAAAAAAACATAACCTTTGTAGCCATATTAAAAACAATCAAAAACTACTATTCTTCTTGGTTTTTTCATAGTAGTAAATAAATGTAATTTAATAGTATGTGATTAAGAGTGGAAATATCTGTGAATAGTTGAATACTATACTCTCATATCACAACCCACAGGATAACGTTGTCTTCAACCTCTCGACTCAATTCACCTCAATCGAACTCAATTCCTCCATTAAAATGCTCTGTTTCACCCCAAATTCATCAACACCCACCTCCACATTCCTCCAATCACCATTCAAATCAACCCCAATTCCCCTAAATCCCCACCGCAGAACCACCAATCTCCACCGCACCCCAGCCGTATCTCCGCCATCATCATCCCCTCCTCCTCCCCACAACCACCACAACAACCCCAACAAAAGCTCTACCAACCCTTCCGACCACCACCGTCACAATCACCAATCCCCCCCAAATACCGCAACCTCGACACCACCGCCCGCCTCGACGTCCTCACCAATCGCCTCGGCGTATGGTACGAATACGCCCCTTTAATCCCACCCCTAATTCAAGACGGATTCGACCCATCAACCCTCGAAGAAATCACCGGCATCGCCGGTGCCGAACAGAATCGCCTCGTCGTCGGAGCCCAAGTGAGGGAATCGTTGGTCCAATCGGGTGTCGATCCCGATATCCTTCAGGCGTTTGATCAAGATGGTGCCGGATTGCTCTATGAAATCAGATTGTTGACCAACAGCCAACGTGCTGATGCTGCGAAATACATAATCGAATCGAAATTTGAAGTGGATGATGCTCAAGAACTCGCGAGAGCGATCAAAGATTACCCTCGTCGGAGAGGCGATCGTGGGTGGGAGTGTTTCGATTACACACTTCCGGCGGATTGTTTAGCGTTTATGTATTACCGTCAAGCTCTTGAGTATCGTGAATCGGAGCTGAGGTTATCGGCATTGGAGAAAGCTTTATCTGTGGCGGTTTCTGATCGAGCGATTGAGTGGATAACGAAGGAGTTAGAGGGGAAGAACACCGACGGTGAAGGTCAGGGGAGAGAGGGTGGCGTTGTCGACGGAGTTAAAGTTCCGGTGGTGCGGTTAAACCTCGGTGAGATCGCGGAGGCGACGGTGGTGGCGGTTTTGCCAGTATGCGCGGCGGAGGAGAGGGGAAAAGGGGTGGTGGATGCACCGTGGGAGTATGGGTGCAAAGGGGCTTTTGGGATTGTGGAGGCTGATAAGGAATGGGGGAGGTGGGTGGTTTTGCCTGCGTGGGAGCCCGTGGTGCGGGTGAAGAGTGGGGGCGTGGTGGTGGCATTTTCGGATGCTCGGGCTTTGCCGTGGCGGGTGAATAAGTGGTATAAGGAGGAGGCGATATTGGTGGTGGCGGACCGAGGGCGGAAGGAGGTGGGGATGATGATGGGTTTTATTTGGTGTTGAGAGATGATGAGTTGAAGGTGGAGAGAGGTGGTATATTGAAGGAGAGAGGGTGTGGTGAGAGTCTTGGTAGTGTGGTTATTGTCGTTAGGCCGCCGCGAGACGATAGTGAGAATGAATTGGGTGAAGAGGATTGGGATTGAATGGTTGATTAGCAGATTCTGATGATTGATGATTTTGGTTGTTGTTTTCGTCGTCTTTGTTGTCGTCACCGGAATACAAGGGAGGTTAGTGTGTGTTGAGATGCAGTTGTAGTCTATATGTTTGTATGTGTATGAGTTATGTTTATGCATGCATTGAACATGCTCTAGTGAAAACAAGAGTAAAAAAACATGATTTTAAACTTGTAATATAATGCGTTACAAGATTCATCAACTGTGGGATGTTGTGTATTAACATTTTTCTACTGGTCTGTTTTCTTGTCCTTAATCCGATTTGTGTTTGTGTTTATTGCTTCTAAAATGTTCATGATTGAACTTGGATCATGGTAACAGTGTAAAAATGGGAGTCACCTTGTGAAATGGATGAAAAGAGAGATTTATGGTTTAAGGGGGTTAAGTAAAGGTGACGCTCTACTTGAGAGTTAATATATGGGTCGTTTGTTGTGGCAGACGCCTTGATCACACTTCCGGAGCAAACTTTCTGCTTCGGAGTTAAAGCTGGGGTAGGAGTAGCCCCTCTTGGTTAAAGCCCAACGGCACATTCGGGTGTTAATGTGAGGTCGTCCCCTCATGGTGGACGTTTGGCTCACATGCGCTTAGGAGTCAACTCACTATGAGAACACTCACACTTCAAAGTTAAATAGATGCCGCCCTACTTGCACATGCGAGCCTACTCACTATGAGTCGAATCACAATTACCCTATTGTTAAAAAAGCAACGCCATGAACAGTAACTCAGGGGTATTTCGGTATATCACTGTTTTTCGGGTTTCGTGCCAGGCCTTCTTATATGATGTCTCATCGTTCATTGTTGCTCGGGTTTCATTTGGTGGTGGTGGTTGCCGAAGGCGCTGGACGGCCGGCTGTTGGGGCCGCTTCGTTTTCCCCGGTCGGTCGTCGTCTTTAAACACTGGTGGTTGTTCGTACGTGTGTTGGTGTAGACGATGTGTCACACCCCCGCTAGAAGCGGAAACACGAGGATGCGACGGACGGGATCGTCATAACACATTGGGGGTCTAAGAGAATCACTAAAGGTATTCTCTGTAAATGGGTCATGACGTCACCCGACACATAGGGACACGTGTCAAGTATAGTCAATTCCAAAACGTGATACCCTAAATGCAAAAGTAGTCCAAGTTTCCATTCAGAAACAAAGAAGCACAAGTACAAAAAAAAACAATCCCAAGTACAAATCCAACCAATTACAATTCAACAAAACAAACAGGTCCAAACAGGTCCAAAAGTCTATAAAATGTCTATTGCTCCTAAAGGAGCGGTCTTGTCTAAAGTCCACAACCAAGCACCTAAGCCTCAGTACCTGAAAAGACATGCTCTAAAAAGTCAACATATGAAAGTAGTAAATAAAATGAGTGTGTAGGTAAGAGAACATAGTAGTCATAGAATTCATACAAATCAAGTGTCATGTCCATGCCCACAACCGGATTATATTCACCCAAGGGCTCGCACAAGGCCAAGTCGGTCTTAGCTAGCATACCAACGACAGGGGTGGGGTGTCAACCCGTTAGTACTAACAATACATCTCCATGACAGTCCAGTCCTAGTATAGTCCAGTCCAGTCCAAGTATAGTCCAGTTCAGTCCAAGTACAGTCCAAGCATAGTACACATTTATGATAGAAATCTAGACTTGATCCTGTGACTCAAACCACACACAAGTTCTTAAAGCACGGCATAGAACAAAATATTGAGTAAACTTTTCCCCTAAGAAACATAATTAAAAAAAAGGGGTCGTGTGACGTGAGGTCGAAGCCTCAATCAAATTTAAAACCAAATACTACTAATTAGCTAGCGGTAAGTGGGTTATCAAACACAGGGAGTTTGTGGAATATGTGTTTATTTTATAGTATTGTAAATTAACTACAATTGCCTTAAAATGCAAAAATTCAATATCAAGAATTGGATTGTTTTGGTTTAAGAACTAATAGTAACTAAATAGATTGCAAATCAAAACGTACTTTTGTAACAGATTAAGAACAAGTGACCACCCTAGATTTCAGGTTTCAATCCACACTTATGTTTATGCTTACTAGAAAGAACCACATAGACATGGTTCGTGCTTGAATAGTCGTTTGTGATGAAAGAGAACTAAGTACTCGGATTGTAAAATACGAGGTTGTTACTAGATGATCAATTGACAATTATCCAACCTTAATCCCTCCCATGATATCTCGATTGCCCATGGCACCAAGAACGTATGGTTTGGGTTAACATCAAACAACAATCAACAGCTTACAAACAAATATCCAAACACCATAATAACTCAAACAAACATTCAAAGTTATCATTCTAGAAATTCAAGCACAAACATAGTGTTTCAAAAGCAAATCTTACATCTAGGATGATCACCACAAGTTTAGCCAAGCATGACTTGAATCTTCATCCTCACACAATGGTTCATGTTCAAAGGAATTGACTACTCAAATAAATTGTTTTGCAATCTTTTTAAACTAAACAAGCCAGCCAAAAGTTCCATACTTTCTGCCAAAAAATCGTCACATTTCCATATTCTCCTCAAAAGCACCTCCACTTGTGATTTTAATATGTGAATCCACTTGTGCCAGAAAGTCACCTCTACCGTAACTTACGGTAGCCACCGTAAGTTACGGTAGCCACAAGGCTGATACGGTGGAAATCTTCTGTGTTACGATGGGAAGATTTAGGATTTGGGGTCCACCGTAACTTACGGTGGCCACCGTAAATTACGGTGGAGCCCTGAATATTCTGTTTCTTCTTTTCTTCTTTCCACACACGTCCACTCCGTTCCACGCTAGCAACGTTTTCTCCATTTTTAGCTCCCAACATACCTGAAACATAAGCAACTGTAGTTATCTAATTCAAGATAATTTCACGATTAAATGAGAGATAAATTCATCTTTTAACATTATGAAGGGTTGTCCTATGGACCACCCGTCACATCCCCACACTTAACCATTGCTTGTCCCAAGCAACATATCGAATCATTTTCAAACAAGCGATCAATGTAAACCAAGCATAAACATGTAATACTTTTACTAACCCTTTCTTAACACCCAAAATGATACACCCCTCGCTATGTCCCTCCTCTCGGCGACAAGTAAGCACTAGCATCTATCAGCTAGACACACAAAAGGCAAACGGACGGTTGCACAACTATAAACTTGTACATAAATCGACCCTTCTCTTAACAAATGCCAACATGAATGCATATCAAAGGGACTTCCAGGTTGTAACGTGGCTAGGTGTATGGGTAGGAAATGGAATATATATGAAGAAGCGAAAACTTAACCTGGTCTTTTATTACACAATAACATAAACAACTAACTACCAAACCTAACTACTATGCACAAGATACTCAACTTCAATCCTTTTTTTTCTTCTTTCTTCGTTTTTTTCTTTTTTTCATCTTTTTTTTCAATCGCTTTTTCCAATTTTTTATATATATATATATATATATATTTTTAATAACAATAAAACAAACACGAAATCTTCACGCAAACATTCAACATAGCATTGAAGATGATTACAACTACTAAACAACTACTAACACTATAAGACCAGGTCAAGTTGGGTAAATTTTAAAGTAACTAGGTAAGGGGTAACAAACTATAGGCTTTTAGGCACAAAATTGGGCAACTAAATGTCCAAACCCCCGCCCCTCTTGCAACCAAGCTCATATATATAATTTATGAGGTCCAACCCCCCAAATCCCACACTCGCACACATCAAAGACAAGGCTACCTAAATGCCCTTATTCTTTTCACATTCACATTCAACTAAGGCCTCGAAGCGCATTCAAGCACAAGTTCTAGTGCACCCCCACCCGTTGCCACTCTCGCAAAGAAATGTGTTATTTATCTACAAGTGTGGCTTCAACTCTCACCAAGAATAAGAATGATTAAACGTTGCCGATGCATCATTCGGAGTTAATCCAAGGTGTTCAAATTCTCACAATGTTTTGCTTGAATTTTTTAAAAACTTCAAAATTTCTCCCCATCCCCACACTTGAGGTACATTGACCCAAATGTACGGTTTTAGGAAGATTTGATCGCTTAAACAAACCGAAAGCTCATAAGCTTAAGCAATAGATTCCTTTTGGTATTTTCATTTTATATTTTTCTCTCTTTTTTTTTAATTTTGAAAAAGCTAAAAAATTAACACAAATGCTAAAAATTAAAAATTCCCCTCATCCCCACACTTGGGATACATTGTCCCCAATGTATGGTTTTGAAAGGAACAAAATAAACAAAACAAAAGACTTAAAAAGTTGAAAATATTTTTTTTATGATACTAACACCTCCTTAATTCAACCCCGACACATAAACATTAACATATCATAAGCTCCACCCTACCACCCAACCGAACTACTCAAAGAAAACAAGAAACAAACTATACAAGAGAAGATGCAACCTGAATAGCTTGACTTATGGTGGCCTTGTGGGATGTTTCAACTCTTGCCGGGAAACTTGACACACCTTCCCGCATCCCCACACTTGTGCAACAAGTGTGCTGCATCCAGTCTTCTTACCTTCACTATCCATCTCAGTTTGTTCAACCGTCTTCTCCACCTTCTTTTTCTTCGCTCTCCTCTTTCTCTTTCTCTTCTTTTCTTTAGAACCTCTTTCACTTCCTTTAACATGTCAACAGCAAAACATGCTTCCTTGATGGAAGGGTTAGTAACAATAGAAAACATATTTAAGTTCAAAACCTTCTCACCAAACTTCATGTTCACCATTCCTAGCTCACAATCTAGGACTGCCTGTGCAGTAGCTAGAAACGGCCTACCCAAGATGACTGAATGTGGTGCATTCTCAATAGAAGAAGTGTAATCCAGTACCAGAAAATCCACTGGGCAGTAGCAATCTCTCACCTTTACAATGACATCTGTTAGCATACCCCTGGGCCTAATGGGTGTTTGGTTAGCCAACATTATTAGGGTATCAACATATTTCAATGGACCAAAATCAAATTTGTCATATAAATGCATGGGGAGGATGCTAACACATGCTCCTAGATCTAAAAGTGCCCGGTCAATTTTAAGGTCTCCTGTATGAATTGGAATCAAGGGCACTCCTGGATTTGGGAGTTTTAGGGGTAATTTATCTAACAAAGGAACACTTACCTGAGATGTGAATTCCAAAGCATTAATGTGTACTTGTTTTGAGCTCTTGGAACTAGATTGGTGATTAGAATTCACCACAGTATCACTTGGCATCTCTCTTTTGTTCTTCTTCAAGTTTGCTACTTCTGTTGCGAGTTGGCCCATTTGGATGCTCAAAGATTGAATGACCTTGTCACGAATTTCATCTTTTTGGGCCCGAGCATCATCCAATTGATTTCTCTTTTGCATCTCCTGTTGCATCATCATAAGAATATCCATAACTTCATTCCCGCTTGAAGTAACATGACCCGATGAACCACCTTGCTCATTATCCGATTGTTGGGATTGCCTTTGGAAACCTTGATTGTTTCCACCCAGTAATTGCCTTGACTATTGAATTGTTGGCGAGGCACATAGTTACCTTGGGTGTTTCCTTGAAAATTCGGGTTGGATTGATTGGCCGGATTCCCATAACTGAAGTTGGGATGATTTCTCAAACCGGGATGGTAGGTATTTGAATTCATGTTGTAATTTCTTCCACCAAACCCTTGACCTTGAATAGCATTCACTTCCTCCACTTGTTCAAACATTACCGTGCAAGAACCCACAGTATGCCCTAACTCATTACAATTTGTACAAACATTGTAAACTTGATTTGTAGCTTGTACATTATCATCATCCACCGCATGAACTGGAGCTCATGTAATGACCGGTCGTGCTCGTCTTGATGATTGTGCCTTCCTCTTTGATGTAACCGCCATTTGTTCTAAAAATGCCCAATCGTCTTGCTCGTAATTTGTACCAAATGTACCATTTGTGATAGACATTAAATCCCGGGCATCTTCAGAATGAAGCCCCTCGTGAAAAGAGTTCAACAACTCCCATAGCTCAATTCCATGATGAGGACAATTCTTGATCATCATGTTAAACCGCTCAAACACCTCATGAAACAACTCACCTTGTTGTTGTTGGAAGCTTCTCAAGCTTCTCCTAGCATCGTTAGTCTTTTGGGCTGTGAAAAACTCTTCCAAAAACCTTTGTTGCATCTCAGCCCATGTGTAAATTGAAGCGGATGGCAAAGTGTAGAACCACCTCTTTGCCTTATCCTCCAATGAAAACTGAAATAACACCAACTTGACATCATCCGCAGAAAATCCTTGTCCACCAATTGTGTTACAAATTGAGTCATAAGTGTGACATCCGTCACTTCAAGGGTTGTCATCTAACGTGAAATCTCGTTAACTATTCTTAGAGCGTTTAATTTCTTCATCTTCACAGACTATTTGTGAGGTCACCATACTTGTTTAGTTTTCCCAGACGTTCGTGATACCTTTATTCGCGACCTTACCATCCAAACGCTCACTAATACCACAACCGACACCACTAATTATATTATGTTATATAATATAAACAACACTAAATACATCCTTATAATTAGTATAACGCGCGTGTTTGCTTCATTTTCAACCGAAACCAGTTTGGGCGATTCGGGAGCTAAGTGCAAGGACTAAACTTGACATATGCCAAACTTGGCTGGGTATAAATACCCTTTTTCCCAGCCATATTCCCTCCATTTTTGTTCTTCTTCCTCTTCACCTCCATCTCCATTTCTCTCTCAATCTTGCACCAAAATCGCCCATTTTCGTCTTGTTTTCACCGTCAAGACTTCGACTACAGCTGAGTCTACATGCTTCTTACAGGTAGACGACCTCGGTCGTCCCTTTTCTTGCGTTTACTTCTGCGTTTTTAGGGTTTTCAGGTGCTCGGGTTCATCCGAGCACATGAGGTCGTGTGGACTTGTATGTCTTGTTTCTGAGTGTGCTTCTTGTCTAGATAGGTTAGAATATGAGTTCTGGAGGTTCTGGGTGGGTAACACTCGTGTTCGGGCAGCCGAAGGCCGACCTGCAACTTCCTGCAGTCGCGACCCCGTCGGCGCGACTGGGATTGTCGCGTGAAAGGGGCGTGCGACTGCATGTGTGTGTGCGAGTTGAGCGTGCGATTGGGTAAGTCGCGCGGTTGTGTCACGCGGCTGTCGGTGGAAGCGATTGGTGTTGTCACGCGTCTGGAGTTGTCACGCGACAGGGGTTGTCGCGTGACTAGGCCATGCGACTGTATGTGTGTGCGAGTGTGTGAATCGCACGATCAAAGGTTTGTCGCGCGAAAGAATATCCAATCGCGCGAATGAATCCGATTCGCGCGAAGGGACGTTGATTCGCGCGGTTGGCTGTTGGGCCGTGCGACTTGTGATGCGCGGTCTAACGCCGGAAGGTTTGATAAGAAGGCCAAGACGACCCAAAATTTTGGGGCTGTGACTCAGGGAAAGAGAGAATATGCTAGGATCATAATCCTAGTGAGGCTTTATTAAGGGTAACATAACATTACTAACACCTACCATTACTTAAGTCCTGCCCTATTTAGAGCCTTCATGGCACTTCCAATCATGACATTGACCCTATCTTCCGCGAAACATTCCTCCACTTAGCATTTCAGTAACTAGGGAACTGATTGAATGCTTAGAATAAAGGTGGACTTCAAGAAATGTAGAGGAGTGATGATACTCCTTACACATCATATTATGATACTTATTGGGATTATGCTAAGGGAAATTAGGTTGTCATGTGAACGGGTTAAGTGTCATTCAAGGTATATCATGGATGCAGTGGGAACGCTGCGGGGGACCCTATATATAAGCATCACCGATATACTAAGAATGTGCTTAAACTGGGCTACGTGACGATCTTAATGGACCGAAGCAGGGGTTATCGGAACTTGATGAGTGGAATCATACGTGTATCTCAGAAGTGACCAAAGCTTACATGTTTAAATCTTTCTATGACTAGAGGATGCCGCCCCAAAGAATCACACGGGGTACCAACCAAGATGGAGAGACCCCACAAGGCGGAGGTAGGGGTAGATCACCAAGAGCAGGTGGCGCCCCAGTTGGCAACAACCAGGGAACTGAAAACCCTATATAGCTGCTATGATCGCTCAGCAGCTAGCCGCACTGATTCCAACTATAGTGACGCAAGTGAGCGACACTCTTCGGAATCATCAGTTCTACAGGAGTAATGATACTAATGATCAGTATAATCAAGGAACAGAGAAGAGAAAGGAGGCTGGGGAAACGAGCCGGTCTAACGCCGGAAGGTTTGATAAGAAGGCCAAGACGACCCAAAATTTTGGGGCTGTGACTCAGGGAAAGAGAGAATATGCTAGGATCATAATCCTAGTGAGGCTTTATTAAGGGTAACATAACATTACTAACACCTACCATTACTTAAGTCCTGGCCTATTTAGAGCCTTCATGGCACTTCCAATCATGACATTGACCCTATCTTCCGTGAAACATTCCTCCACTTAGCATTTCAGTAACTAGGGAACTGATTGAATGCTTAGAATAAAGGTGGACTTCAAGAAATGTAGAGGAGTGATGATACTTCTTACACATCATATTATGATACTTATTGGGATTATGCTAAAGGAAATTAGGTTGTCATGTGAACGGGTTAAGTGTCATTCAAGGTATATCGTGGATGCAGTGGGAACGCTGCGGGGGACCCTATATATAAGCATCACCGATATACTAAGAATGTGCTTAAACTGGGCTACGTGACGATCTTAATGGACCGAAGCAGGGGTTATCGGAACTTGATGAGTGGAATCATACGTGTATCTCAGAAGTGACCAAAGCTTACATGTTTAAATCTTTCTATGACTAGAGGATGCCGCCCCAAAGAATCACACGGGGTACCAACCAAGATGGAGAGACCCCACAAGGCGGAGGTAGGGGTAGATCACCAAGAGCAGGTGGCGCCCCAGTTGGCAACAACCAGGGAACTGAAAACCCTGATATAGCTGCTATGATCGCTCAGCAGCTAGCCGCACTGATTCCAACTATAGTGACGCAAGTGAGCGACACTCTTCGGAATCATCAGTTCTACATGAGTAATGATACTAATGATCAGTATAATCAAGGAACAGAGAAGAGAAAGGAGGCTGGGGAAACGAGCCGGTCTAACACCGGAAGGTTGATAAGAAGGCCAAGACGACCCAAAATTTTGGGCCTGTGACTCAGGGAAAGAGAGAATATGCTGGCCCGCACCCCAGATGTAACCGGTGCAACCACCATCACCCCCCAGTAATGCCGTGTCAGAAGTGTGCGAACTGTAGGCGCCCGGGGCACCTAGCGAGAGATTGTAGAGTTACGCCGAACCTGGTGACACGCGTCAACGCGGTGAACCCCGTCGGGAATGCCAGAGCTTGTTATGAGTGTGGAGGTCTTGATCACTACCGGAATACGTGCCCCAGACTGAATAGGGCACCGGGTCAACAAGGGACTAACCAGCAGCAAGTGATGGCCATAACTGACAACCCAGGCCAAGGGAATCAAAGAAGTGCTGCAAGAGGACGTGCATACGATAACGGAGCAAATGGCGCCCGTCAGGACCCGAATGTTGATACAGGTACGTATTTGCTCAACCACCCCTTCGTCTTCAAAATTGAATGGTACTAGAGCAGACAATATTTTATACCTTTTGATTTTGTACACATGCTTTCCTTAATAGTGGACTAGAGACTAGCTTCCCTGTAGAAATGACTAACGGTAGGGGTGTTAGCAGATGAGATTCTAGAAAGTGCTCTAGGGTATTGGAGAACCATGCCTCCGACATAGACATAATACCTTTCGAGATGGGAATTGTGGGAATGGATTAGTTATCGAAAAACGGAGCCGAGAGTGTTGGTCAGGATTACCTCCTCCACGACAGGTGGGATTTCGTATGGAGTTAGTTCCTGGAGCTACGCCGGTAGCAAAAACACTGTATCAGCTAGCGTCGTCTGCAATGCAAGGATTATCTAACCCATTTACAGGAACTACTAGGGAAGGGTCTTATTCGACTGAGTCATTCGCCATGAGGAGCACCGGTCCTAATTGTCAAAAAGATAGACGGGCCGCTCCGCGTGTGCATCGATTTCCGCGAGTTGAACAAGTTGACTGCGAAGAATCGACGACTTATTTGACCAAGTTACGAGAAGCTTCATATTTCTCCAAGATCGATCTCCGTCCTGGATATCATCAACTGAGAGTTTCGAAGATGACATACTGAACACAGCATTCAGGACTCGTTATGGGCAATATGAATTCTCAGTCACGTCGATCGGACTGACTAACAAACTAGCTGTGTTCATGGGCCTGATGAACCGAGTATGCAGACCTTATTTGGATGAGATCGTGATCGTAGACGATATACCTACCTACTCTCGATTGAAATAAGACCCTAAGGAACATCTTCGGACCATACTGAGCCTATTGCAAGAAGAGAAGCTTTACGCCAAGTACTCGGAGTGCGAATTTTGGCTTCAAAAAGTGAGGTTCCGGGTCAAGGGGTTGACGAAAATGGAATTCAAGTAGATTCTAGAAGGATTGAAGTAGGGAAGCAAATGTGATGGCTGACGCCCTAAGTCGTAAAGGGCGCGTGATATCATTACGTGCTCGAACCTTGGAATTGACTATTCAAACAAACTTGAAAGCTCAGATCCAAATTGCATAAAGGGAAGCATTGAAAGAAGAAAACCTTGCGGGAAAAGAATTCCAAGGGTTAGACAAACCGACGAATTGCAAGGATGATGGCATACAGTACTTCATGGATCGCATACGGGTACCCCATTTGGAGAGATGTTCGTGCCCTGATCATGGAGGGAGCGCACAAGACACGATATTCTATTCATCCTGGTGCAGTATGTATCACGATCTTAAGGATCTATACTGGTGGCCAGGCATGAAGAGAGACATTGCTATGTATGTAAGCCGATGCTTGACGTGCTCGAAAGTTAAGGCCAAACACCAACGACCATCGGGATTATTACAGCAACCGGGACTCCCGAGTGGAAATGGGAGAACATAACTATGGACTTCATTACCAAACTCTCTAGATCAAGTAGCGGACACGACTCGATATGGGTCATAGTGGATCGGATGAAGAAGTCCGCTCGTTTCTTACCGATCAGGGAGGATTACAAGATGGAAAGGTTGGCGAGAGTGTACATTAAGGAGGTCGTGACACGGCACGGTGTGCCGGTGTCAATCATATCCGACCGTGACAACCGATTCACTTCACGATTTTGGCAAACATTATAAAAAGAGATGGGCACTTGATTAGATATGAGTACCGCCTATCACCCACAAACAGATGGCCGAAGTGAACGAACGATACAAACATTGGAAGACAAGCTCGAAGCTTGTGAAATCGATTTAGGTGGTTGCTGGGACACTCATTCACCATTGATTGAGTTCTCCTACTACAACAGCTATCATACGAGCATTGGATGTGCTCCATTCGAGGCATTATACGGGAGGAAATGTAGGTCCCCAGTTTGTTGGGCTGAAGTCGGCGAGAGCCAGCTTACGGGCCCAGAGATTATTCGAGAGACGACTGACAAGATTTTCCAAAATCAAAGACAGACTAAAAGCTGCAAGAGATCGCCTAAAGAGCTATGCAAACAACCATCGGAAGCCTCTAGAATTCAATGTTGGAGGACATGTCTTACACAAAGTCTCTCCTTGGAAAGGGATTGTACGATTTGGAAGGAAAAGGGAAGTTAGCCCCTCGATACGTAGGACCATTCGAGATTACAGAGAGAATCGGTCTGGTGGCTTACCGATTGAGGTTGCCACAAGAATTCAGCGGTGTACATGATACTTTTCACGTGTCGAACCTCAAGAAGTGTTCGGCTGACAAATCCTTACACTTACCGATTGAGGAAATCAAGATCGATGAAAAACTTCATCTTATCAAGGAACCTATCGAAATCATGGACCGAAAGGTCAAACGCTTAAAGCACAACAAGATACCGATCGTTCGCGTGAGATGGAACTCCAAGCGAGGACCAGAATATACGTGGGAACGAGAAGACCAGATGAAGCTCAAGTATCCACACCTATTCGAGGATGACGCTCTTGGACCCAACACCAGTTGAATTTCGGGACGAAATTCTCTCAACTGGGGGATACTGTGACATCCGTCACTTCAAGGGTTGTCATCTAACGTGAAATCTCGTTAACTATTCTTCGAGCGTTTAATTTCTTCATCTTCACAGACTATTTGTGAGGTCACCATACTTGTTTAGTTTTCCCAGACGTTCGTGATACCTTTATTCGCGACCTTACCATCCAAACGCTCACTAATACCACAACCGACACCACTAATTATATTATGTTATATAATATAAACAACACTAAATACATCCTTATAATTAGTATAACGCGCGTGTTTGCTTCATTTTCAACCGAAACCAGTTTGGGCGATTCGGGAGCTAAGTGCAAGGACTAACTTGACATATGCCAAACTTGGCTGGGTATAAATACCCTTTTTCCCAGCCATATTCCCTCCATTTTGTTCTTCTTCCTCTTCACCTCCATCTCCATTTCTCTCTCAATCTTGCACCAAAATCGCCCATTTTCGTCTCGTTTTCACCGTCAAGACTTCGACTACAGCTGAGTCTACATGCTTCTTACAGGTAGACGACCTCGGTCGTCCCTTTTCTTGCGTTTACTTCTGCGTTTTTAGGGTTTTCGGGTGCTCGGGTTCATCCGAGCACATGAGGTCGTGTGGACTTGTATGTCTTGTTTCTGAGTGTGCTTCTTGTCTAGATAGGTTAGAATATGAGTTCTGGAGGTTCTGGGTGGGTAACACTCGTGTTCGGGCAGCCGAAGGCCGACCTGCAACTTCCTGCAGTCGCGACCCCGTCGGCGCGACTGGGATTGTCGCGCGAAAGGGGCGTACGACTGCATGTGTGTGTACGAGTTGAGCGTGTGATTGGGTAAGTCGCGCGGTTGTGTAGCGCGGCTGTCGGTGGAAGCGATTGGTGTTGTCACGCGACTGGAGTTGTCACGCGACAGGGGTTGTCGCGTGACTAGGCCATGCGACTGTATGTGTGTGCGAGTGTGTGAATCGCACGATCAAAGGTTTGTCGCGCGAAAGAATATCCAATCGCGCGAATGAATCCGATTCGCGCGAAGGGACGTTGATTCGCACGGTTGACTGTTGGGCCGTGCGACTTGTGATGCATGGTACGACTGAATGCTTAGTCGCATGAATGAAGGTTCAATCGTACGAAAGTAGCTAATTCGTACGACTGAAAGTCCACTCGTGCGAATGGAGTGTCGGTCGTGCGTCCGGTCCTACTGTATGACTTAATGGTGTGTGAGTGTGTGGATCCCCTCTTCGGAGATCTCATGACGATAATGTAATATAATAAAGTGTCATAGCTTGATCACAAAGATTAAAGTCAACGCTATTAACAGACACATACTATTTAAAATTATCTAGACTAAGATGTGTGTGACTGCTTGTGTTTACTACTCACGACCGAACCGAAACGACCCGACTCAATTAAACAATATTATTAACAGTAGTTCATAAGATTAATTCTTAACATAACTGTCAATAGGTGATTGACTGTTCATACATACATACAAGTTTGGGAAGTTTCATCAGACATACTTACCACTTGACAAGTGAGTTTCGTGGCCCCTTTTTACGCTTATACATTGTTTCAATCTTTACAAACATGGGGGAAGAGTATGCTGACACATTTTCAATGCTGTACACTATACATACAATTTTTATACTTGGAATCAACGTGATACTGTCTTGTGAGTACTTATCTGATACATACATGATGTTACTGTGTGGACTGTCTTACAACCATTAATTCCGGTGTTGGAACCAACAAATAGGTATTAGTAGTACTACTGGGTTGACACCCCACCCTTGACGAGATGGTTACTTGTGAGTACCATCCCTACTGCCAGGAACGGGCCTGGGGTGAATATATTCTGACAAGTTGCTGTGTGTACGTCATTAGGGTTGGTTGTATAAAACTCATGGTATGTGATCTTGCTTGCTTATAACTGTATGCACGGTATTCCACTACAAACACTATACAGCATCAACTACATGTTTACAATTTAAACCTGCGAAGCTCACCAACATTATTGTTGACATTTTTGAGCATATTTTTCAGGTAACAATGAGAACTGAAGATCTAGGAGTGCTGCCTTTTAGAGGAGACCCTAGGACATATTTTGGAGAACTAAGCATTTGTAAACATTAACCTTTGGAATATCTTGTTTGTTCAAACTTGTACATTGTACACTTGTTCCCGAGTTATGGGAATTTACAATGCAAGTCGTTATTAATGTTTATATGATCATCTTATGTCATGTTTATGGCTATGCTGTCGTGAACCTTGATTATACACGACACAAGTCTCCGATTGTGCTCGGGTATCGTCATGACACGCTTTTCATCATACTATTATTGCTACTCTATTCATACCATGTGTTATGATGATCCCGTCTAGCTCGCATTCCCCGTGTTTCCGCTATTAGCGGGGGTGTGACAATAAGCTTCCAAATGAAAATAAGGTTCTTTCGTTACTAACCCTTTGTACTTTGGCAAACTTTGAAGTGAATTTGTTCGGACTTCAAACGTTCTCCCTTGATTGTTTTGAGGAATGGCCACTGGTGAAGGATTATTTATGATGATTGGACGAAAGTGTGCCTCAATACCCTAGCAGCGTCCCAATTATGCCTTCGTGGAACACCCAACCTAACTCTTGGTCGCTGAGGACCCATTGGTCTTTGAACTTGTGGTCCTGGAGGCACGAATTGCTGAAACGGTGGTTGAAAGATTGCTCCCCCATGTTGTGGAGGAATCTGCCCTTGAAATTGCGGCCTCACTTGGGGTTGTATTTGTTGTGGTATAATTTGTTGTTGCACAACTTGTGGTTGTGGTCTCCCATATCCTTGCATATCTTGTCCTTGACTATAAACATAATTTTCTTGATCAGCATCTCCTTCGTACGTGTACCCTTCTTCCTCATATCTCCTAAATTCATCACCATAACCACCATCAACACTAGCTCCTCCTGCTCCCGAGGTTTGTACAACTTGAGGTTGTTGGTCTTGTGTATCCGTTTGCATTTGAGAGGGAGAGGGAGTATGAAATATGGATGGTTTGGGTTGATATGGTTGTGGTGTTGGTACTGGTTTAGACGATGATGATTGACCGGTTGTTAGGAAGAAATATGAAAAGGGTGGAATGGATGCTGAGGGATCAAAGCTAAAAGGATGTTCAGTTTGGGTACTTGTAGGTAATGGGGTATGGGTTGGTTTAGTTTCCGATGTTGATGTAAACGTGGGTAAAGGTTTGGGTGGTGTTGTTTGACCCGTAGTGGGAGGTGATGAGGGAGGATCCATTGTGTTTTGTGGTGTAACGGGTGATGTAGGTGCTATTGGTGAACCACTGAATTTATTTTGTCTGTGTAAGACTCTGTTCCTGCGAGCAGCTCGTTCAATTTCTGGATCAAACACTAATGGTGATGATGAGCTCGAGTTTCTGGTATGCATACACCTGAAACAAAACCTGCACACTACACACAACCAGCGTAACACCGAAATCACAAAACAAAAGTAATAAGCAAACACACGTTGCACACAACTCCCCGGCAACGGCGCCAAAATTTGACGTGAGGTCGAAGTCTCAATCAAATTTAAAACCAAATACTACTAATTAGCTAGCGGTAAGTGGGTTATCAAACACAAGGAGTTTGTGGAATATGTGTTTATTTTATAGTCTTGTAAATTAACTACAATTGCCTTAAAATGCAAAAATTCAATATCAAGAATTGGATTGTTTTGGTTTAAGAACTAATAGTAACTAAATAGATTGCAAATCAAAACGTACTTTTGTAACAGATTAAGAACAAGTGACCACCCTAGATTTCAGGTTTTAATCCACACTTATGTTTATGCTTACTAGAAAGAACCACATAGACATGGTTCGTGCTTGAATAGTCGTTTGTGATGAAAGAGAACTAAGTACTCGGATTGTAAAATGCGAGGTTGTTACTCGATGATCAATTAACAATTATCCAACCTTAATCCCTCCCATGATATCTCGATTACCCATGGCACCAAGAACGTATGGTTTGGGTTAACATCAAACAACAATCAACAACTTACAAACAAATATCCAAACACCATAATAACTCAAACAAACATTCAAAGTTATCATTCTAGAAATTCAAGCACAAACATAGTGTTTCAAAAGCAAACCTTACATCTAGGATGATCACCACAAGTTTAGCCAAGCATGACTTGAATCTTCATCCTCACACAATGGTTCATGTTCAAAGGAATTGACTACTCAAATCAATTGTTTTGCAATCTTTTTAAACTAAACAAGCCAGCCAAAAGTTCCATACTTTCTGCCAAAAAATCGTCACATTTCCATATTATCCTCAAAAGCACCTCCACTTGTGATTTTAATATGTGAATCCACTTGTGCCAGAAAGTCACCTCTACCGTAACTTACGGTAGCCACCGTAAGTTACGGTAGCCACAAGGCTGATACGGTGGAAATCTTCTGTGTTACGGTGGGAAGATTCAGGATTTGGGGTCTACCGTAACTTACGGTGGCCACCGTAAATTACGGTGGAGCCCTGAATATTCTGTTTCTTCTTTTTCTTCTTTCCACACATGTCCACTCCGTTCCACGCTAGCAACGTTTTCTCCATTTTTAGCTCCCAACATACCTGAAACATAAGCAACTGTAGTTATCTAATTCAAGATAATTTCACGATTAAATGAGAGATAATTCATCTTTTAACATTATGAAGGGTTGTCCTATGGACCACCCGTCACCGTGAAACTCACCTCAAGCAAAGTCCCAAAGTCCATAGTAAGAATGTCATATCACTATAGAACACAAACACCAAACAGATTACTAAAATGCCAAGTTGACCTAGTTGGGTGTAGCCCTCGAAGTCCAGTCCTTAATGTTCATTCCGATTAATGTTTTTAGCAAAAATCTATTTTTATGTCCATTGTTAATATTAGTGTCTCAAGTCCCGTCTCATAATTTAGTTCAATAATTATGTTTTACATCGTTAACGTCCCTCGATGAACCTTTACCAACCCATTATTAATAAGTTATATATTTTAATTATTTAAACCTTATACACCTTAAATTTACCTGTTTAACCCAATCGTTGTGTTTATTTGACTATTTAGTTTCAAACCTTATTTTTAAGTTTATCAAAATATTTCAGCATGTACATCTGATTGCGCATCATTTTGTATAAGCTGTTTGGATATCGAAAAGGTAACGAATCATTGCGTAAAAGGTACCATGTGAAAGAGAAGACCTTAAATTAAACTTCAGAACAAGATTCATCTCCATTGGATAAAATTCGTTAATTTTGACCTTTGGTTTTGTTAGCCACGTTTGGAGGACCAAACGATGTCGAAACGACATGAGACCACTTGGGTTAGTTAGAGGACTCACAGAACTTGATCTTAGATGCAAAGTTTGCCCCATTTGGACGTATTATGACCGAGTTATGACCTGTGAAAAATGTCCATTTTTCTGACAGCAAACTGTCTAATTTCTCAGCATTGTCTATTGAGTTCAAAAACTCGGTTTTCGACCTTTATTGACTCGACCCCATAAGAATTTTTAATTTAAGACCCAAGAACGTCCATTAAGTCCAGATTTCATGAGGTTACAATCCCAACTCAAAGATCAATGTACAATCAAGAACCAAGACACTAGGGTTTTACCGAACGGCGAATCCGACTATCGTAAAGCTTAGATCTTCACGATCTAGCACCCAAAACCAAGATTGAGAGATTATTAGATGAATTTTGAATATAGATGATGAATAACATCGATTCTAGAGTAAAACTAGAACTAGACTTCATCAAAACGAATTTCATTTACCGTAGTTTTGAAGACGAGTGTATCTAACTTAGTTTAAAGCTCTTGGATGGTTTGATTGTCAAAAATCGATGGATGCACAAGTGTTTTCAGATTTCTTGGATGGATTATAGAGAGGAAGATAGAATTTTGAGAAAGAGGTGGCTAGGGTTTCAAGGGAGTTCCACAAATTGTGAGAATGAGGCCAAGGCAAGGGGAATACCCCCCTTAACTCCTTTGTGGCCGTAAATGGGAGGGGAGAAGGGCCTTCGGGCCCTTGGCCCGTCCCGTGAAATTTGTCTCGTGTCAAACCACGTGTCGTCCAAATTTTACATTTTCGAATTCCACATGCGAAGACGGTTCCAACGGGCTATCACATGCCCTATACTTTGGATAATTTATATTGTTTTGAGCCCACTTAGGTTTATTACTAGGCTTTAGGCAAAGCCCATGGATGTAAGGTTACTTGTGTTACGGTTAAGTTTTAAGTTTATATATAGAGAAACTTGATCAGACTCACTACACAGGACTTTATAAGATGACAGCCCACCAATCACATAAAGAGAAAGACTCCAGGCCCATCATAAAGACACAGGCCATTGGGCCATAATCTCAGGCCCAACAAGAAATGTACCATAAATCAGACTAGCCCAAATAGAGACAAAAGTCAAAGTCAATGCCCCCATTTTGGTGACGGATGTCACACGATGCTAGGGTCCACCTCCCTACCGTGCCCTCGCCTTTGTGTGTTGTCGGTGCGAGGCTGATGGGGCTTACGATTTACGGGTCGGAAGAAGGCGGTGCTGGTGGCGGTGGAGGCGGATTCCCCTCGGCCGGATGTCTGCGCACCGTCGGATCTTCAAAATCTCTTCGTTACCCTTTTAGGGTTTTCGGATGGCGCCGCCCACTGCCGCCCGACATCGCCCACTACTGCCCGGCGTCGCCCACTGCCGCCCGGCGCTGTCGTCGCACACATGTGTTGATGGTGGCGATTCCTGCCGACAGCGGCTGAATCTGTTGTCTATGGCGTTTCGTTTTGGGTTTATCTGACCTAATGGAGTGCCATGAATAGTAACTCAGAGGTATTTTGTGTGTGGAGTAATCGTCGGGTTTTGTGCTCCACCTTTGTATGTGTTATCGGCTTTGTTTTTTCATTTGGTGATGGTGGGCTGCCGACGCGTTGGCCGTTCGGTTGTTGGTGGGTTATGTTACCCTAACTGTCAATGATAATGACGATCGGTCATCTGAGACCCTTATACCTCTGTTTTTTTTCGTTGATTGCTTTAAATCTGTTCTTGCTATGATGATGACTGTGGTAGAGGTGGTTTCTTGGCGTGGTAAACTTGGTGATGGTAAGTGTGTTGTACTGCACTTGCAACCTGAGTTGCAGCCATAGAAACCAAAAACCAAGATCTGAGCAAATTGCCTAATCTTTTGATTTTTTTTGCTTTGTTTTCTTACTTACATTATTAACGTGAGCCCAACCTTATGGAAGGTTAGTCTCGGTTAAAAATTATTTGGTTCTATGCGGTTTGTGATGTGATGAAAAAATTAACTTGCGATTGTAATGGGGTTTGTGTGGGACTCGGTTTAATCCTTTTTCGGGCTCAGTTTTATCCGTTTCCAGAACTCCCAACGTGCGTGGGGGCATCACCCCCAGTTAAGAGTTAAAAGGTCTTAGAACACTTGATATATAGACACTCGACTTGTACTAGCACAAGAACAATGTTTTTAGAATCGGATCGGACGTCGAACAGGACGCCTTACTGGTTTGGTGGTCAGACCGGTTGGACCGGATTTAAGAACCGGATGACGATATAGTATATTATATATATAATCAAATATAAGTAATTTATATATGATTTATATATGTATTTTATAATTATATATAAAACATAAGTATATTTGTATATCTAACACACTAATTTATAGTTCAACACCCCGTTTTTACTCAAAAAAATCAAAAAAAAAGAAAACCGGTCCGAACCGGACCGTTCCCCGGTTGAACCGGTCAGACCGGCCGGTCCGATCTGATCGTGAAAACACTGCTTAAGAACACTTGATATATAGACACTCGACTGCACTAGCACTTGAGAACACTTGATATATAGACACTCGACGCGCACTAGCACTTGAGAACACTTGATATATAGACACTCGACGAGCACTAGCACTTGAGTACACTTGATAGCACTTGAGGGTGCGAGTTGATACAGGGGCTGTCCACTCGGTGGACACACTTAGGAGTCGCTATATATAAGAGCCACCATTCATGATGGAAGCCCAACTCACACTCAAAAGTGAACTCGTGTTGTTTTAATGACCGTGTTGTACCATGCTAGCCACTAGCCCTAAGTTTAATGTTGTTTTTCATGTTAGAGCTTGAACTTATAATAAATGTTAATCAACACAAGATGGATGATATAAGGATAATATAGCATACCAAATAGTATCATACCAGAATTTTTGCTACTATTTTAGCACCAATATCAACATCCACATATAGTATAAACTTTTACTCAACCAAACACACACATATACATCATCAAAAAAACAAACCTACAAATACATAGATACTACAAACTCTACATCAAAACACCTTTTTTCTATCTTCTTATATCACTACACAAACACCATCTCCAAAAGGACCAAAACCTTAAAGTTCAACCCCTAGCCAGAAACATCAATGGCCTTCACCACCGGCCTCTTCTCCTCCTCCTCCTTGGGCACAACCACCGTCAACACCCCGTCCTCCATCGTCGCCTTAACGTCGTCCATCTTCGCGTTTTCCGGCAACCGAAACCTCCTCAAAAACCTCCCACTACTCCTCTCCACCCTATGCCACGTGTCACCCTTCTCCTCTTGTTCTCTACACCTCTCTCCTCTTATCTGCAACACCCTCCCCTCCTCCACCTCCACCTCCACCTTCACCTCCTCCTTCTTCAGCCCCGGCATGTCGGCTTTGAACACGTGGGCCTCCGCCGTCTCCCTCCAGTCGATTCGAGCGTTGGCGATCGCTGCGGTTTCGCGTGATGGTTCGGTGTGGTGGAAAGGGTCCCAGACGTCGAGGGAGAATGGGTCGAGTACGTTGGTTCGACTGCTGGTGAAAAGGTTTGGGATCATGGACATTGTGGTTCGATCGGTGGAATTCAACCTTTTGGTTTGTGAGTGTTTTTCGGTGTGAGAGGGTGGGGTGGTGGTTTTTACTTTTTATAGGGGTGGAGTGGTGAGGTGGCGTATGTTAGAGATTGCCAACGTAGGTTTCTGTAAGCTTATGTACCTCTTTGAATGGATTATGGATAGAGATCAGATAATGAACTTTTTTTTTTTATTTTTTCTTTTCTAAAATTATTTACATTGTCCGGAGCCCAGGAAGGTGAGCGGCGCCGCGTGGCAACACCGCAACCGGTTTCTCACTGATGTGTGTGGGGTGATAAATTGTGATTTGTGAGTATGTGATGGGTGCTCTGTGTATGGTGTGGGTACCCCCACCACCGTTAGTTTTGTCGACCCATGTGGGCTGGGCTTTCTATTTGACGGCACATATCGGTTTTTTTTATTCTAAACTCGCAGCACGTTCCGTCATGTTAAAATTGTCTTTTCAAGTAAATGCAAACTTCTATAGGCTAGAAAGAGTGATAAACGACTATAGGCCATTAGACATGAACAACTAGTTTTGTAAGGTAATGGTAGTAAATGATTAAGGTTTTAACTGGTGTCCCTAACAGGTTCACACTTGAATGCTCCTATGGTCCTTAACCAATGGTTTCTGCCAGTTCCCTAGCCGGTTTTTACAGTACCGGTAATAACTGGTTTGGCTCTAGGTTCGGGTTAGGTCCGGCTCTAGGTTCGGGTTAGGTCCGGCTCTAGGTTCGGGTTAGGTCCGGCTCTAGGTTCGGTTAGGTCAGTTGACCAATTTATTTTGTGCAAGTCTATTTAAGTATCGTTCATGACCCGGGTTGGCATGTTGTTACGGTTATATTGTTTTGGGTCAACTAGTAAAATGTTCATTTTTGGCTTACATTTTTAAACTATTAACATATTAACTTATTTAGTAAATAAATCGTGTTGGGGTTAATTTCTTTAAAAAAAACATACTATCTCGTACATTTTAATTTTAACTTCTAGTACAGTTATTTTTCACATCCGGTGACTTTACATCTTTCACATCCTCTGTAAGTCAAGTAAGTCGACGTGTTTCTTTATCATGGACATATTTTCATTTTTTTCATTGTTACTTTTACAAACGAAATTAAATTGCCACAAAATAAGTTGATTGATTTTCATGTTTGCCTATACCATTAGCAAAAACTATATATGTTGGAGTATTTCATAAATTTAATAATTTAACGTTATGTGCATACTAATACAATCTTATTATAACTAAGATAAATAACTTACAATGAAGAGATATAATGAACTAGAGCCTCTATTGATTCATTTGACGATCCACCTTTCATTAAAGATGCATCAACCTTTTGTTTCAAAACTCTTGCATTACCTCTAATGTATTCTCCTCCTTCATCAACCATTACTCTTCTTATAGCCCGGGATATCTCGTCTCGTTGCCACCCATTCTCTAAATACATCCCAGCCCTCCAAACATCGGTTATGTTTCTCGCATCTAGCGTTGATCGCCCCAAAAAGGCGAGCAAATCATCGGGACACCCTCACAAACACTCTCCAATGCGGAGTTCCATCCGCCATGAGTCCAAAACGCACCTATTGCTTCATGAGCCAGCACTTCTTGCTGAGGGGCCCATTTTACAACTCGCCCCCTTTCACCTGGGAACTCATCAGGCAATGGTTCGACCCATGTCGAACCCTTAACAAACCCGGGTCGAACCACCCATAAAAACATTTTTTTGCTATCAACCAATCCATGAGCTATTTCCAAGAACTCCTTTTCTTCCACTTGAGTCATGCTACCAAACTAACATAAAGTACCGAACCTGGTGGTTGTTGGTCTAACCAAGGAAAAACGGTTCTATCTTCTTCGAGTAAGCTGCTCGAAGAAGATGTAAAGTACTTGGGGAATGGTATCATGAAACGTGGTGTCGGGAAGTCATCTGGAACCCTTTCAAGCTCGGTTTCTTCGAGTTCTTTGAAGGTGTTCCAGATGATTCCTGACGATAATTTTATTTGTTTAACCATGTTACCTATCAACTCCGCGTAGGGGTCTTTCTTGCTCTTTATTCCAATCTTTAAGACGTCTTTCACTTTAGCAAAGGAAACTCAACCAATTGTTCTTCCAAATCTTAGAAACCATCAAGATCATATCAAACATTGCTAGAAGTTTATGTTCAAAACGAAAATAAAACTGTAAATTAAGAGTTAATTATGTGTAAGTTTTTTGTCTATAGATCTGATTTGGGAAAATTTCTCAAAAAGAAAATTTCTCACAAAAATCTCTTAAAAGTCTCTTTAAAAAACTATTCTCAAAATATTCCTATCCTACAAGATGTCGACAAACATCTGATATCATGTCATAGTCGCCTCCACCTCTAATTTTATTTTCTTTTAGTTTTTACATCGTTGGGGGCTTCTATGGGGAGTCAGACGCATTTATAGTACGGTAGGACACCTCCAAATAAAGGGTGGTACCTTTGTAGTACGGCTGGGAGCACAACTATGCACTCCTACACGAATGCTCAGGTGCTTCTACAATAAGTTCGGACGCCTTTATCGTAGGTTTAAGCGACTTGTCCTCTAGGTCCATTTTAAGGCTATGTTATAGGGCTTGGTTAGGGGCTTAGTTGAGAAAAAAAATATTATCACATGGCTGACATATATAAAATTTTTCTCACCAAATTGCCTAAAATGGGTGTAATGGAACGCGCTTGATTAAATGCTTGGTTGGTGATTAAATAATCATTAATTTAACCAAAATACAACAATTTATTCCCTCCAATGCCATGAGCAGACCCAAGGGCCCAACCCACGCCCTTTATCGAAGATAGGTGTAATGGTGACGGCGGCACGGGTTTAATGACGTGGCACTGGAAAACTCCCCAGGGCGTTATGATAAGATTTGGTCTAAAGGGTGGTGTTTTGAAAGTGATATTATGAGAGAATTTGATGATAAAAAAAAGTATAGTTTAGAATCTTTCCCTTGATTTTAGTGGTTAGCTGGTTAAAATAACTGTGAACATACAATATGCCTTCCAAATACAAAGTCAACTTTGGATGGTTTATGTTTTTTCAATTATGAACGGTTTCAAGTTTTTCAAAAGTGGATGGCAATGCTTTTCAAAAGTGGATGGCAATGCATGAAAGTCTAAAATGGCTGGCAAGAAAATCTTGATATGTTCTGACCTTCAATTTTTCCTATAAATTGGAAGTAATGCTCCATTACAAGATATACCAAAATCACTCACAAATATACATATGTAATAGAGATACAAAACTCTCTATATTCTCTTTGTATATTTTTCTTTATCCAACTCTGTAAACACTGCAAATTATAGTGGATTGTTTCTCGACTTCCGCCACCCGTGGTTTTTCCCGTTTTGGGTTTTCCACGTAAATCCTTGTGTCTCTTTTATTCTTATTTTCTTGCCTATTAAAATTACCCGGTGCTTGATTACGCTTGATATATTAATTCCATTCCACGTCAAACTAATATTACCAATTACTGCTCGGGTCTTTGGGGCGAGTTTTTTACACTCTTTTACCACAATTGGTATCAGAGCATCCGGGTTTTAATATTAGTTTACTGGAATTATTTTATCAAGTGATAAATCATGTCTACGATGAAGTTCAATATTCCGTTGTTAGATCGAAACACCAGGTTTCCTCTATGGCAAGTAAAGATGAGAGATATTCTAATTCAAATGGATTTGCATAAGGCGCTTTTGGGTTCCGAAAAAATGCCCGCGTCATGGACCGAAGAAGAAAAAGAGATGAAAGATCTCAAGGCACTATCTCAGATTCGTTTGCACTTATCAAACGATGTTTTGCAAGATGTTTTGAAAGAAACTTCAGCGGCTTCTTTATGGCTAAAGTTGGAGCAATTGTTGATGACTAAGAGCTTACCAAACAAGTTGCATCTAAAGCAACGATTGTTCAATCTTAAAATGATTGAAGATGGTTATTTGGCTGAACATATTTTCAAATTCAAAGAGTTAGTTAATAACTTAGAGAATATGGATGTTCAGTATGAAGATGAAGACGTGGCTTTATTTTTGCTGTCATCGTTGCCCGAATCATACAGCCATTTTCGTGATACTATCATCTATAGCCGTGACACTCTTGTCTTAGATGAAGTTTATACAGCTTTGGATTCAAAAGAAAAGATGAAGCATATTACTGGTGGTGGTACCAGTGATGTGAAAGCCGAAGGTTTAAATGCCAGAGGAAGAACAACAGATAGGTGTAAAAACCCTCAATCTTCCAACAGAACAAGATCCAAGTCAAAAGGCAAACGAAGTTTTACAATTACTGTCACAAGAAATGACATGTGATCGATGAATGTTTCAAGTTGAAGAATAAAGAGAAAGCGGCAGCAAATGGAAAACAAGCTAGCACTTCGGGTGAAGCCGATGTAGCAGAGGAAGTTTTTATTGGAGAACTCCTGACAGTTTATTCAGATAAGCTGGATTCCACTGACGAATGGATACTTGATTCTGGTTGTTCTTTTCATATGTGTCACAACAGAAGTTGATTTCATACATTTGAAAAGGTTAACCAGGGCTATATCTTAATGGGCAATAATACTACATGTCCAGTTGTTGGACATGGCTCAGTCAGAATCCGTATGTTTGACGGAGTTATCCGAACCATTGGGAATGTTAGATATGTTCCTGATCTAAGAAGAAACTTTTTATCTCTCAGCTCCTTTGATCAACAAGGATATGAGTTTGCTGGCAAAGGTGGAGTTCTGAGGGTATTCAAAGATGGTTCTGACAAACTAAGAGCCAAATGAAAAACCTCAGAGCTATACTTTCTTGAAGGACAAACAATTTCAAGTGATGCCGCTGTTGTTTCAAAGTCTCTTTCTGAACCAGATCAGTCCCGTCTTTGGCATCTTCGACTCGGCCATATGAGTTTTCAAGGCATGTCCGAATTGAGTCGAAGAGGATTACTTGGTGAACAAAAGATTGTTGATTTAGAGTTCTGTGAAGACTGTGTATATGGCAAGGCAAAACGGGTGAGTTTTATGAGTGGTATTCATACAACGAAAGGACCACTTGACTATGTCCACTCAGATTTATGGGGACCAGCTCGAGTTACGTCGAAAGGTGGAGCTAATTATATGCTCACTATAATTAATGATTTTTCCAGAAAGGTGTGGTCTTTCTTCTTGAAACACAAGGGAGACGTTTTTTCTACCTTCAGAAATTGGAAAGTTCAGGTTGAAAAGCAATCAGGATTGGTGGTAAAGTATCTTCGCACGGATAATGGACTTGAGTTTTGCTCAGAAGAGTTTAATGCCTACTGTCGAAAGGAAGGCATTACTCGACACCGAACGGTGGTCCATACACCTCAATAAAATGGTGTAGCCGAAAGGATGAATCGCACCATTATGGAGAAGGTCCGGTGTATGCTTTCTAACTCCAAATTGCCAAAGTCCTTTTGGGCAGAGGCTGCTTCGACTGCTTGCTATCTTATCAACCGATCACCGTCACGAGCAATTGGGAAGAAAACTCCATTTGAGTTATGGTCTGGAAAACCTGCCGATTATACAAGTTTATAACCTTTTGGATGTCCAGCGTATGCACGTGTTGACAATGGGAAGTTAGAACCAAGAGCAATCAAATGTGTTTTTCTTGGGTACAATCCAGGGGTAAAAGGTTACAAGTTATGTAGCTTTGATCTAAAGAAAGTAATTATCTCAAGAGATGTTACTTTTGATGAATCTAAATGATTCAACCAGTTGCAGACCTTTCAAAACCTACAGATGCATCAGACACATCATCCGAAGCAAGAAAAGAGCAATCTCAAGTAGAGGTGGAGCTTCCTACTCTACCTACTACCGATCAGAGTATAATTGAGCATCAAGAGTCTTCCTCGCCAGATAAGCATGTTGTTGTTGAGGATCTAACACCCTCACAACCACAAGCTACTACTCCAAGCATTGCAAGAGATAGGCCGAGAAGACAAATTGTTCCTCCGAAGAGGTATGCTCAAGCTGATCTTGTCGCTTATGCTCTTACTGTTGCTGATGATATTGAGTCGGGAGTGGAGCCTGTTAATTATGATGAGGCTATCAAGTCTAAAAACTCAAGTGATTGGATGATTGCTATGCATAATGAAATGGAATCCTTGCAAAGGAATGGTACTTGGGATTTAGTTCCTATTCCGAAAGGAAAAAGGCCAGTCAAATGCAAGTGGGTCTACAAGCTCAAAGAATCTATTAAACCAACTGAGAAACCAAGGTACAAAGCTCGGTTAGTAGCTAAAGGCTACAGTCAGATTCCTGGCATTGACTACACTGACATTTATTCCCCAGTTGTCAAGCATACTTCAATTCGTGTATTGCTGGGGTTAGTTGCTTCTAATGATTACGAGTTAGAGCAACTTGATGTTACTACAGCTTTCTTAAATGGTGAGCTTGAGGAAGAAATTTTTATGCAACAACCCGAAGGTTTTGTAGTTCCAGGCAAGGAGAACTACGTGTGTAAATTGAATAAATCTCTTTATGGCCTCAAGCAGTCTCCCAGACAATGGTATAAGAGGTTTGATTCATTTATGACCAGTCACAAATTTAAAAGCGAAAGATATAAAGGAGATTCAGAAATTAAAAGACCAGTTGAAGGCTGATTTTGAAATGAAGGACTTAGGAGCTGCCAAAAAGATTTTAGGTATGGAAATTGTTCGTGACAGGAAGTCTAGGGTCTTGCATCTTTCTCAGAAAAGTTATATTGAGAAAGTCCTAAGACGCTTCAATATGCATGAAGCCAAACCTGTCAACACACCTTTTGTAGCTCATTTCAAGCTATCATTCACTTTAAGTCCTACTACTGAGACTGATATGGCTTATATGGCACGAGTACTATACTCTAGTGCTGTTGGATCTTTGATGTATGCTATGATTTGCACGCGCCCTGATTTGGCTTATGTTGTTAGCATGGTCAGTAGATATATAGCGAACCCGGGGAAAGAACACTGGAAAGCAGTACAGTGGATCTTCTGTTATTTACGCGATACGTCTTCTATGTGTTTACATTACGGTAATTCTCACACTGGGGTGCTTGGATATGTTGATTCAGATTATGGAAAAGATTTGGATAAACGAAGATCAATTACAGGGTATGTGTTTACTCTTAATGGTTGTGCTATTAGTTGGAAAGCCCAGTTGCAGTCTACAGTTGCACTGTCTTCTACCGAGGCAGAGTATATGGCGATTACAGAAGCAGTTAAGGAAGATATATGGTTGAAAGGATTATTTGGAGAACTCGATGATAGAATAAAGGTTACCACAGTTTTCTGTGATAATCAAAGTGCTATTTTCTTGAGCAAAGATCAGATGTTCCATGATCGCACAAAGCACATTGATATTCGTTATCATTTTGTACGAGATATCATTAAGAAAGGTGATTGTGTCATAGAAAAGATTGACACAGATTACAATCCTGCTGATGTGTTCACTAAGAGTCTTCCGATAGCCAAGTTCAAACTATGTTTGGACTTGATGGGTGTTTCTGATTGCAAATGACCCAGTAGGCTCGCGGTGGAGGAAGTATTTTAAATTTTTCAGAAATAATTTTTCTCTATATGGTTATTGCAGGTTCTTATGGAGTTTTGGAGTTTTTGTTGAGTTCTTGGTTATGACTTGCTGCATTTTGAAGTCAAGGTGGAGATTGTGAACATACAATATGCCTTCCAAATACAAAGTCAACTTTGGATGGTTTATGTTTTTTCAATTATGGACGGTTTCAAGTTTTTCAAAAGTGGATGGCAATGCTTTTCAAAAGTGGATGGCAATGCATGAAAGTCTAAAATGGCTGGCAAGAAAATCTTGATATGTTCTCACCTTTAATTTTTCCTATAAATTGGAAGTAATGCTTATTGCAAGATGTACCAAAATCACTCACAAATATACATATGTAATAGAGATACAAAACTCTCTATATTCTCTTTGTATATTTTTCTTTATCCAAACTCTATAAACACTGCAAATTATAGTGGATTGTTTCTCGGCTTCCACCACCCGTGGTTTTCCCGTTTTAGGTTTTCCACGTAAATCCTTGTGTCTCTTTTATTCTTATTTTCTTGCCTATTAAAATTACCCGGTGCTTGATTACGCTTGATATATTAATTTCATTCCGCGTCAAACTAATATTATCAATTACTGCTCGGATCTTTGGGGCGAGTTTTTTACACTCTTTTACCACAATAACATTTAAATGCCACGTAGATAAAATCATTTAAATAAATGCTCTTTAAATTAAGTGTAATGATTAACTAGTGTATAAAGTCTATTACAGAAACTTTTGTGTTTGGAGCCCGTTAAGAGTTTGGAGTCCTATAGATTTAGAGTTTTTTCTGAACTATCTTGTCATGATATTTAAAGACTCATTTGTGTCAATGTCATCATTTTAAAATCCCACTACGTCCAGTCTTACCGATCATCTAAAAACCAAATCGTTTTAAAATCCCACTACGTCCAGTCTTACCGATCATCTAAAAACCAAATCAACGCGTATCCAAAACTTGCCTATAAAAACCACAAAAATACCTAGTACAAAAAAAAATTCTAATTATGAGTAGACTTACGGATGTTATCAAGTGTGAAGTAACCACGGTCATCAAAAAGGGGTATTGAAGCATAAACAATAGTACTAAACACGCTAGTAGTCCTCAACACAAGCCTAGGGAGGTTAAGACCATCAGCCACCGGTTGCGCGAAGTGCCAAAGCGCATCGGTGATCAAACACGACACCCGCTCGTCGTTCCCCGAACCTAACAACCGCTCAAGCTCATCGCGTAATGCATCCGCAGCACCGTCTTGTTTGAAGATGAAACTATGAGAGAAATCAGATAGAGATTTGAAAGAGTGTTTGTTGTCAATGATGGATATGAAGGTGAAGTGAGGGTAGTTTGAGGTTTTGGGTGCGTTGAAGTTGGTGTGAAGGATGGTGATATTGAAGCCTTTGGTGTAGAGGAGATTTGCTAGCTGAAGCATTGGGTTTATGTGACCTTGAAATGGCAACGGGAATATTATTATTCTCCGGTGACGGTGAACGGTGGTTGATGCAGTTTGGTTGTTCATTGTAATTGGTAGATGTGGGTGTATTTTTAGTAGTTAAATACTTAAATGTTGTATTAGTCTTTGGGTCTTGTTGAAGCTGTCCACTGGTTTTTTAATGTGCCACTTGCTCCTTGATGGTATTTAAATAATTTTTTTAAAGTAACCACTTATATTATGCATTCATTTATTTATAAAAAACATGAATGTGCAACTCGTAGATAACGCAAGATAATTTGTCACATTTAGAACTTGAACCTACGGTCTTTTGTGAGACGAGATGCCACACTCACCGCAACCTTTTGTGGGGTGGTAAACCACTTACCACTACACAAATAGGCAAGTAGTTGTCGTTATAGCTTGACAGCAAAACAATGTCGTTTCATTTAGTAATGAATCATAAAAGAAGTTAAAAATGCTAAGAGAATATAGAAGCAAAACATGTCGTCAATATAAGTTTTTTTTTCTTGTATTGTGTTCCTTTTCGCTCTTCTTCTGCTAACGACTTTAACACCCTTCATTTGAAACATATGAGAGAATGAGACGAGTATTCTAGTATATATAAGATGGTATGTTGTTAGTTTTAAGTTTTTTATGGGTGTGAGACATAACTTTGCAATTAGGGATTAGATTAGTATATATTAAATATTAACAATACATTTCCTAAAGCCGTCTCATTTGCATTTTTTGCTCTTTCCTTTCGTCTCTTCTACAACTGGTTTTATTTATATTCTTTACTTTAATTTATTAGTATTATATAAAGTATAAGCTAACATAATAATCAGTATTATATTAGACATCTTAACTTTGTAATCATACTACATGTTAAAGGCATACCAGACAACACACCTAATTAGTGAAGTCATTATTTTCAGTCAAGTGGTTGGTTCTAGCTGTACATAATGGTTATATGTTGTCTGCATGTTGTATAATATGCCTTTTCGTATAATTCCTATTTGTTTATGTCAAGTTTTTGAATATTCCATGATACAAAATCCAAAATATAAGTTATTGAAAGGTTCCAAACACGAAATAAGAGTATTCACATTATGTTTTCCATCTTTATTTTATGGTTACATTAAAAATATCATTATTTTTTCTTTCTTTTTCTCAGTAAAATAATATTTTTAATACTTTAATCATTACATTTTCTATTTTCTCTTTCACTACCACTTCCAAAAATATTAAAAAAATAACAATGACTTTTCTTATTCTCCACTCCTAAACACTTCCCAATATTAAAATAATGAACACACTCACATAAATATAAGAAAACCTACTGTAAATGCTTTGTACTGACTAAATAAGTAAATAATTTATATCGACTAGTAATTATGCACGCAATGGGAAAAAAACTTTTTAGACTTCTATTACGATTATTAAATGTGTATAGGGAATTATATAATATTAATAAAGCAATAGATGAATAGTGGTTTTGTATTTCTTCAAATTTGGCCACAAGAGTTTTTGAAATTTGTGGTGTATAACTATGAAGTGCATCAACTTAATAGTGCATTGTTATGTGTACCATGTGCATATGAAAGTTGTAGGTTGTTTATATATAAAATATGGGTTGGTTTTATGAATTGACATCCGACAAATAGAACGTGTATAAACTTTTATATGTTAACGGCTCAACATTGCATTGTCTCTTTTAATAAACATATAAAAATGTTCATCATGTCTTTTATTTCGATATAAATGTCTAAAAGTAATAGCGGGGCAATGCCCGCGGGATAAAATACTAGTTGAATTTTTATAACATATACTCTATTCATCCTCTGATAATAATTTACTAGCAATTTAATCAATGATATTTTAAACATTCATTTCAGTTGTTTATAATTATTATTAGTATTTAATAAAATTTAAGAGTACAAAAATATATTTAAAACAAAACATATAATAGAAAAACTATGATCACATCTTACAAATCAACAGCTCTATAAGACTATAAGTGGACTCAAAAATGTTAGAATGATGTTAAGACTATCCAAAACTAAAAGTAGATATATAAGAGTTCATTAACCCTTACTAAATCATTGTTGTTTTATTAAAATCTCAAAAACATTCCACAAATTCTAGCTAGAATGATGAAATATATTCAACTAAGCTTTTTAATGACTTGTTCGAAGAGCCACCTTCAATGAGTGAGAGGTTTATCTTCTCCTTAAGACGACTAATTCTTTCGCGCATTTCTTCTCCTTCTTTATCCGTCATAATTTTTTTGATCCCCATCCCGATCTCCATCCTCTCAAACCCGTTCTCCAACAAAACGCCAATCTTCCAAACATCACTCACATATCTTGCAACTATTGGTTGGTCTACAAAACAAGGCGAACAAATCATGGGAACACCTTCACATATGCTTTCTAATGTCGAATTCCATCCACTATGAGTCCAAAAACATCCTGTTGATGGATGAGCTAGTACTTCTTGTTGAGGACACCATTTTACTATACGTCCCCTATCACCCACTTTTTCTAGAAACTTTTCTGGTAATGACTCGAGCCATTCTGAACCAAGAACCATCCCTGGTCGAACCACCCACAAGAATGGTGAGCTTGTACCTGCCAACGCATGAGCCACGTCGTGAAACTCTAAATCTTTTATTCGTGCAACACTCCCAAAACTTATGTATATGACGGACTTTGGAGGTTTTGTGTCTAGCCATGAGAGGATGGTACCGTCTTGTTCGATCAAGCTGCTTGAAGATGACGGGAAGTACTTGTGTAACGGGCCTAAAGTGAAGCTAGGAACCTTAAAATCATGGTTGATTGTTTCTAGTCCGGGTTCTTCGAGTTCTTTGAAGGTGTTCCAAATGATCCCAGATGATGCCTTCATCTCTTTAAGCATGTTGGTGACGAGGTCCCCATAACCTTGCGGATTAATCGCTATCTTTAAAGCGTCTTTGACTTTTATTAATGGATATTCGGGCACCGGTGCCTCATAACTTGGATCTAAAAACATTACATGACTAGTTATTGTGTCAACTCTCAACTCATTCATCATTATGATATATATGATTATATGGTTTAAATTAGTATATTTCTATTTATATAGAAAAAACGTTCAATCGCAAATAAAAGTTTTTCATTTTAAGTTATTCAACAATGATTAATATAGAACGTTTAAAAAATACGTTACCTTCTTTTATTGACATGAAAATTATAATAATAATTATATTTATTTAATATGCATTGAAGTGTAGTGGTCCATATAAAATATCAAGATAAATACGTCATTGATTTATCACATTTCATAAAAATATAATTCTCCACCAGTCAGTTATATTCATGCAATATACAAGCTCAATCACACATTGCTGTTAATGGTCCCAGAGATGATAATAATCCAAAATTAGTAGGTCAAGTTGTTCACTAATTACAAAACCTAAATTAACTAATTTTTGTTTTATAGATACACATAGACTAAATAGTCTGGTAGCATTGGTCAAGTATTATAGAGCTAAAAGTTACTGTTAAAAAAATAATTCTTGTTTTAAAAAATTCATTTTAATGCCTTGAAGTAACTTTATCTTTTCTAGAATTGCATAGCTTTGTTAAATAACTAATTTACACACACTTTGAAAGTTAACCTAACAATTAAACATACCACGATTCTTTATCGTAAGATTTAAACACTCAACGAAAAGACACATTTTCAACACATTTCATATGTTAAATTGTTAATCAAAACCATACGAACCTGACCTTGTTTCGTAAGGTTGAAGCAACCCTCCTTCGAGCCAAACGGTAGCGCCCCATACGCGATGGTGCACCCGATGCTGCTTGTCCGAAGCACCAACCGAGCCACCTTTAGCTCATCAGCAACCGCTCGCGTGAAGTAGAACATCGCATCCGCAATTAAACAAGCAATTGGCTCCTCATGCAACAACTCAACCACACAATCCCTAAACGGATCCACACAAGTTTCGTTAAGGTACTTAATGAAATAACTAGGGTCGCGAATCGTTGGCAACAAGTGCACCACCTCAGAGAATCGCTCATCGATGGACCGAAAGCGGAATTGGGGATATGTTGAGTGATTTGGAGAGTTGTATTGGGTGTGTATGATTATTATTTGAACCCTTGGGTGTGAAGAATGTTTGCAAGGTGAAACATGGGGTTGATGTGACCTTGGAAAGGTAGGGGAAATAATATTATTCTCCGGTGAGTCTCCGGCGGCGTTGGTGGCCGGAGAGTGGTGGTTCCTCCATGGGTCTCCATGTTATCGAGGTTCAAAGGTTGAGGTGAGAGTTGTATGCCTGTATCTTGTTTGGGTCTATATGTTGGTTTTCATATGATAACTTATAGTTAAAGTCCCTAAGGTATATTGATGATTTAGTTTAGCCCCTTTGTTTTAGTAGTTTAATCGTATTGTTTTTAGAGATAATTTCATATGGCATCTCAAAATTTATATAATCTATAAAAAAAATAATAACAAAAATACCAAATTATGTTATCTTTAATATTATCAGTTTTGAAAATACATTGGTAAAAATATATCATTGCGTACTTCTAATTATAAAATACAATAATAAATAACAAGTTTATATAATTTTTAGAAACAATGACAATAACAAAACAAAATGATCTAGAATGTAAAACATAATAATCAATACATATAACAAATAATATAAAATATATGATACAATAAACTAATTTTTGATACAATAAACGTATAAAACACAATTAGCTGACATATTTACACAATGAATAAAATGCCTTTCTTTTTAAAATAATAAAATAATATATGTCAAGTCTACAAAATTCTTTTTTTGTTTTTTTGATTAAATATTTTTTCTACTATAGCACTACTTTTATTATTATAGTTTAAATATGTATAAGAAAAAGTTCACAAGATTATAACACTATATAAACCTGAAATGATTTTAGTTGTGAAAAAAATAAAAAGCCTAAGTAACTATAACTGTAAAAAAAACTTCATTACTAATTTACTATTATATGAAATATTTCATATTATCTTTTATTGTCACATGCTTTTTGTAAAAACTTTTTAGTGTCTTTTTTATATATTTAGTTTCAAGTATCTACTTTTTACATCTTGATACACAAACTACTTTTCACGTATCCACTTTATATTCGATGATCCGCATTATTCCATTAAATGAGCAAGTTAATACATTTATGATTACATGTGAAACAAAGTAGATGCATGAATTTTCATTTATGTCATATTGCAGAGGTAAATTCTCTCGATTTATTTTATTTTTTACATTTTTATCTATGTATTTTTCTAACTTTAAGTACGTGATATAATAAAAAATAATCTATATCACTTAAATATCCATCTAAAGTGTTTTAGTAATATAATTATTTTTTATTAAAAAGCTTATACAAATTAGTTTTGTCATGATATGATTAAACTAATTAAAACAGCTTAAATAATAAATTAATTTTTTTAAAGAAACAACTAACAAAATGGACCAGACAGTTTTAAAAGCCATCCGCTCCCAGAAAGATTCAAATTATCATCAATCAATGTTTAGAGATTAGACACTTTAGGCTCAATCTAGTCTCTTCACACTATCACTTGGATATATTAATCTTGTTTTTGTTAGGTTTGCATTCTTTTGAGTTTGTTTATGCTCATTTACATACCTTTGTGTTATTTGTTCCATCTTTTTATAGAATATTAACAAACAAATACAAACAAAAATAGTATTTTATAACGAACAAAAACAGATAAATACATTCATTTGTTTTATGTGCTCAAGTTTATCTAAATGTTCATTAAGTTGGATAAAAACCTGAGTTATGCACTTATGCTTGGCTCATATTCATTTGGTTAGGTTATAAATGACGTATAGACCATACTTTTGGAGATACCGATCACATATGTGATAGATCTTAAGATAAAGAAGCTATTACCGCTCTTGCATGACTAACAAAGAAAGTGAATTTCACTACTTAGTGCATTATCGATGACATAATCTAAAATGTTAAAATACGTGTCTTGTTAGCTATCAAATAAGCAATACATCTATCCTTCGAATATACACACTTCCTCTCCAAAAATCCATCACTTAGAAACATCCTTCATTTTCCACTCAATCTCCTCACCTTGTATCTATTTTTTAATTAACCAAATTATTTATTTAGTATAATTAACTGTTAACTAATATCTTCTATGTATTGTGTTTCCTTTTGCTGCGCTAGCTTCTTGCTGGGATGCTTAAAAAACTATTAGTTATTTAATTTTATGAATGTTATTGGAAGTTGTTGAAATTATGAAACCTGAGATTGCTGAACAAGCGTGGTTTGATTATCTTGGAAATAGTTTCTATCAATAGCAAATGTGTGACTCTGATCAGGTACATCTATCTGGTTCTCAGCCGGTACCCTGCAATCTTAACCCACTCAAAAGAAAATCACAACTGAAAAAACTCATTACTTAACCTTAAGCATTTTTACTTAGGGGTTGTTTGGTTGGGTTTGACTGACCCTGGTCAGACGTGAATGTCTGACTCGGTCAGACCTGGAGTGTTTGGTTGCTTGCCTCTTACCAAATAAAAGGTCTGCCCGAAGCTCCTGCCCGGTCAGAGCTCAACCATAATCTGACCCGCGGTCAGACATGGAGGGGGAGTGAGCGATCCCTACCTCCGGCGGTGACAACGATGTCGTTCGATACCTGCAGGTTCGCCATGGCCGGGGGACGATTCGAGGGTCTGGAGGACCGAGTCGAGGTCGTTTTGATCTGGGTATTCGGGGTGCTAAAGAGCCCTTTTGGATTTCCAGTTGTTGACGGGTCTGGAGGACCGAGTCGAGGTCGTTTCGAGGGTCTAGAGGAACGATTCGAGGGTTTGGCGGATGTGGCGGGTGAAGGTGGCTTTGAAGCTGTTGGGTTGGGGGAATGCACGACGGAAATCGGCCGGAAAGATGCACCGGTGGCCGAGGGACTATCTCGCCAGTAAGGGTGAAGATCGACCGGATTCCGGTCAAAACCTCATTGGTGGTGGGGGGTCTAGGGTTTGGGTTTGTGAGGTGAGGGAGAAGGGTAAAGAATCGGAGGTTTTTATATGGGCAGGTTTTTATTTTTTCTTTTTACAACTAAACAAACTTATTGATTCAGAACTCTTACTGGTTCAGACCTCTTACTGGTTCAGCACTTATTCAATCAGACGTTGCCAAACAACCCCTTAGAGTGAGACTCGAATTCAAGGCCTTTAAATTTTTAAGTGTTTTAGGTGTCTTACCAAGGATCATTTGTATAAATATGTCATGTTAGTTGGTACAACAAGTCTACACTCACGGTTTATAATCACACAATTCTTGATATAGATGCGTTTAACCTATTACATTTAAGAAACAACATGAATCAAACATCACCTTATTAACCATATAAATACATCTTAGAAGGACAAAATACGAGCAACCAGAGACTCCAACGACTCATAAGCCGAGCCACCCTTCTTTACAGATGCATCAACCTTTTGTTTCAAAACTCTTGCATTCTCCCTTATGCATTCCCCTTCATCATCCACCATTACCTTTCTTATTGCATCACTAATATCTTCTCTTTTCCACCCAGTCTCCAAATACACACCCACCTTCGATACATCGCTCATATATCGCGCGTTGAACGCTTGATCGCCCATAAAAGGCGACAAAATCATGGGAACACCTTCACAAACGCTTTCCAGAGTCGAGTTCCATCCATTATGAGTCCAAAATGCACCAACTGTTTCATGAGCCAGCACGTCTTGCTGAGGAGCCCATTTCACAATTCGCCCCCTTTCACCCACGAACCCATCGGGCAACGGTTCGATCCACGCTGAACCCTTGACAAACCCCGGCCGAACCACCCATAAAAACGGTTGCATGCTATCAACCAACCCATGGGCTATTTCCATGAAATCTTTCTCCTCCACTTCAGTAGTGCTGCCAAAGCTAACATACAATACTGAATTGGGTTGTTGGGCATCTAACCATGGGAAAACGGTTCGATCTTGCTCGAGTAAACTGCTCGATGAAGCGTTCAAATACTTCGGGAACGGTATCAGGAAACTTGGTGCAGGAATATCGCGAAGAACAGTTTCGAACTCGGGCTCTTCGAGTTCTTTAAATGAGTTCCAAATAATTCCTGATGATGCTTTGGTTTGCTTCACCATGTTACCAAGCATCTCACCAATGGGATCCACTGAGCTTTTAAAACTCATTTTTATGATATCTTTCATTTTTAGCCCCGGAAACTCTGTCACATGTTCGTCCAAACCTTGAAACCAAACACGCGATTAAGATCAGCAAGTTAATTACAAACAATGTTTTATTAAATTAGTTGTCTTATCAATCCACAGACAAAAATATTATAAAAACTTAAACTATATAGACCTAGTTGAAATTCATATCACTTTAAAGATTTTAATAGATATAATATATGAAAACAGAGTATTATTAAATTCTTTCGTAGATGAGACTTTAAAGAGAACATAAAAAAAATTAAAATCCAGTTAGATCAGTCTGGTTCACTGGTTGAACCCGTTTGACCTGGTCAACCATCTTGTTCACTGGTTTAATAAAAATAGTTTAAATAGTCATAATAGTACTGGTTAGACACATGAATAGCCAAAACATTAAAGGTGCTGTTTGATAGCTTTTGAATCTTGATGGACAATAAGAGGCTGCTTTTTAATGATTAATCGCCTCTTAATAGTTAACACGTAATCTTAAATGGTTAAAAAGTATTATTAAAACGTAATATTTTTAGTCTTAACTATTCACCATTCAGTATTAAGGTTAACTTTTAACTATTAAAAGGCTATGAATCAATAAAATGTAGCATTTTAATAACGCTTAAAACAAGTAATAACTAAAAAGTAATGAGATTGAACTGAACTTACGTGTGTCATCAGAAAAATTAAGGTAACCCTTTTCATCAAACACAGGTAACATAGCATAAGCAAGAAAACAGAACAAGCTGCTAGTCCTCAACACAAGCCTAGGGAGGTTAACGCTATCCGCAACCGACTGCGAAAAGTGCCAAAGCGCATCAGTGATCAAACACGACACCGGTCCATCATCTTCCGACATCAGCAACTCCAATTCGCGACGTAACTCATCCGCCCCGCGTTCATTGAACACGAAAAGGCGCTTAAACGCGCCCATGCCTTGTGTCGGCATACCGCGAAGACGCTCGTCTTGCGGATCGTTGTCGAGGATGAACCTGAAGGTGAAGTGAGGGTAGTTTGAGGTTTTTGGTGCGTTGAAGTTGGTGTGAAGGATGGTGATATTGAAGCCTTTGGTGTAGAGGAGATTTGCTAGCTGAAGCATTGGGTTTATGTGACCTTGAAATGGCAACGGGAATATTATTATTCTCCGGTGACGGTGAACGGTGGTTGATGCAGTTTGGTTGTTCATTGTAATTGCCACAGGGTTACTGCAGATCTTGTTGCAATGTTGTATTCTTGACTTGTTGTGATCGATAAAATAAGTGCATTGGTTGCTGCATTTTTTTAATTTATCATTATTATTGTTATTATTATTTTGTCTTTGTTGTGGGTTAGGTACCACTTATGTGAATATCTTTCAGTGATTCCACCTAATTTCCTTATTATTATTTTAAGGTCTTGTTACGTGTGTATCCGACTTAAAGTGGCCGGGTATCTCTATGGACCAACCTTTTGAATCCATATTACAGAGGGGTGCGCTTTTTATTCTCTCGGTGCTTGAAACAAATTTGTATCCGACTTAAAGTGGCCGGGTATCTCTATGGACCAACTCTTCCTCAGCCGAGAGCCTTAAGCTGAGGAAGAGTTATGGGTACGTATAACAAAAAATACGTTGATGGGTACGGGCATACTATATGTAATGCTTCACTCATTTACGATAAATTAATAATAAAGAAAATACTTAGTTTTTTTTGTTATAACTTAGTAAACCTATGTTACAAGTCCTTTAATAGGTATACTTTCTTTTATACATACAGGCTCATTTTAATGTGAAGTTATATGTTTTCTAGGTTACTATACAGATATAATTGGACGTGTTAAAATATGAAAACACATAAAAAAACGTCTATAATAAATATTTGTTCTGTTATATTTAATGAAATGTGTGTTTCATATTTTGTAATTCTTTTTTGTTTTCTTTAACCCAATTCATTTCAACCCGACCCGTATTTTGAATTTACGAAAATTTATTTATTACTTACCCGACTCGTATCTTCTTTCTTGTTTGTGGAATTAGTTGCAGAACGTTTCTAAATGTTTACCAACCAGTACTTAAGATCGATCAGCGCGTTGCTTCAGCGACAGCTTGGAACCTCAGAAAAGTTGACCTCGAAACGTTGATTAAACAAAACGTCAAATCCGCACGCGTATCAGTAGGGAATTGATAATATTTAAAACCTTAAAAAATCATAACTCATATGTTGCAGCTTAAATATATAATAGAAACTAAACTGTTAAAACAATTCATTTCAAAATTCTATCATTTGTTAAAAAAAACTCAAATGATAAGAATTCATTTTATTATAAAGAGGTAACTTTGTAAAATAGTAATCAAGTTTTAGAATTGTTTTAATTAAGTCACTCGTAAAGTTTTTTATTCCAATTAAATCACTCATAAAATTTTTGTCCCAATCAGATTACTAAAGGATTATTCTAATTAATTCATTCATAAGTTGTAAAAAATTAAAAAAATTAAAGTTTTTTAAAAAATTAACAATATTTATAAAAAAGACTAAATTAATTAAAGTTTGTGAATTACTTAAAACAATTTAAAAAAATATAAGTGACCTGATTATAACACTCTTAAATTTTAATGACCTGATTGAAACAAATAAAAGTATTAGTGACCCAATTGGAATACTTTTAAAACTTTAGTGACCTGATTAAAACAAATAAAAATATAAGTGACCTAATTGAAACGCTTTAAAGCTTGCTTATTATTCTATAAAGTTTTCTCTTATAATAAAGGTTAACAAACCATCACAATTCAAACAAAACAATTGGAAAAAGATAAGAGGATATAAGTGGATGCTAAAGTTAAAAGGGTTGATGAAAGGGATAATATTAATAAAGCATTAGAAAGACATGTTAAGGAATAATAACCGGTGAAAGAGACACTTAAACTATCTTCAGACTTGTGGCCTAGTGGTAAGATTTCCCTCTCTCAAAGTGGAGTTCAGGGGTTCGTACCTTTTTGGTCGTTTGGGGACATTTAGAGCAATAAAGAGAATTTTCCTTTAAGCCAGTGGTTACGGAGGCCGATTCTCAGAGCTCGACCCTGGTTTTCATCCGGCTGTTACTCCATAGGGGCAACCCTTGTGGAGGCAGTACGGTTTCCGGGGGAACGCCGTAACCAAGTCTGACAATCCAGCGTGGACCCGGTTCAGACAACATAGTCTGGGGCAGATCTTGGCTAGGGTCGCCCAGGGGGGCGATGTGACATTGAGTCACTCATAAGAAAGTCACCGTTCAAAAAAAAGACAGTTAAACCTAGGTTAGAAGATTCCCGAACATCCTCTATTTTTTTTTTTGAAAGATTAATTTCTTAATTGTGAAATCCTTTACCAAGTTAGTTGTTAGCGGGGTTCGAACCCCCAACCTCCATGTTAGAATCCAAGGTTAGTGCCACCACACCACAAGGGTGGGGCAGGACAAAATAGTGTTTTATTCTTAATTGTGAAATCCTTTATCAAGATTCCAGGACATCCTCTATTAACATCTCCATTTTTATCCCCATCCTTAAATTTTAACCAAAAAAGAAAGCAATTTACAAAATAGTGTTTTATTCTGTAAATAAAAGAGATGAGGATCGAGACCAACTGTGAATACCCTTACACGGGTAAAAGAGGAGAAACACAACAAATGCACCAAACTTTATCTTTGGTTATAAAACTCATCTATTCGGTTATAGCCACAAAAAAGAAAAATAGTAATAAAACCACCGACAAGTAGTAAATGTGATATGGTAAATTGTTAATAAAGTTTTTGTTCTTAATTTACTATTGTGTATTGTTTCAATGAATTTGTATAATTATAAAAATTATAATAAGAAAAATTGTATTATTTTAAAGGTTTTGTGACAAAATCTATTTTAGTGGGTCGTCCTGGTAGCCCAAATATAAAATTCGGGCTTTTCATAACAGCTTCTAGTCTTGAAGAATTCAACCGTAAGAAGCCCAAATCTTTTGAAATCTTTTTCAGAAGACGTAATGTTCAACGACTTGCAAAATCCATAATTTTCGCAATAAGGAAATTAAATAACGGAATTTTTTTAACGGAGTTTAGAATTTCCATCAATACCCGAGTAAGCCTTCTTAAGAAGGTGTTTCAACCGTCCATACTAATTTTGATATTTCAGGTCTAACTCACTTAAGAACATTATTAATAAGAAAACACATTATTATGGGAAAACCCTTTGATCAGCGTTAAAGGACCGATCAAAGATAAAAAGATAGTTTATAAACCTATTCATCTTATTTAGTAGGACAAGTAGGATGTCGAACAATAGAGTATTTGTTGGATGGCTTTTAGTTTAAAAAGATTCAACAGCAACATACCTAGTATATTTTACTAGAAGCAGGGTCTGGAAGTGGTTGGATGATGACAATCTTAGCTCTATCTTTTAGGATAGAGAGACTGCTTCTAGTGAGAACCCCGACTCGAAAATTAAAAACCAAAAGATTACTATCACATTTCGTATATTTCAAATAATAGTTTAGCAAAACATGACATATATACCCACATACACATCTCAGGCAATGAACAAAAAAGACAAACAAATTTTAAAATAAAAAGCTCACACTCAATAACATCACTCCTAATTACTCTGCTCTGTGATTGTCCTAAAAGCCCCTATTCTTAATTTTGTAATAGCACTTCACATATAAAGAAAACGAAGAGTCTACCTATGTCATAAGCATGCACTATCTCAACCTTATCCTGCTAACATGTCCTTAACCTTAATTCTATACCTCCAGTTACTCATATCCTCGATCATATGCTCGGAGAGGTGCAACTCTAACATGTTCCGCCTAATCAACTCCTCTCACGTCAATTTTAGTTTAAAAAGATAATTTAGCATAATTTAAAATCTGAATTTGGTTTCAGAATTGAAAAAACTAAAGTCCAATTACAACAAATAAAGCTAATGAGATTCAATAAAAGAAAGTATGATCATATACGGTTTAGGTTTAACAACTTGATAACTCTCTAGATTGGGTAATTACACTCATACACCATATAGGCGTATAGACATAGTGTTATTAACATAACTATATGGAAGAAAAGTAAATAACACTTCAATCACACAAACGGTCTTTTAACGATATGAAACCGAATAAGGTACGATGCATGATGTGATCACGTACAAATATGCAATGCCAACTCGTCACTCAACACTAGTAATCAAATACATTTTGTTCTTTAAAGAAATTTAACCAAATGAAAGAAACAACTCATTGATGTGATTGAACAAATTTTCTTTCAACACACAAGAATGTTAACACATTAATTCACTCATAATACCAAACACTTAAGTAACCAAAGTAAATTTATGTTTATTGTAATTACAACTCAAAAGAATATCAAGTAATATCAAACCTTACACCCTTACATGATCACCATGAGTTTAGTTGCACATAATCAAGGTTGAAATTGATGAAGAATTACAGAATCCGAAAGTGAAAGGCATGATTTGGATGATAATATTTCTTTGTCACTCAAGAATTTTCGTCATTGGTCGTCCCTTAGCCTCCAAGGTGATGAATGTCCCCATTAGATTCGATTTCCCCCTTTTTAGATCGTTAATAACCGTCAAAAAAACCGTATCAAGTTGTAACCTGGCGAAGAAGTACGCCCTAGACCGTAAAGCGACACCACTTGTATCTTCAACTTTTGTGTTTTCCATTTGTTTACTGTTTTACGTGGGTTTACGCCACAAATGAAAATTAATATGCTTTCTACTTGACGTAAAGCTACGTTGTGAGCCATAGGGCTCTGCCAACTCCACATCTCAGTTTCTTGATTTTCATAATTTCCATCACAAACATGCTCAGTTTCATCTGCTTTAAGCGTACCACCTGTACATGTAAAAACATAAAAAGTACTTTGTTTTTATATATTATATGTACTAAAAATACATATTATATGTACTAAAAATACATATTATATGTTCATTTCATTCATCCAATTCACACACATCACCCCCTTGAGTTAGGTTTTGAACCTGATCGAGAGCTAAAAGATCTCAAGCTCTAACCATCACCCCATACTATTATGTTTTTTCTATTTTGATTTGCCACTCGGTAGTAAACTTTAGTTAAAGAGATGAAATAAATCATCGAAAGAACAATTAAGCCATAAATTAACTTCCACTGAAGATAATTGAATGAAAGAGTTTCATAAATAATTCTTGTAAAATCAAGAATGAAGCTTTTCATTCGGTACATGCCAGACCAATATATCCATAGATGACTATATACATACCGTTATAAAAAAGCTAAATGGAAAATAAGATGCAACCATACTCTATTATTGCATTTTAATATGTGTAGTGGTAGGGAACATGGGACGAAAAATAAAAATATATTGGTTTCAGACTTTGTGCAACCTAAGGTCATCATTCATTTTATCCGTCCGGACAAAAAATTATTATATGTATCTTTCAGATGAAATTGTCAATTATGTAAATCAACTAATTTAGATTGATATAACAATAAACAGATTTATCATTGTTAAATACTCACAAGTTGCTAAAAAAAACCTTGACTGAAGTCTTATAAGGTAATTGTTTTTACAGTACGTAACTGTTCAAAAATCTTTCTACATTTTCTTTAAAGCATGAAGACAATTTGTGTTTTGAAGATAACTCCCAGATTTTGATCCATTACGAGGTACTAAATTTGGGAACAGAGATCTTTTTCAGAAACCAATTGAGGGACAAAATGTAAAGGACTGTGAAACTAGTTATTTTATCATCCTCCTAAGGTTGACCAAAACTGAAGATGAAACCTTAATGGTCATTTCATATTTTCATGACTAAACGACAAACGTGTTCAAGCGCATGTGGTTCAACTAGCCCACAAAATGTAAAGGATATACAAAGGAAAATTGTGAAGTTCACATGGTTAATGCACCACCAATTAGCCCACAAAAGACCAAAAGTGAAGTGGTGGGCCAGATAACACAGCCCAACAGATTGCAAATGATAAGGGTAAAGGCCCAACAAGTGAGGATTTTGTTGAAGTGAAAAACAGGAGAAAGAAGAACCATAAGCCCAAGCCCATGTCGCATGCTGAAGCCCAAGCTGATATTGGATGGGCCTAGTGAGCCAGGACCATCAACTGATATAAAGAAATGAGCCAATGAGGTATTATAACAGTGATTTGAAAAAAAAGGAAAAAAAAGGAAAAAAAAAAAAAAGAGAGACCCTGTATATTCATCTTGCTTCCTAAATGTGGGTTAACCAATTGGTTACACAAAAATAAAGAATGAGAAAATGATTTAAGTGAGAAGGCTTATAATAACTAATACTAATCCCATTTGAGTAGAGCTTTGGTATCTTATAACTTCAAAGTTATGGGCACCTAGCTACATTTTTCACATTGGTTATAAGTTTAAAGTTATGGCCACCTTAGCTAAATTTCACATTGGTTATAAGTAAACACCAAAGCAAGCGAGTTATACCAAAACTAGGGAAGTGCACATGTCTAGAAAAAAATTTTCGATTTTATCATATAACCTAAACATAACTGATAATTTCAGCTATTTGAAATGTTTAACTGGTTGATTTGGTTATTTTGAATATTAGTTAAACATAAACATACAAAATAGTTCAAATTTTAGACAAGATCAATATGGTTTCTTGGGCGTGCTACTCGAATCAATATTTAAAGGGTACAATTTCTTGTTATGTGACAGGCTGATCTTAGAGTAATTAATAAAGTTGTTTGTTTTATGATTATTTATTTACCTTTAGGTCATGGGTGCAAGCCAATAAAAACATCATACACAATAATATAGAGGTCAGATTACATAAATAAAGTTGTCAATTGATTTGGCCCCTCCCTAGACCCTTTCAAGTAAGAGTTAAGTTAAACACTGATTATATTTTTTTAAATTCTTACCATGTGATGACCGGTGATGTTAGGAAGAATCTATCAAGTTAAGTCAAACATTGGTTACATCTTTTTCATTCTTATCATGTGAATATGTGATGATGTTTGTGTAATCATATGCTACTTTCACACCTAATATAGAGTTCCATTTTGTAAATGTACCTACATGTAAGAAAATTTAGCATCAATGTAATATCACATAGAAGTATAAATATATCGTTTTTTAAAATATTTTGTAAACGCTGCCTATACTATTTTGAAATATTACCTTTACTTTAAGTTAACTAATTTGAAATATTACCTTTACTTTACGTTAATTGCTTTGTTTTATAGTGTAGCTCGGCCATATGGATTCTATGGTATAACTTAATTCAGTTTCAGTTATGTTATTCAGTTATTCTGCCCATCCCTGTCTTGACATTGGACATCAGAGTTACATATTGTATGAGATTTAGCACCCTTGGTGTAATGAGTGCAACTTATGCGTTTCATGACATATGAACTCTAGGGACATAGATCTGATTACGACATGAAATGTTTAAAATGAGAAGAATGAACCCGAGTAAAAGAGTGCTCAGGTACTCACTCGATACAAACATTAATATAAAATCCTAAGCACCTTATATGTTTAATGTAACACACTACAAGTATATGTTATCATGGTTTTAAAATAATTCCAAAGTCATTCGGTTGGGTCATAAAATAGGTATTACTAATATCATTTAATTAAGTCGCATCCCCTCTGGTTCTATGTGTAACTCACACATCCACAGGGCATAGATTACAACCATTGGCTATAAATAAATCGAATGTTTAGCAAACAGTTAGTAAACCGTTTAACGAAAAGTTCGTCTACATTCGATCTACTAATCAATGAACAACACAAACAACAAAATTTATTCATTTAGTTAAATGAAAGAACATGAAAAGAGATTACGTTCGTTCATTTATATTCATGAACCTTAGATAATGTGTTCATTTACCCTCGTTTGTCTTCACTCATTTAAAAGTTTTGTTTGTGATAACTGTGTTAAATATTTATTTATTTTTTGTGTATATTACGTAATGTTTGTGATTTTAATTATAAAATCAATATAGGATGGTTTGTATTTGTTTGTTTTAGTAACCTTCATTTGTGTTCGGTTATGTTTATAAATATTTGTGTCTCCGCTTGTCTTCATTTGTCTTTGCTTATGTTCGTTTACGTTTGGTAAGTGTTCGTAAATAGTTTATTAACAGATTTATTTATCGAACGAACACGAACAAGAAATCTTATTCGGTAAAGGTCCATGAACAAGTTATTTTTTAATAAACAAACACGAACAAGACTCTGTTCGTGTTCGTTCAATTCGTTTAAATCCCTAAATGACAACGTAAATAAGGAAAAAAAGAAAAAGAAAATTTTATTAGCGTCATTATTTTCTCTTAGTTTAAGAAACATGATATTTGTTGACGGTTGATTGATCGGTAACAAAAATATGGCGCCCATATTTGAAAGTAATCCTAAAACAACACGCAAAATATCTTTCAAACTGTTGATGATTATCTTTCAACATTTTCAAACAACAAAATAACATTCCAAACCATACATCTAATATTATACTTATTAAAAACCAAAATGTGTTCAATGCCAATCATAATTTAAAAATAGAATTAGATGGTGTTTGATTTCAAGGTTAAAATGATATTTTGTGTTTTCAAAACACAATTTAAATTGAACAATTACAAGATTTTACAATATTTTACTACAAAATTACAGAAAAAAAAGTTACAAAAGACGGTTAAAGTGAAAACTTGAAAAAGTCAGTAACTTCTTTTAAATCCAAACGCTACTCTAATCCTAGCACATCATAATTAACTTACATCTAGCCATCTTTAATGATCTTAAGACTCTAATTTCATTAGCTTTACCAAAAGACCCAACCCCGCATCCAACTCAATGATTTTAAGATAATAACTTATTTCTCTCGAGTGATTGAAGCTTCTAGTTACACAATAAACATTAGTATAAACTTTAAATGTAGATTCAAACCTTGAGTAAATTATCATTCTAAAAGGCAAAAAAACAATAAAAGACTAAAGTGAAAACACCAAATCCATTCAAAAATTGGCCCTCTTTTATTAAATTTTGAATAAAAGGGACAACCATTCCATATCCCAGAATACACTTCTACCCCTTTTTCACCAAAAACAAACCCACACTTCAAAAATATTATTTTACCCCTTACACTTCCTCCTTCAACCAAAACCTACCCCCAACAAAAGTTTTTCACATTCCTACCCTTCCTTTATTAATAATTCTTCAGTCTTCTATCCTAAAATAACTATCTATCATCTTCTTCCATTCTCTGAAACAACACATTTCAACCTTCAATACGTCCATTCTTGAGGCAGAACAACCTCCGGCGACCCCACATTGGCGGTGCTCCGCCGCTGCGGCGCCACCGTCACGGCGGTCCGGCGAGCCATTAGCAGCTCTGCAAGTTCGTCACGCTTGAAGTTGTTTTGTGATGGTGGTGGGAGATGATAGTGTTGAACATATCTGCCATTGATGTTTGATTGTTGTTGTGGTGGTGGAGGTGGTTGATTGATGATGGGGTTCATGTACTTGTTGACTGACTGAGGTATTCCAGCTGCTGTGTGAAATTCAAGAAGATGATTATGAAGATGATCATGATGATGATAAACATTGTGATTGAAGGATATCAAATGGGGACAAAATATATCATCGGTATCTTGATTCAATTTTGAAATTTCGTTTGACTGACAAATTAATCGAATGTAGACAAACTTTAATCATTAATCATTAATAATTAATCATTAAACATACATACCTGGTGTTTTCTTCGATTCCGGTGGGAGATTACAGTAACTTCGTGGCAAAAACACGCCGGTGCCGGAACGTTCTTTCTTCACGGCGCCGATACGACGGCCGCAACCGCCGGAAACAGGTGGTGGTGGTTGTGGTGGTTGTTGACGGCATTGGGTTTCAACGGGAAGCGGAGGCCATGCAGACGGAGGAAACAACACCGGTACGGTGGTTTTGGTTCCACACCGGCCACCGCAGCCGGAGTTAACGCCACCAACAAATCTCCGGCGAAACTGCTGGTGCCGGAGAAACTCTTCGTTTTCACAGTTGGGAAGATGATGATGGTGGTGGTGGTGGTGGTGAGATGCTGGAGCTCCGGGATGGCGTGGGGCTCCGATGAGACCTCCGGTGGCCAAAACGGCGTCGTTGACGGTGTTCATCTTCATCTTCATCATCATCTTCATCCTTGCGATTTCCCCTGCGGCAGCGTACACCAGATCCTGATAATCCTCCGCCGCCGGAGCAAACGGCGTCGCCGGAGAAGAACGTACACGTGTACCGCTGGAAACATTCCGGCCAAACCTCATCTCCGGCGAACCGGAGAAAACCCTCGTCTTCTACCCAAACAAAAAACGAAGAACAACCCAGATTAGCAAATGAAAAACAAACACTAATCACGTAAACAAACAGCACTAATTTCGTAAACAAAAACCTCAAGACGATGAGCGATTAGCAGGCGATCTTGTAAGGAAAGGGAGCGAGTGAAACGGTGAGTCAACCCAGTGATGTTCATGTTCTCGTCATCGTCGCTCTCTGACTCGGTGGAGGATGAAGATGTGAAGTCGCACGGGCGGTGGTGGTGGTTGGTGGTGATGTCGCCGGAGATAAGGAACTCCGGCGAGAGGGTGGTGGTGAGGGCGGCGAGAGTGTCAGACATTTGGGGAATGGGGGAAGTGAGTTGAGTGAGTGAGTGAGTTTGATGGATGGGGGAGATATAAAATAATAATAATAATAATGAAAGGGAAGATGGAGGTTTAAATTGAAATTAAAATCGGTGATTATTGATTAAAGAAATTGAAGAGGGTGGAGGGAATGTTCATGAGACAGAGTTGCTTTTTATCAAGGATTTCAGGGATTCTTTTTGTTATTGTATTTCGGAAAGGGAAAATCACCGGATTGGCAAATTGACCAATCTGGTTTTGAGTAATAGTCTTTGACTCACATAATTATCAAGATAGTAGACTAATTACGAATGATCAAGTGACACAATATCTCCAACCGGCGATACGAAAGCATGATATATCGCCAAAAAGAACCAACCGGCGATACGTACACATGATGTATCGCCGGCGTATCACTCAAAAATAAAAAAAATTAATGTTGCCTACTAGCGATACACATTTAATTTGATATCGCCGGTATCAACTTGGTATCGCCGGTATCAATTTGGTATCGCTGGTATCGATGGTTGGTTTGGTATCGCCGGATGAAATCTTCATTTGTTGAAATGTGTGTCCTTTTAATTAATTAGAATGATAATATAAAAAAACCATTTTCAATTAGTGATCAAAATAAAAAAACCAATAAACAATTTCACTTTCTATGGAGCAAGAGTTTAACCCAACCGATTATTATTTAGTTTAATAATAAAATTAATCTGAAGTTTTGGATTCAATTTTCTACTTAAGTAATCAAACTAATTTGAAACAATTTTTTTAGTATTAGTTTCGGACGTGAGAGTGTTGTTACATAGACCTTACGGGATAGTTTGTATATGAGTTTACTAAAACTTTACTAGTTATTACAATTAAATATGAATTTTTTTTTGTTCACACATGATTTTAGAATTCGTTTCAGAAGCATTGGGATTCGTTACAAAGAGGTATGAAGTAGTGCATACACGAGTTTGCTAAAAATAACATTATAATTCTTTTATTGAGATATAATAATGTTTAGTATTTAACATACATATTAACTATGTAAATTTAAAATGTGAATTTTTTAGATGAATAATACTTATAATTATAATACGTTGCAATGTGGCATACATTTGAATTAATTGAACAAAAATTTTTACCAATAAAAAATGCAATTATTAATTTAATATTAAAATTATACTGACGTTTTTGTCACACCCCAACCTTGACGGCGGAATCGTCGAGGTGTGAGGGATAAGATTGTTCACAGCCACATAACGCTATGTTTAAATGTAAATAATTAAATTAATAGTTTCAACATGAATTACAAACATAAGTCTCAATCACGAAATACATCCAAACAAATATCAAAACATGACATAACATTTCATTTATTTATCTAGGTCCACGTCCTAGTTTTATTGCAAGCTTCAAAAGACCACTTTAAACTTGGGGGTCACCTGAAACATGATAAAAATAAAAGGTCAACTAAAAATAGTTGGTGAGTTTCCAATGTTTTCATACATAATAAGAAAAGATTATAAGTTGCAATTCATGTCATAGGTTATAAGCTAGTAAGGTTATAGAACACATATCTTCACAATCAAACCTCGACTTGATTACAAGTATATAAGATTGGCTAAGTGTATTTGGTTCCCTAGTGCACAAGCATACGGCTCCTAGGAGTCGGCAATACATCGACTTTAGCACCAAATAGGCTTGTCAGGCCCAAAGATCTAAGACGTCGCCAGGCTAGCAATAGTTAATGATTGTAACAAACTATGTATCTCATATAATCACTTACAACATACAAATAACCATGACAAGATATAAAGATGAATTGCAAGTGATTTACAAGTCTCAAACGTTTATAAGTGTGTAATGTATAAGTATCATGTTTCACCCCAAAATGGTGTGAAATAAAGTAAAAGGGGGCAAGGAAAACTCACTTGTCAAATAAGTATATAATGACGATTAATAAGAATAATAGTAGGCGTCGTTCCAACGTGAATCGTTACAAGGCACCTAAATATGTAAATATATATTCACAAGGTTAAAGTCTTAATAATAAGCTTTAATGTTTTAACGTGAACTAGAGTTTCAATTGGAATTGTGAGATTCGTCGAGTAATTAAATTTATAAAGTAATTATTCGTGTTTCGATCCATTAGGAGAATTTTCATATATGTGTTTTAGTATTTTAAGAATGAATTTTAAGTATAAAAATTGATAAGGTTTAATATATATAAAACTTTATGATTATTTAAGATTAATTGGAATAACGTTTTTATTGATAACGAATTATTAATTTAACCTTTAGTTAATATATTTTATAAGAGAATAGTATTTTAGAATGATTTATGAAATTATAAAATATATAATTTCTACAAACTTTTATTATTTATTATTTAAGACAAATAATTATTTATTATTTGAAACAATAATAATTAATAACTAAAACATGAAAATACTCCAATTGTAATGTTTTGTTAAGATAAACAAATTTTAAAGTCCATTTTATAAGTTATTTACTAGTTTTATTATTTGTGTTAATAAAATAAAATCGAATATTAATACATTTTAAGAAATAAATTTGCAGAAATCAGTTTGATGTGAAGAAAAATATTTAAAATTTATAAAATTTATTTTTATAATTTTTAAGAATTTTTCTGAAATTTTAAAATGTTTAAAAGGCATAAAAAAAATAGTTGGAGGTAGCCGGGTTCGAACCCGGGACCTCCAACACATACACACACCCAACTACCAGTGAACCAAAGGCCGTGGCCGCATTAGGTTGTGGTTTTTAAATCCTTTAAACAGGTTTCAAGGAACTCCCCCCAATCCAAGAACCCTAGAATTCGATTCGTACCAAATTGAAGGCCAATTCGTCGTTGTTAACACTGAGGATCATGGGGCTTTTATTCCCCATGGTTTAACGAATGTAATTGTATTGTTACTTACCTGTATTGAGTTCGATTTTATGAGGAGAGACTCAAGAACAAGCCGCGACAGGGGAGTCGATCGAAGGAGATGAAATAGACAATGAAAATCCAATTAATCTCGTATGCAGCTTCGTATGGTGATGATTAGTGAAAGCCCTCAATCCAAATCGATTAAGAATGCTCGTACAGTGGGTTAGATTGAGTTGCAGGTTCGCGATGAGGATGATGATCGATGGAGTGTTTTCAATTGTTTTGAACGAAATTGAAGTCACAGGAGTGTTATAATAGATCTTAAGTGTGTTAGTGCGATCTCAATTTGATTATTAAAGTTTGTAATGCGATCTGAGACCTGAAAAGTTTGTCGACCACGCGAGGGAATAAACAGAGGTTGAATCGCACTTAGATTTCAAATTAAACTATAGTCACGCGTTCGAATCTTGCACGTGAAGGTGTCGGTGTGTTTGTTTTGATTGAAAATTGAGTGATTTGGCCGCTGCGGGCTCGCCGGAGCCGATTGCCGGCGGCGAGAAGTCCGGCGGGGGAAAGGGTCGATGTTTGAATAATTTACAAAATGGTCCCTGCAATTTCAATCTCTTATCATTTTATGTTATAACTCTTTATTCAAGTTTTCAAAATTACAATACGACCCCCTGCACTTTTATTTCTAAGTTTTAGTATTATTATTATTATTATTATTATTATTATTATTATTATTATTATTATTATTATCATTATTAGTATTATTATTTCCATTAACATTATGGTTACAATTTTTATAATTACATTAGTATTATTATTACTATTATTATTAGTTATTATTATTATTAGTTACTATTATTATTATTATTATTATTTGTAATTAGCTATCAATATTATTATTATTATTATTATTATTATTATTATTATTAATTTATTATTTATTATTAACAAAACTAACTTTAAATTAATTCAGAATTACAAGATGTTACAGTCTCCCCAACTTGAAAGAATTTCGTCCCGAAATTAAAAATGAAACTATGCGAATAGATACGGGTATTTCTTCTTCATGTGCTCCTCACGTTCCCAAGTAAATTCAGCTCCACGCTTATTCTCCCAACGAACCTTGACGATTGGGGTTGTGGTAGTTCTAGTCTTCTTCATAATGCGATCCATAACTTCAACGGGTTTCTCGACAAAGTGTAATGACTCGTCGATTTGGATGTCATCCAACGGAACATGCAGACCTTCGTCAGCCAGACACTTCCTCAAATTCGAAACATGGAATACAGGATGAATTCCACTAAGGTCGGAAGGTAATTCCAGTTTGTAAGCCACTTTCCCAATCCTTTTCAGAATCTTGAAAGGTCCTACAAATCTTGGAGCCAGTTTACCCTTTCTTCCAAAGCGAACAACACCCTTCCACGGTGAAACCTTAAGAAGAACCATCTCCCCAACTTGGAATTCCAATGGCTTACGTCGCTTATCAGCATAGCTCTTTTGTCGACTTCTTGCCACTTCAAGGTTCTTTCGGATGATAGAAACTTTATCGGTCGTCTCTTGTATGAGTTCAGGACCAGTGATGAGGTTTTCACCAATGTCGGTCCAGCAGATCGGTGAACGACATTTTCGACCATAAAGTGCTTCGAATGGTGCCATCTTGATACTCGAGTGATAACTATTGTTATACGAAAATTCCGCAAGCGATAGATGCGTATCCCAATCACCACCAAAGTCAAGGACACACAGGCGTAGCAAATCCTCCAGGGTTTGGATCGTCCGCTCGGTTTGACCATCAGTTTGAGGATGGTAAGCCGTGCTTAGATCTAGTTGTGTACCCAAGAGTTCTTGCATAGACGTCCAAAAATGCGAAGTGAAACGAGCGTCACGGTCGGATATGATGTGAAGAGGCACCCCATGACGACTTACAATCTCATCAACGTATATACGAGCCAACCTTGATGTCTTGTAAGTGTCACGTATGGGTATAAAATGTGCCGATTTGGTCAATCGGTCAATGATCACCCATATGCTATCATGTCCTCGAGAGGTTCGGGGTAGTTTAGTTATGAAGTCCATGGATATGTGTTCCCACTTCCACATAGGAATCTCGGGTTGTTCAAGTAACCCACTTGGACGTTGATGTTCGGCTTTAACCTTCGTACATGTGAGGCACTTAGCTACATAAGTCGCTATGTCTTTCTTCATCCCAGGCCACCAATATTGACCCCGCAGGTCCATGTACATTTTATCGGAGCCAGGATGAATAGAATAACGAGTTTGATGAGCTTCGTCCATGACAAGGGTACGAAGATTATCACGATTTGGAACCCAAATTCGATTCGCGAAGTACATCAACCCATTAGGTTTCGTCTCCAGTTGAGTTAGAAGGTTATGCTCCAGTTCATCCTTCATTCTTCCTTCTTGTTGAGTCATTTGTTGAGCCTCCAAGATACTAGACTCGATGTCACTATCTATTCTCAAATTTTGTAGCAGTACGGTAGCCTTGTTGACATCTAGCCGAATTTCAGTATCGAATCTTCTCAAAGCATCAAACCACTGTCTTCGATCGCGAATCTCTTGAAACGAGGTCATCTTGTTATGGACTTTACGACTTAGTGCATCAGCTACGACATTTGCCTTCCCAGGGTGGTAACGAATGTCACAGTCATAATCATTAATCAACTCAACCCAACGACGTTGTCTCATATTGAGATCTTTTTGAGTAAAAACGTGTTGAAGGCTTTTGTGATCGGTGTAGACTATACATTTCGTACCATAAAGGTAATGCCTCCAAATTTTCAAGGCAAAAACAACAGCACCAAGCTCGAGATCGTGGGTTGTGTAATTCACCTCGTGAACCTTCAATTGTCTTGATGCATATGCTATGACCTTTCCTCGTTGCATAAGAACGCAACCAAGGCCTTGTTTTGATGCATCACAATATACGGTGAAATCCTCGTTTCCATCGGGTAGGGTCAAGATAGGGGCATTGCACAGTTTGTGCTTTAATGCTTCAAAAGCTTCTTCTTGTTCGGGCCCCCACTCGAATGGTTTATTCTTTTGTGTTAAGGAAGTGAGTGGCTTCGCGATCTTTGAAAAGTTGGCGATGAATCGCCGGTAATAACCAGCAAGACCAAGGAAAGAACGAATCTCGGTCGGAGTCGTGGGAGCACACCAATTCTTCACAGCTTCCACCTTTGCAGGGTCAACGTGAATTCCTTGGCTATTCACCACGTGTCCTAGAAATTGAACTTCCTCGAGCCAGAAATCACACTTAGAGAACTTCGCGTACAGTTGTTCCTTCTTCAACAGATCGAGGATTTGACGGAGATGAAGTTCATGATCGGAACGGGACTTGGAATAAATGAGAATGTCGTCGATGAAAACGATGACAAATTTGTCTAGGTATGGCTTGCACACCCGGTTCATAAGATCCATGAAGACCGCAGGAGCATTTGTTAAGCCGAAAGGCATAACCGTAAACTCGTAGTGTCCATAAAGAGTACGAAACGTGGTCTTTGGGATGTCATCGTCATGGACTCGTAATTGATGATATCCAGAACGTAGATCAATCTTCGAGAATATAGCAGCTCCTTGAAGTTGATCGAATAGGTCGTCGATACGAGGAAGGGGATACCGGTTCTTGATGGTCAACTTGTTGAGCTCCCGGTAATCGATACACATACGGAATGACCCATCTTTCTTCTTTACAAATAAGACAGGTGCACCCCAAGGAGAAGAACTAGGGCGAATGAAACCTTTATCAGTCAATTCTTGAAGTTGACTAGAGAGTTCTTGCATTTCCGATGGTGCAAGCCGATATGGTGACTTAGCCACGGGGTTTGCTCCCGGTATCAAGTCAATTTTAAACTCGACTTCACGTACGGGAGGTAAACCGCTAAGGTCATCGGGAAATACTTCAGGAAAGTCTCGTACGATAGGGACATCCTTAAGTTCTTTCCCTTTGACTTTTGTGTTGACCACGTAAGCTAAGAAGGCCATATATTTCTTGGTTAAGCACTTTCGGGCTTGAGTGCAAGACATGAGTTTAAGTCTTTGGGATGGTTTCTCGCCGAACACTTTTAAAGTATCCCCAGATGGTAACGGTATACGGATACACTTCTCAAAGCAAACGATCTCGACATGGTGTTTGGCTAACCAATCCATACCAATGATGACGTCGAAGCTTCCAAGTTCCATAGGAATAAGATCAATGGAGAATTCGTGTTCGTTAAGGCTTATGATGCAATCACGTATTATGGCGTCAACGACAATAGATTTCCCATCGGCGACTTCGACCGTGTAGGGTCTTTTCAGATTAATACGTGGTTTAGCAAGTACGGGTTCGAATTCTAACGACACGAAACTCTTATCCGCACCCGAATCAAATAATACAGATGCATAATGATCATTCACAAGATACATACCTGTTTGGTAAAAATTTTATTATTGAATACGTTGAATACAAAGATAGAAAACATCAATAGTACATGAAATGATTTAAACAGGATTCAACGTCGTACCATTCACAACGTCATTGACTTGTGCTTGGTTAGCGTTGATATTGAAAGCACGTCCTCGGGCTGGTAGCACATTACCCACAGGGCGAGGGCATTGTGGGCGGAAATGACCAGGTTCTCCACAATTGTAGCAAACACGGTTTGTGACCATGGCGGCGTTGTTAGGAGCACGGTGACAAGTCGCCACCCAGTGACCATATTTACCACATAAGGTACAGATACGGCATGGTTGATTCCCCGGATGATGATACCTACACGTGTTGCACATGGGTTGCGGACCAGCATAGGCTCTAGCCCCAGGCACTTGTGCCACAGGTGCAGTGGTAGGTACAAGTTGTTTTTGGGGTTGTTTGGTTGCAGCCACAGCATAGTTGCGTGCCGGTGTAAACTTGCGCTTCTTGTTGTTGTTGTTGTTGTTGGATGGTTCAGCTTTGGTCTCCTTAATGTCCTCACTAGCCATCTTTTCCACCTTCTTTGCACCTTTCACAGACATGGTGCCTGCTCGAATATGGTTCTCGGTGAGTTGAGCGGTGATAGTAATGGCTTCTTCCAAAGTTGTGGGTCGGCTACCCACTACAGCATCTTGAATTTTGGGCGGTACACCCTTAATAATTTCTCGATGTTGCGGGGAACGGTATCGACCATGTGAGGCAGTAATAAACTCAACTCATGATGCCTAGTTGAGTAGGCCAAATGATCACCATCGTTTTGCTTCAAATTCCAGAATTCTTCTTCCAGCTTTTGCAATTCACTTCTCGGGCAGAACTTCGCGATGGCGATGTTCTTGAACTCATCCCAAGAGAGTGCCAAAATAGCATCAGCTCCTCGGTTTCTCTTCTCGCTATTCCACCAGGTAAGTGCTCTTTGTTGGAGCATACTAGTGGCATAACGGACTTTGAGTGCCTCGGGACACTCACAATTGGCGAAAGTGTTCTCCATGCCTTCGAACCACTCAAGAAGACCAGTGGCTCCTTCCTTACCACTAAAGTTGGTGGGTTTGCACGAGTTGAAGTGTTTGAAGGTGCAAGTACGATCGTTCCCATTTTGGCTGTTGCTATTTTCTCCTTGAGCACCGTTGTTGTTTCCATTGGTGTTGTTGCTATTAGCCATCATGGTGCTAGTAAGTTCAGCAACCATGGTTGGGAGCACAGCAGCCATTTGTTTGGCGATCATTGCTGCCAGCTTGCGGTTGGAGTTTCCACGTTTTGCAAGTTGTCGAGACATGCTGGACATACAAAAAGGAGCTAGTTACGGGAGTGAGGATAACAAAGAATATTAGTTTAGACAAAGGTAGGCTAAAGGTTGTAAGGTACACGGAATGATTCCATTTGATAACGCATTATCATTTGGAACCGTGGACACGTCAAGGTAAGTTGACCCATTTGCCTTAGAGATTTGTGTATTTTGACCATAGTTTATCACTCATCCCAGAAATCCCCAGGTAAGCGTAACGGGCCCCTCAATGAGATTTATTCGAATACGCTTGCCTTAGCCCGAAGGCTTTTTGCCAGGAAATCCAGAATACAGGTGTCTATGTGTCACACAATATTTCTTAGGTTCATGAAATCAAAACCTTGATGAGATTTATATAGATTAGACATAACGTCTAAAGATCCAAGTCATAAGCATAAGTATACGATTTCCACGTGTCGTCGAGAATAAGATTAAGAAGTTTCATGTTCGGGGAGAGTCTAAGAGTCAAATGTAAGTTTTGGGAGACATGTAGAAATGTTTAGGCAATCCTATGCTAAGGCATCAAATTGCACATAAGGGAACATAACATTATGTAGCATGCAAACCATATACTTTAAAAGATAGAAATATAACTCTATAAGGTTCATGCATATGCTATAGTCTAGGTCACCATTTCTAATAACCTAATTCCCTATAGTTACGGGCTCTGATACCAATCTGTCACACCCCAACCTTGACGGCGGAATCGTCGAGGTGTGAGGGATAAGATTGTTCACAGCCACATAACGCTATGTTTAAATGTAAATAATTAAATTAATAGTTTCAACATGAATTACAAACATAAGTCTCAATCACGAAATACATCCAAACAAATATCAAAACATGACATAACATTTCATTTATTTATCTAGGTCCACGTCCTAGTTTTATTGCAAGCTTCAAAAGACCACTTTAAACTTGGGGGTCACCTGAAACATGATAAAAATAAAAGGTCAACTAAAAATAGTTGGTGAGTTTCCAATGTTTTCATACATAATAAGAAAAGATTATAAGTTGCAATTCATGTCATAGGTTATAAGCTAGTAAGGTTATAGAACACATATCTTCACAATCAAACCTCGACTTGATTACAAGTATATAAGATTGGCTAAGTGTATTTGGTTCCCTAGTGCACAAGCATACGGCTCCTAGGAGTCGGCAATACATCGACTTTAGCACCAAATAGGCTTGTCAGGCCCAAAGATCTAAGACGTCGCCAGGCTAGCAATAGTTAATGATTGTAACAAACTATGTATCTCATATAATCACTTACAACATACAAATAACCATGACAAGATATAAAGATGAATTGCAAGTGATTTACAAGTCTCAAACGTTTATAAGTGTGTAATGTATAAGTATCATGTTTCACCCCAAAATGGTGTGAAATAAAGTAAAAGGGGGCAAGGAAAACTCACTTGTCAAATAAGTATATAATGACGATTAATAAGAATAATAGTAGGCGTCGTTCCAACGTGAATCGTTACAAGGCACCTAAATATGTAAATATATATTCACAAGGTTAAAGTCTTAATAATAAGCTTTAATGTTTTAACGTGAACTAGAGTTTCAATTGGAATTGTGAGATTCGTCGAGTAATTAAATTTATAAAGTAATTATTCGTGTTTCGATCCATTAGGAGAATTTTCATATATGTGTTTTAGTATTTTAAGAATGAATTTTAAGTATAAAAATTGATAAGGTTTAATATATATAAAACTTTATGATTATTTAAGATTAATTGGAATAACGTTTTTATTGATAACGAATTATTAATTTAACCTTTAGTTAATATATTTTATAAGAGAATAGTATTTTAGAATGATTTATGAAAATATAAAATATATAATTTCTACAAACTTTTATTATTTATTATTTAAGACAAATAATTATTTATTATTTGAAACAATAATAATTAATAACTAAAACATGAAAATACTCCAATTGTAATGTTTTGTTAAGATAAACAAATTTTAAAGTCCATTTTATAAGTTATTTACTAGTTTTATTATTTGTGTTAATAAAATAAAATCGAATATTAATACATTTTAAGAAATAAATTTGCAGAAATCGGTTTGATGTGAAGAAAAATATTTAAAATTTATAAAATTTATTTTTATAATTTTTAAGAATTTTTCTGAAATTTTAAAAGGTTTAAAAGGCATAAAAAAAATAGTTGGAGGTAGCCGGGTTCGAACCCGGGACCTCCAACACATACACACACCCAACTACCAGTGAACCAAAGGCCGTGGCCGCATTAGGTTGTGGTTTTTAAATCCTTTAAACAGGTTTCAAGGAACTCCCCCAATCCAAGAACCCTAGAATTCGATTCGTACCAAATTGAAGGCCAATTCGTCGTTGTTAACACTGAGGATCATGGGGCTTTTATTCCCCATGGTTTAACGAATGTAATTGTATTGTTACTTACCTGTATTGAGTTCGATTTTATGAGGAGAGACTCAAGAACAAGCCGCGACAGGGGAGTCGATCGAAGGAGATGAAATAGACAATGAAAATCCAATTAATCTCGTATGCAGCTTCGTATGGTGATGATTAGTGAAAGCCCTCAATCCAAATCGATTAAGAATGCTCGTACAGTGGGTTAGATTGAGTTGCAGGTTCGCGATGAGGATGATGATCGATGGAGTGTTTTCAATTGTTTTGAACGAAATTGAAGTCACAGGAGTGTTATAATAGATCTTAAGTGTGTTAGTGCGATCTCAATTTGATTATTAAAGTTTGTAATGCGATCTGAGACCTGAAAAGTTTGTCGACCACGCGAGGGAATAAACAGAGGTTGAATCGCACTTAGATTTCAAATTAAACTATAGTCACGCGTTCGAATCTTGCACGTGAAGGTGTCGGTGTGTTTGTTTTGATTGAAAATTGAGTGATTTGGCCGCTGCGGGCTCGCCGGAGCCGATTGCCGGCGGCGAGAAGTCCGGCGGGGGAAAGGGTCGATGTTTGAATAATTTACAAAATGGTCCCTGCAATTTCAATCTCTTATCATTTTATGTTATAACTCTTTATTCAAGTTTTCAAAATTACAATATGACCCCCTGCACTTTTATTCTAAGTTTTATTATTATTATTATTATTATTATTATTATTATTATTATTATTATTATTATTATTATTATTATTATTATCATTATTAGTATTATTATTTCCATTAACATTATGGTTACAATTTTTATAATTACATTAGTATTATTATTACTATTATTATTAGTTATTATTATTATTAGTTACTATTATTATTATTATTATTATTATTTGTAATTAGCTATCAATATTATTATTATTATTATTATTATTATTATTAATTTATTATTTATTATTAACAAAACTAACTTTAAATAAATTCAGAATTACAAGATGTTACAGTTTTGAACACAATTTATTACTTAAATAGTAATATTAAGTTAACACAATTTTTTAGTGTCACTGTGGGACGTTGGGTTCGTTATCTAAGTCACATTAAATAGTATGTACATGAATTTGTTAAAACTTTACTGATTATAGTTAAATATGACTTTTTTTTCAAACACACAAGTTTAGCATTTGTTTCAAAATTTTAAATTTTTTAACCATAGTTAAATATAGTTACAAATTAAATATGACTTTTTTGTTAAAAATTTAAACAAACAAAAAACTCATGAAGTAGTGCATACACGAGTTTGCTAAAACTAATAATAAAATCTTTTATTGAAACATAACATCTATTAGTTATTATTATAAAACATAATAATTACGGAAATTAAAAATGTGAGTTTTAGACAAACAATATTAATTATATTAATAATATTAGCAACACCAAAGCTATTTAAAAAAATATATATTTGCCGGCGATACAAAAATATGACGGTATCTCCAGCGTGTCTCCGACGATACACATAAGCAATGGTATCTCCGGCGTATCTCTCACAAAAAATTTTTGCCACGTGGGCGATACCTCTATGCTTTGGTATCGCCACATGGAGATACGTGCCGGTCAAAAGGCTAAAACTGAAAACCTAAAAGTCAAAGGTTATTTGGGTAAAATCAAATAGTCAAATGGCTATTTGTGACACCCCCCACAGGAAGGTGTACGAGAGCCGCAAATGGATATTGTCCTCTTTGCCCGCAGGCTCAAGGATTTAAAACGCGTCCATTTGGGGAAGGTATCCAGCCCCTTATAAAGAAGCCTTCGTTCACCTGCCCAACCGATGTGGGATGAGTCATAGCCCTCCCCTATGGGAGTATTTGCAGGCATGTATCCATCCACCCACCGAAGTGAGTCCAGCGTCCTCGCTGGCACATCGGCCCGGCCCTGGCTCTGATACCAATCTGTCACACCCCAACCTAGAAGGCGGAATCGTCGAGGCGTGAGAGTTACGATTGTTCACAACCACATAACGCTATTATTTGTTCCAAATATATTAATCAAGATTCAATTGTAACAATACAAGTAAACGTTTAAACAAAGATACATCCAGATCATTCGTTTATTTCTCTAAGTACAATCCTAAGTGTGATAAGCTTCAAAGAGTAACCTGAAACATGTTAAAAATAAAAGGTCAACATATTGTTGGTGAGCATTCTATAGTTTTTCATACATAAGTATATAAAAGATGGCAATTCATGTTGTAAATTAGAGAACAAGGTAACTAGGGATGTAAGACAGAATGCACAATCAAACCTTGACAAAGTTTTACAAGTCTCAAACGTTTACAAGAATATACGATTAGCTAAGTGTACTTGGATCAACCAAGCAGGCTTGTCAGGCCCATAGATCTATGACGTCGCCAGGCTAGCAATAGTTAATGATTGTACATATATTCGACATTACATGGTAGCTACAAGATTCAACTAATCACAACACACAAGTAAATTGCCATAAGTTTACAAGAATCCAACGTGTTTACAAGTGCAACGTTTATACGGTAACATGTTTCACCCAAAAGTGTGTGAAATAATAAAATGGGTATAGAAATACTCACTTGGTAATTAAGTATATGAATGACGATTAATAATGATAATAGACGACGTTCCAATGTAATCCTTCACGAGATACCTAAGACTGTATATATATTGACAGATTTAAGTTCAATATCAAGTTTGACATTTAGACGTGAACTCGGGTTTTAGGATTTTGAGGTTTTGTATATTATATTTGTTCGAAAGAAATATGTCTTTTAAGTGTTTTAATCTAGAAATGAAATTAGGTTTAATATCGGATATTGTTTAAATATATTTTGTATATATTCTTTGTAATAAATATCGTTACAACAACGTATTATCCGATAATAGTTTATTAAATTAATTGTGAAAGTATATTTTATAATAAATTACGTTTGTAAATAATTTGTGAAATTTAACTATGAAATATATATAATTTCTACGAGAAAGTCATAATTACGTTTACATCGTGACCAATAATAATTTAATCTTTTAAACTATTATTTAAAGTTTATTTTTTATAAAAATAAACTAAGTAAAATGTTTGTAACTTAATATTTTATTAAAGTATTTAAGGTTATAATTTATAAATATACATTTACTATAACCTTCCCTTTAAAATTCTAAATAAAATATAGGGATATTTGTGTGAATAAATTTACAGAAAATATCTTAATGGTTTTAAATACACAAAGTTTATGAACATAATCTTTTATAATTTTTAGAATTTTTTATATATTTTAAAAGTAACAAAAAAACGTTTAAAAAAACATTGGAGGTCACCGGGTTCGAACCCGGGACCTCGGGTAAGGATTGCAAGCGCAGGACCAGTGAACCAAGGCTTACGGCCGCGGTTAAAATCCGTTTTTAATTGTTTTAAACTAAGTTAACCAAAACCCCAAATATCCATTCGAGCCCTAGTTCGAATCCCGGCCAATTGGGCTCGAATTCGTCTTTGTAAACATCTGAAATCATGGGGCTTTGGATCCCCATGTAAAAACGAGTGAGTGGGTGCGTTCAATTACCAATATGATGACGAATTGAAGACGAACAGGTCGAAGAACAGACCGCGGTCACTGTGTGATCAATTGATGCTCCAAACAACGTTGATAATCAAATTAAACTTGGGGATAGCTTCGGATGATGGTTAGGAACAATAACCCCCTGCTAATTTGAGTGTATAATGGGTCTAAGTTGGATTTCGAGTGAGTTGCAGGTCGCGGAGAAGAAGGGATCGAATTGAGATGTTTGTGTGTTTTATGGTACAATTGAATGCGTAGACCGATTAGGTTTATTTATAACATTGAGTAGGTTGGATTAATTCGATTAATGTTGAGTCTTGGTGCGATTTGAAGCTGTAAAGAGGCCGAAAGTGATTCTTGGATCTAGATCGCACTAAATCGTTTTGATTTTTAAATTGTTTAGGTGGGTTAGGTTCGAATCTTGGTCGTGAGGGTGTCGGGACCTTTGATTTGAGTTAAAACCGCGTTTTTTGTTGGTTATTTGGACTTGCCGGAGCTCGCCGGCGGTGGCCGGAAGGCTGGCCGGAGAAACGGGGGCGGTGAGGGGCTGTTTGTGTAATTTTTATAATTACACTTTCAGTCCCTGCGGTTTGAATTTATTTATTTTTAGTTTTAAACTTCTTTTAAAGTTTCGAAAATTGCAATTAACCCCCTAGACCTTATTATTACTATTATTATTATTATCCTTATTATTATTATTCTTATTCTTTTTATTATTATTACTATTGTTATAATTATTATTAGTATCTTTATTATTATAATTATTATGATTATTAGAATTTAAATTAAATTTAATTTAAATAAATAATAAATAAATCAATAAATAAATAAATAAATGAATAAATGAATAAGTAAATAATTAAATAAATAGATAATTAAATAGATAACTATATAAATACAAATAAAATTTATACGAGATGTTACAGTCTCCCCTACTTTAAGAAATTTCGTCCCGAAATTTAATCATGAGAAATGAAGTTTAAGGTTATGAGGAGACTTAGATGTCATTTCGTGTTCACGAGTGCACTCTTGGGAATGTTTAAATTCAATAAGTTTGACTATGGTTCTTAAGTTTGTTAAGTTTCATCGTTCATAATCTTATATGTTTCTTGAGAAAGTGTGTAAGTCATTCCTTAAAATTTTTTGATTGATAAACGTTTGTATTCTAAACGGTTCAATAAAAAAAAAAAAAAAAAAAAAATTGTCATGTGTGAAACTCCATACAATATATGTATTTATTTTCGCTGCGTATAATATTTAATACTCTGATTATTAATGAAATGGTTATCTAAAACTTATCATATAGATAACTGCATCTCATGTGTAACTACTGTGTTCGATCCTGTTTGCTCACCCCTCTGTGATAGATTCCAGACCCGGAATTTGAGGGTGTGACAGATTGGTATCAGAGCCAGGTTACGCTTGTCCTAACTTAGCGATTATTCTGCTAAGTCCGATTACGGGTGCACACGTAATTGTAATTTGTCGTGCATGCTAAGTCCGGTGAATCTGGTCGGGTGGTAACATTGTAGTCCGTATAAGTTATTATTCCTACACGTTGAGCAAGAAAGCCTCGGTTCTCATAGAACAAATTCCCATGAAAATTCTTAATGATCTCTCAGAATGGCTTCTTGTCAAATCCGTTCACGGTCTAGAAACTCTAGTCGCAAGATTGCTGCTATTGTAGCACGTGAAGTTACTATGGTTAATATACAAGCCTTTAAGACATACGAATCAAATTACCTTGACGTGTTCCATTTGGTAATCTAGGTTACGCTTGTCCTAACTTAAAGCGAGATTTGTTTCCCTTAGTGCTCGTGCCTTGCCGAATTTAATCGAAAAACCAGTTTTCTTAAATTCACATCTGTCCTACAGTAATCGTCCATACTTTGAATATTCGATATATATCAAAGTGTGAATTCTCACCAAACAATTTTATGATAGATGGACGCACCAGCAGGCAGAGGCAGAGGTAGAGGACGCGCTAGAAGGACTGTCCCAATAGGGATGACTCCTGAAGAAATACAAGCCTTGGTCAATCTAGGTGTTGCTGCAGCCCTAGCCACTCAGGCTGCTCAGAATGGTCATCATTACTCGTATAAAAAGTTCCTAGACTGCAAGCCCGATATCTTCACTGGGGCAGAAGGGGCCATTGGACTCATAAGGTGGTTCGAAAAATGTGAATCCATCTTCGCCATATCTGAATGTCCCGATGAGAGTAGGACCAAATATGCCTCCGGAGCCTTGAGTGGAGCTGCACTCTCGTTCTGGAAAACTGAAGTTTCAAGGCTTACTCTCCCCCTAGCCAATGCTATGGCTTGGGAGGAATTCAAACAACTGATGATGGAGGAATTCTGCCCGAGGGAAGAAGTACAAAGGTTTGAAACCGAGTGTTGGAACCACAAAATGGTGGGATCTGAAATTGAAAAGTATACCACCGAAAATCATGAGTTCGCAACCTTGTGTCCACATATGATGGAGCCTGCTCATAGAAGAATTGAAGGCTATATTCGTGGACTATCTCCCGTCATCCAGTCTTTGGTCACTTCCTCTAACCCAACTTCAATCCAACAGGCCATTAGGATAGCTCATAAGCTAACTAATGAGGCTGTGGCTCAAGGGAAGTTGCCACCGAGGATAAACGGTAAGGGTGCTGCTGCTGAAAGCTCAGGAAAGAGAAAATTTGAAGATTCTAAAGAAGGTGAGAATCAAGGTGCAAACAAGAAGCAAAACCAGGAGAAGCAACATGACAATCAGGGCATTCCGCCTAGATGTCAGAAGTGTAGCAAACGTCACCATGGCAAGTGTACTGCAATCATCTGTTACAAATGCAACAGGAGGGGGCACACTGCTCCTGAATGTAGAACACAGACTCAAGATCAAGGACATCAACAGAATAATGGTGAGAGAGGAGTTACGTGCTACAGATGTGGAGAAGAGGGCCATGTTGCCAGGAATTGCACTGGGGAAAAGAAAGATACAGCTAAGGGTAGAGTCTTCATGATTGGCAAAGGCATTTGAAAGTGGAACGTGTTCAAGAATATTACCAGTACATCTTAATTTTCGGGACGAAAATTCCTCTAACAGGGGGATAATGTGACAACCTGAAAAATTTGTGACTTAATTCAAATGATATTTATGTGGTTTCTATATATATATATATATATATATATATATATATATATATATATATATATATATATATATATATATTTTATTTTATATATATATAATGATAATAATAATAACAAAAATAATAATAACATTGAAAATAATAATAATAATGATAATAATAATAATGTAAATAATAATAATAATAATAAGCATTATTAGTAATAATAATTTATAAAAATTTATCAAACTTGAAATAAATAAAAACTTGAGTCCAGGGGGCAGTTTTGTCAAATTTTAAACTTCAAATAAATAAGTTTAGACATAAAATGACAAAGCTTGTAAATCTCAGGGACTAGATGTGTAAATATTACAATTTTAAACTGCTTCTCTCTCCCCTCTCGCGATTTTCCGGCGACACACCGGCCGACCGCCGGCGGCTCTCCGGCGAGACCAAAACCCGACTTTTAGGCCACCATTTTGACCCCACGACGCACCAAATCAAACGCGGGACAAAGTGGAACGTTCACGTGAACTTAATTTAAGAAAAAGTTACCCGAAATTGCGATTAATGGTCCACCAACTTACTTTCGGCCGACACCACTATGAACGCGCACTAAACATCACAATAATGCGATTAAATTAATTCAATCGATTGACTATAAGAATACTAAGCTACTATCACCTTGAATTGCATCTGAAATCATACAAACAACTCGATTTAATCCTCATTTCTCTCTCGACCTGCAAGTCAATCGAGAGTTACCTTCCGAGCAACAAAAGCAGAAATTGACAGAAGGTTTTTGATCGTGCACACCACAAGGAACTTCCTGTGAAATTAATTTGATTAAAATCAACAATTCCACATCAATCTGATTCGAACCTTGGTCGAAGCTGTTCTACATCTGTTCTTATCATTCAAACAACCAAAACAGGTAATTGAACCTATCATCAAACTCGATTCATCATGGGGAACAAAAGCCCCATGATTATAATCATTAACAGTTCGAATTTGGGATCAATTTGGATCAAAACCGGTTCTAGGGCTCGGTTGGTTTAGGGGAGTTGGAATGAAACGGTTTAAAAGGAATTGGGAACCAAAATAACCGCGGCCTTGTGCCTTTGGTTCACTGGTTTAGGCTTGGGTGTGTGTGTTTGTGGTCGCGGGTTCGAACCCGGCCACCAACACTTATTTTTTTTAAGCCCTTTTTGACCATTTAAAAATACAGAAAAATAACTAAAAATTATAAAAAACAATTTTTATAAACTTTGTTAATTTTATAAGTTATCTAAATATATTCTGAAAAATTATTTCACTAAAAACCTTATTATTTATTTATTATTTACTTAGTTATTTATTTATAAAAATTGTTAAAAAGGTTATAAATTGTTATTTTTATAAAAGTGGATTTTAAGTAATGATTTAAATCATCAAAATTATTAATGGACAATATATTATTAATTATGGATTAATTATGATTAGATAAATACAAATTAGATTTTATAAATTTAAATATTTATAAAATTTTATAAAAATTAAACTTACATAGTTAAATAATGTTTATACATAATATAAATATGGAAAACATAATTAATAATTAGATAATTTATATTGAATATAAATCTATTATGTTATAATTATTAATTATTTAATAATTCGATAAATTATATTATGTTTATCATGTTATTATTTATTATTTATATGTCCAATTAAAATAATATTATCATAAGAATATAATGTTTAGATGATTTGTTTTTATTTATAAATCTTGCTATTAGATTTTATAAATGATACAATATTAAAGTATTCTAGTTGTGTTTTAAACATGATAATCATAAATTAGATTTTATATATTAAATTATAAAATCTTACAAAATTAAATATAAACTTACATGTTTAAATAATATCTATAATATAATGATATGTTAAAATCGTTATTAAATTAATTAAAATTTATAAAATAAATCTTTAGTTATTAATGAATTAACAAAGATAATAAAATGATTTAACTATATGTTTATAACAAATCCCCGAGAACCAAACCTTAGATCAATTGAACGCCAGGTTCAAGGTCTAACTTATTTAGGTTATGGATTTGTAATTGTTCGCTTATGTGAATTATAATTCCTAAACAGGAATTTACTAGGTTGTCAACACCACACCCAAGGACTGAGGTGAGTTCATAACTATTCCCCTTTTTAATCATTTAAATATTTTGGGGCTGGAATACATGTTGTAATTAAAATTACAAATTATTTTGTGTATTATGTTAAATAATAATTGGATCACATTTATGATTACATATGGTTATTATGAAATCCTTCTGTGTAAACTGGGCTATAAACAAGGCAGGGATCTTTTGGATAGTACTATCGGGGAGTGACTAACCCCCACAAAGGTTTGGACATGTGGTCCTTATCAGATGCACAAAGATCTCGCTGTCATTCGGGATGACGATTTTGTGGGAAGGCAGATTGTTGCGCTATATAAGTTTTGCCATTATAGTTCCACTTACCACCCATATGAGGATAAATGTAAAGAGAGGATTCGCGCCCTCTGATTTGAATTATTAAAATTGGCATAATACACACATAAAAAGGAAAAGGGAAAAAATTAAACTAAGTGACATGGACAAATTCAATGTGATGGATTTGTTGGGCTTGTACTTAGTGGGTATGTGGGGTAGCGGGTTCACCTTATTAAAAAGGGTTCCGACAGGCTATTCATATACCGGTGAGTAAATTAAACTCACACTTTGACAATAAACCCTTCTTTGAATGATAATGGATGATTTATCAAATATGTTTTACTTACCTATGAACTCACCAACCCTGTGTTGACACTTGATTTACATGTATTCTCAGGTATCTATTAGGAGCTTATGGACATGCACGTAGGATCATATAAGAGCTCCAGATACATATCGGTTATTGATAAGACATGATTAGACGTATTGTTAAGAAACAATATATGTATTTATTTCCGCTGCGTATAATATTTAATACTCTGATTATTAATGAAATGGTTATCTAAAACTTATCATATAGATAACTGCATCTCATGTGTAACTACTGTGTTCGATCCTGTTTGCTCACCCCTCTGTGATAGATTCCAGACCCGGAATTTGAGGGTGTGACAGATTGGTATCTAGACGGCGGAATCGTCGAGGCGTGAGAGTTACGATTGTTCACAACCACATAACGCTATTATTTGTTCCAAATATATTAATCAAGATTCAATTGTAACAATACAAGTAAACGTTTAAACAAAGATACATCCAGATCATTCGTTTATTTCTCTAAGTCCAATCCTAAGTGTGATAAGCTTCAAAGAGTAACCTGAAACATGTTAAAAATAAAAGGTCAACATATTGTTGGTGAGCATTCTATAGTTTTTCATACATAAGTATATAAAAGATGGCAATTCATGTTGTAAATTAGAGAACAAGGTAACTAGGGATGTAAGACAGAATGCACAATCAAACCTTGACAAAGTTTTACAAGTCTCAAACGTTTACAAGAATATACGATTAGCTAAGTGTACTTGGATCAACCAAGCAGGCTTGTCAGGCCCATAGATCTATGACGTCGCCAGGCTAGCAATAGTTAATGATTGTACATATATTCGACATTACATGGTAGCTACAAGATTCAACTAATCACAACACACAAGTAAATTGCCATAAGTTTACAAGAATCCAACGTGTTTACAAGTGCAACGTTTATACGGTAACATGTTTCACCCAAAAGTGTGTGAAATAATAAAATGGGTATAGAAATACTCACTTGGTAATTAAGTATATGAATGACGATTAATAATGATAATAGACGACGTTCCAATGTAATCCTTCACAAGATACCTAAGACTGTATATATATTGACAGATTTAAGTTCAATATCAAGTTTGACATTTAGACGTGAACTCGGGTTTTAGGATTTTGAGGTTTTGTATATTATATTTGTTCGAAAGAAATATGTCTTTTAAGTGTTTTAATCTAGAAATGAAATTAGGTTTAATATCGGATATTGTTTAAATATATTTTGTATATATTCTTTGTAATAAATATCGTTACAACAACGTATTATCCGATAATAGTTTATTAAATTAATTGTGAAAGTATATTTTATAATAAATTACGTTTGTAAATAATTTATGAAATTTAACTATGAAATATATATAATTTCTACGAGAAAGTCATAATTACGTTTACATCGTGACCAATAATAATTTAATCTTTTAAACTATTATTTAAAGTTTATTTTTTTTATAAAAATAAACTAAGTAAAATGTTTGTAACTTAATATTTTATTAAAGTATTTAAGGTTATAATTTATAAATATACATTTACTATAACCTTCCCTTTAAAATTCTAAATAAAATATAGGGATATTTGTGTGAATAAATTTACAGAAAATATCTTAATGGTTTTAAATACACAAAGTTTATGAACATAATCTTTTATAATTTTTAGAATTTTTTATATATTTTAAAAGTAACAAAAAAACGTTTAAAAAAACATTGGAGGTCACCGGGTTCGAACCCGGGACCTCGGGTAAGGATTGCAAGCGCAGGACCAGTGAACCAAGGCTTACGGCCGCGGTTAAAATCCGTTTTTAATTGTTTTAAACTAAGTTAACCAAAACCCCAAATATCCATTCGAGCCCTAGTTCGAATCCCGGCCAATTGGGCTCGAATTCGTCTTTGTAAACATCTGAAATCATGGGGCTTTGGATCCCCATGTAAAAACGAGTGAGTGGGTGCGTTCAATTACCAATATGATGACGAATTGAAGACGAACAGGTCGAAGAACAGACCGCGGTCACTGTGTGATCAATTGATGCTCCAAACAACGTTGATAATCAAATTAAACTTGGGGATAGCTTCGGATGATGGTTAGGAACAATAACCCCCTGCTAATTTGAGTGTATAATGGGTCTAAGTTGGATTTCGAGTGAGTTGCAGGTCGCGGAGAAGAAGGGATCGAATTGAGATGTTTGTGTGTTTTATGGTACAATTGAATGCGTAGACCGATTAGGTTTATTTATAACATTGAGTAGGTTGGATTAATTCGATTAATGTTGAGTCTTGGTGCGATTTGAAGCTGTAAAGAGGCCGAAAGTGATTCTTGGATCTAGATCGCACTAAATCGTTTTGATTTTTAAATTGTTTAGGTGGGTTAGGTTCGAATCTTGGTCGTGAGGGTGTCGGGACCTTTGATTTGAGTTAAAACCGCGTTTTTTGTTGGTTATTTGGACTTGCCGGAGCTCGCCGGCGGTGGCCGGAAGGCTGGCCGGAGAAACGGGGGCGGTGAGGGGCTGTTTGTGTAATTTTTATAATTACACTTTCAGTCCCTGCGGTTTGAATTTATTTATTTTTAGTTTTAAACTTCTTTTAAAGTTTCGAAAATTGCAATTAACCCCCTAGACCTTATTATTACTATTATTATTATTATCCTTATTATTATTATTCTTATTCTTTTTATTATTATTACTATTGTTATAATTATTATTAGTATCTTTATTATTATAATTATTATGATTATTAGAATTTAAATTAAATTTAATTTAAATAAATAATAAATAAATCAATAAATAAATAAATAAATGAATAAATGAATAAGTAAATAATTAAATAAATAGATAATTAAATAGATAACTATATAAATACAAATAAAATTTATACGAGATGTTACAGTCTCCCCTACTTTAAGAAATTTCGTCCCGAAATTTAATCATGAGAAATGAAGTTTAAGGTTATGAGGAGACTTAGATGTCATTTCGTGTTCACGAGTGCACTCTTGGGAATGTTTAAATTCAATAAGTTTGACTATGGTTCTTAAGTTTGTTAAGTTTCATCGTTCATAATCTTATATGTTTCTTGAGAAAGTGTGTAAGTCATTCCTTAAAATTTTTTTGATTGATAAACGTTTGTATTCTAAACGGTTCAATAAAAAAAAAAAAAAAAAAATTGTCATGTGTGAAACTCCATACATTAGATCGATACATGACTCGGCTTGACGAACATGAGAAATAAGTTCCGGATGTTTTTGGATGGAATTCATAAGAGCTTCTCAAGCAAGTAACTTTAACGGGTGTGCAAGAGCCGCAAATGGATATTGTCCTCTTTGCCCGCAGGCTCAAGGATTTAAAACGCGTCCGTTTGGGGGGTGTCACACTATTTGTGTAATTTTCCAACCCCTTTCGTAAAGTGTAATAAGATTTTATTTCTGTAATAGGTTGTTTTGACGTCTACTAGTGTATTGAATGGGTTAGTTGTACGTTAGTTAACCAATTAACTGTTTAATAAAAGTTAGGGGTTGTTTGGCAACTTCTGAATGGTAAGTGCTGAATCAATAAGAGGTCTGAACCAATAAGTGCTGAACCAGATTAAGTCTGTTTGATTGGATATCTGTTTGGTTATAACTCCTAATATTGAATAATTATTAAAAAAATACAAACCATAATAAAAAAAATCCAAAAAACACATAAATCATTCTTGAAAACATACTAATTTGCGTACAAACCATATTAGAACATCCAAATTACACATAAAATCCAAGTAGAAATTAATACAATTATAACAAATCAAGACCCACCTTCAAAACTGTACATAATTTCATTCCCATAAACACTTTTATCCTTCTATTTCTCAATTGGGTATACCAAAACTGAATCAAAACCCCTAATTTCCAATACATTTGTAACAAGCATTTCGTCGAACAGATAACAAGCATAAAGAACACTAACAAACAATTGACCATCGGGCTGAAGTTGAAAGTGGCGAGAGATGGTGTAGGAGGTCTCTGTCCACGATACGACCACGGGGACGACTTCCGGCGATGGATTTCCGGCGTCTTTCTTCAGCAAGTTTATCTTTTCCTGTAATTTAAAGATGAACATTTGTTAAATGTTACAAAAGGAGAATGAAATAGAGAGTTGTGTGAAAGAGATGACAAACCAACAGATTCATGGGTGAATGAGAGGTGGAGTGACGGTCGCCGGCGACCGACTTTTGGATTAGATTTTGCCGCCGGTAAGTTGAGGATAGCGGCGCAAATAAAGGGCGAAACTGAAGACGGAGGCCGAGCGGTGGTGGACGGAGGCCGAGCGGTGCTGGACGGAGGTCGACCAGTGGTGGACGGAGGCCGACCGGTGGTGGACGGAGGCGAGATGTTGCAGCGCAGGGGATGGAGTGGAGCGACAGAGTTGAGCAGCGAAGGGGATGAATTGGTCAGACTAGGTTTGATCTCTTTTTCAATCAGAGGCAAATAAGAGCCTCTTTTTCATTCAGAGGGATGCAACCAAACATCATATGTCTGACCGAGTCAGACTTAACATCTGACCAAGCTCAATAAGAGCTAAACAAACAGGCCCTTAGTTTTTTTCTCAAGTTTTATTTAGCTACTGAGAGTCTTGGTCTTATGATGTATACGTTAGTTGTACCCTAATGGATTCTTTTGGGTGGCGTCGTGATTGTTGTGACGCGAAATAGGATCTATGTATATGAAAAATGGAGGGGATGCCTGTAAAGACAAATGCTCGTAAACATATTGTGAGACAGGAGAGGAGAGGAGAGAGGGTGCATCCGTAAACGTCCTTACATGTCACTTCAAAAGTAATTACATGTATCCGTCTGTCTACATATCCAATAGAGATGTTGGTAAAATAGTAAGTAAAGCACTACGTTGTTTTGGTGATATCGAATTAAAATTGTCTAAAATTGATTATAGCAGTATTTTTATTATTATTATTATTATTATTATTATTATTATTATTATTATTATTATTATGATTATTGAAATTTTTGAATTCAACATCGATAAAATCAACTTTATTAAAAAAATACGCAATGTTACAGTCTCCCCTGCTTTAGGAAATTCCGTCCCGAAATTTTAATCACGAGGAGGCTGAACGAAAAGATGAGGGTACTTGGATTTCATTTGGTCCTCACGTTCCCAGGTGTACTCTGGCCCATGTTTAGACTCCCAACGAACTTTGACAATGGGTATCCGACTGCGTTTGAGTTGTTTAACTTCCCGATCCATAATTTCCACAGGTTTCTCAATAAAGTGCATAGATTCATCAATCTGGACTTCGTCGAGTGGAATGTGAAGATTTTCATCGGCAAGACATTTCTTGAGATTTGAAACATGAAACGTCGGATGTATATTGCTGAGTTCTTGGGGTATTTCCAGCTTGTAGGCCACTTTCCCAATTCGCTCGAGCACTTTGAATGGACCCACGTAACGAGGTGCTAGCTTCCCTTTCTTTCCAAAGCGAATCACTCCCTTCCAAGGTGACACCTTAAGAAGTACGAGATCACCGACATTGTATTCCATGGGCTTACGTCTTTTGTCAGCATAATGCTTTTGACGATTTCTAGCAGCGACCAAGTTATCACGGATCTTATGAATTTTGTCGGTTGTTTCTTGTATCAATTCCGGACCAGTAATCTGTGATTCACCAACTTCAGACCAGCAGATGGGAGATCGACACTTTCGGCCATACAAGGCCTCAAATGGTGCCATCTGGATGCTGGTATGGTAACTGTTATTGTAAGAGAATTCGATCAACGGGAGATGAGAATCCCACGATCCACTGAAATCAATGACACAAGCCCGGAGCATATCCTCGAGGGTTTGTATCATTCTTTCAGTCTGACCGTCGGTTTGTGGGTGATAGGCTGTGCTAAGATTTAGTTGAGTCCCGAGAGCTGCTTGGAGACTTTTCCAGAAATGAGAGATGAAACGACCATCGCGATCAGAGATAATATCTAAAGGTACACCATGCCGACTGACTATTTCATTAATGTAAATACGAGCCAATTTCTCGACTCGATAATCTTCTCGAATTGGAATGAAATGAGCCGACTTAGTCAATCGATCAATGATAACCCAGATACTATCGTGACCACTAGCGGTACGAGGCAGATTGGTGATGAAATCCATGGATATGCTTTCCCATTTCCATAATGGAACCTCGGGTTGTATGAGTAATCCAGAGGGACGTTGATGCTCGGCTTTGACTTTGGAACATGTGAGGCATTTAGATACATACAAGGCTATATCCTTCTTCATGCCGGGCCACCAATATTGGTTCCGAAGATTCATGAACATCTTATCTGCTCCCGGATGAATAGAATAACGAGCCTTGTGAGCCTCATCCATGATGGTTGTTCGAAGATTATCGCGATTCGGAATCCAAAGTCGATTTAGAAAATATAGTAGTCTGTCCGACTTGGTTTCCAATTGGAGTTCAGTACCGCATGACATTTCCTCATACATGTTGCCTTCGGTAACTGATTCGTGTTGAGCTTCGAGTATTCGGGTTAAGAGGTCGGTTTGAATGGTAACACTTTGAAGCATAACTTGACCCTTACGACTTAATGCATCGGCTACGACATTAGCTTTACCAGGGTGGCAACGAATCTCACAGTCGTAGTCATTGAGTAGTTCGACCCATCGTCGTTGCCTCATGTTAAGCTCCTTCTGATTGAAGATGTACTGGAGACTCTTATGATCGGTGAATACAACACATTTAGTGCCATAGAGATAGTGTCTCCAAATTTGAGTGCGAATACGACAGCACCCAATTCAAGATCGTGCATCGTATAATTTTTCTCATGAATCTTCAATTGTCTTGAAGCATAAGCTATAACTTTGCCTCGCTGCATGAGAACGCATCCTAGACCTTGTTTTGAAGCGTCACAATAGACAACGAAATCGTCGTTTCCATCAGGAAGTGTTAAAATTGGCGCTTCACACAACTTTTGCTTGAGGGTTTGAAATGCTTTTTCTTGATCAGGCCCCCAAGAAAAAGGCTTATCCTTGTGGGTCAAAGCAGTGAGTGGCACAGCAATCTTCGAGAAGTTAGGAATAAAACGTCGATAATATCCGGCTAGACCAAGGAATGAACGAATCTCTGTAGGAGTTTTAGGTTCTCCCCATTTCTTTATTGCCTCGATCTTTGCGGAATCAACGTGAATTCCCTTGCTGTTTACTATGTGACCAAGAAATTGAACCTCATTAAGCCAGAATTCACACTTTGAGAATTTGACGTAAAGTTTCTCTTTCCTCAGAAGTTCGAGTATTAGACGAAGGTGATTCTCGTGATCGGATTTTGATTTGGAGTATATCAAGATGTCGTCGATGAATACGATCACGAATTTGTCTAGGTATGGCCGGCACACGCGATTCATTAAATCCATGAATACTGCCGGTGCGTTAGTTAACCCGAATGGCATCACTGTAAACTCATAATGGCCATATCTCGTTCGGAAAGCTGTTTTTGGAATATCATCATCATGCACACGGAGTTGGTGATAACCAGAACGAAGATCGATCTTTGAGAAATGAGTGGCTCCTTGAAGCTGATCAAACAGATCGTCGATTCTGGGTAATGGGTAACGGTTCTTGATTGTGAGTTTGTTGAGTTCTCGATAGTCAATGCACATACGGAATGAGCCATCCTTTTTCTTCACGAATAAGACCGGAGCTCCCCATGGTGACGAGCTCGGGCGAATGAATCGTTTGTCTGACAGTTCTTGCAATTGGCTAGCAAGTTCTTGCATCTCAGATGGTGCAAGTCGATAAGGTGATTTTGCCACGAGAGTTGCACCAGGTACAAGGTCGATTCGGAATTCAACTTGACAAACGGGAGGAAGACCGGTTAAATCTTCGCGAAAGACTTCAGGAAACTCTCGAACAACCGGAATGTCTTCAATCTTCTTAGGTTTCTCATCTGCCTTCAAGATATGGGCTAAGAAAGCCACGTAATGCTTGCGGAGGTACTTTTGGGCTTTGGTACAAGACATGAGTTTAAGCCCCTTGTAAGGTTTTTCCCCGTAGATTTGTAGTATGCTTCCGGTCGGGAGAGGAATACGAATGGTCTTTTCGTGACAAATCACTTCGGCATGATTCTTTGATAACCAGTCCATGCCTACTATAACATCGAAACTACCCAGTTGCATGGGTATAAGATTGATAGGGAAATCGTGCTCACATAGATTCAAAGTACAATCGGGAATAACAGAATTAATTGTAATGGGTTTTCCGTCAGCTATCTCTACCGTAAAGGGGTTATCTATCTTGGTTCGAGCACTAGCAAGTAAGGGCTCATAGTCTAAGGATACAAAGCTTTTATCTGCACCGGTGTCAAAAAGAATCGAAGCGTATTGATTATTAATTTGGAACATACCGTTCACCACGTCGTTGCTAACTTGGGCTTGTTGGGCATTGATGTTGAATGCTCGACCTTGAGCTGCAGGGACGGCCTTGAGAAGCTTCGGACATTGGTTGCGGAAATGGTTAGGATCTCCGCATTGGTAGCAAGCTCTTGTTTGCGTGATTGTCGGGGTATGCTGAACAGTCGGTGTGGTAACTGGAACCCTTGCAGTATTCTTGCACACGTTGAATGTATGGCCGAAACGACCACAGTTGGTGCATTGACGACATTGAACGTTAGCGGGATGGTGATACTTGCAGTTGTTACACTGCGGAAAGGGTCCAGCGTAGGGCTTTTTCATCAGCGGTTGATTGTTTATTGTTGGTTGACGAGTTGGAGGGACTTGATTAATTGGCACAGCAGGGGTAATCACAGGAAAGTTTTGGGATTTAGCCTTCCTCTTCCTGTTTTGAGATGGTTCAGGTTTTTCCTCCTTAAGGGGTTCAGCTGAGGGTTTCTCAGGCACCTTTTTAGCACCCTTCCTAGTCAGGGTTCCAGCCTTGACATAATTATCAGTTAACTGAGCAGCTAACCGGATGGTATCTTCCAAGGTTGCAGGATTTCTACCCCACACCGTGTCTTGAATTTGCATGGGTAGACCACCGATGTATTTCTCGATAGCCTGAGATAAAGGAGTAACCAGGTGAGGAACAAGTAGACTCAGTTCATGAAATCGGTTGGTATAAGCTAGATTTTCTCCACTTTCTTGAGTTAAGTCCCAGAACTCAGCTTCCAATTTCTTAATTTCGTTTCTCGGACAGAATTCCCGAGTCATGAGCTCCTTAACTTCATCCCATGTCAATGCTAATACGGCATCAGTTCCACGGGTTCGTTTCTCACCGTTCCACCAAGTGAGTGCTCTCTTTTGAAGAACACTTGTGGCATACCGGACTTTTAGATTTTCAGGGCACTCGCTGTTGAGGAAAGTGTTCTCGATGCTTTCGAACCATTGTAGTAATCCGGTAGCTCCTTCAGTTCCACTGAACTTGGTGGGGTTGCAAGAACTAAATTGTTTGTAAGTACAAGTTTTGGGAGGGTTTGGTGCAATTAGGTTTTGGACAGTATTGTTGCCTTGGTTCAAGTGGGTAAGTAGAGTTGGGATGACCGCAGCAACTTCACGTGCCACTATAGCAGCAATTTTACGGCCAGAGTTTCCAGATCGTGAACAGATTCGACGAGAAGACATTCTGAAATATCATTAGGATATTTTATGAGAATTAGGTAATATGAGTTATACAATTTGTAAACAAAAATCAGGAATTTGGCATAATAACAATGATATGTTCCGAGTGTAATCGTTTGATTCGTAAATCAAAGCGAATACGTTGACTAATCAAAGTATTGGGTCAATCACAACTTTGTTGAAGACATGCGTACCAATAAGCAGATACTCATCCCGAGGGTTCCCAGGTAAGGTAGACAGGTCCATCGGTTGGTTTGGATTTATACGAATACCTTGCCTAGACAGAACACCCCGAGATACAGGCATCCCACTCTTCCAGCATTACATGTATTCAGTTGTGAGACACAGACTTTGACGAGATTTTGAAAACCACGAATAACGATTCAAAGCTCATTTTGAAAACCATTTGATTTAGGCACACAATGCCTTGAATATGTTTTAAGATTTGTGTGTGCATTGATAAGAATCAAAGTATAGGAAGAATCACATAGGGCATATAATCATATAATCAAGTGTAAACATGTAAAGCACACATATAATCCTATCTATGCATATAATATACGTGAGAGGACTCATGTGTAAGGTACTTAGTTATAGTCTAGGTCATTCCATTTCTAATAACCTAATTCCCTATAACCATGGCTCCGATACCAATCTGTCACACCCCGACCGACGGCGGAATCATCGGAGCGGACGAGGGAATGATTGATTGTTCATAACACATGGTTGTCTAATAGTGGAAATAATATTAAAATCAGATTACAAGATAATATAAGTTTAACATACACAAATACAACAATCGAAACCACAAATAATAATTGTCTTTTATTTTAACTAAGTCCGTGTTTTAAGTGAGCACGTAGAAGTCCACTATCTTGCTTAACCTGAAATCATGTGAGAAAATAAAGTCAGCTAACGAGTTAGCTGGTGAGTAATCACAGATTTAAATATACATATAGATTGATTGATTGATTGAGAATAATTCAATTCACAAGGTAATATTAAGACTTATATGGCAATAGCGAAGCATATAGATAAACCAACACAATATAAACCCCTTGACTTGACACTTGCATATAATAGACTCCACATAAACACCATAGATTGACAAATTTCCTCTGGTATAATCACCACTCGTAAGCCATGTGGGGTGGGTTATCCAAACCAGTAGATCTACCATTGATACCAGGATTGATTGATTGAATTAGGGTTTTACTGTCGTCCAGTTTATCATAGTATGTTCACATAGTTGCAAGTAATAACATAAACTGTCTTGAATTGAATTTAGAATGAAATAACAACAGAATATCATGATTGAATACTGTATCACGTGATTTCCCCCAAATAAGAAATGATATAAAAAGGGGATATGAATACTCACTTGATTGATGAGATTTGAATTTGGACGTGATAGATTAGACACCAACGATTTCCTTATGATTAACCTAAGGAACGGTGTCTCGAGTTAGAATAATAGTGATTTGAGAATTTGGGAATGTATTAGGATTTCCATGGTAGTTTAAATTGATTAATTTTATTTGGTTTGAAATGTCTTGAAATAAACGAATTTGTTGAAAGTGATTATGTCCAGGATTTTAATAAAAATTTATGCATATAAGTTATACATATATACAATTTATTAATAAATTGTATATGTATAATTATATACATAATTATATATATTCATGTAATTATATCTAACTTCATGTATGATTACATACATAATTATATGTATATAATAAATTTATACATAAGTAAGCGTAACTATATATTGTATGTTAATTATATACATATGTTATAAATTGTATACGATGGTGTAAAATTATATACCTGTAATTTATTTAGATAAAAGTTGTTTTGATAATTAAATAATATATATATATGTATATATATTGAATTCAATTTATTTATTGTATAATTATGTATTATACACTAATTATAAATTGGTGGATAATATAATTAGTTATTTTATTTATTTAAAACAAATAAAAATAAATGAATAAAATATAAAAATAATTTCAAAAGTAATTAAGTGGTTTTAGAAATTTTTAATGTTTGTAAAAATGTTTTTATGATTTTTAAAATTTTTCTCTGAATTTTTAAAGGCTTAAAAGGCCTTAAAAAATATAGTGTAGGTGCCCGGGGTCGAACCCGGGACCTATTGTTTGATATGGGAGCATGGAACCGGTGAACCGAAGGCCTAAGCCGCGGTTATGATCCGGTTTTAATTCTTTTAAACCAATATAACCAAAACCCCAAACCCAATTCGAGCCCTAGTTCGAATCCCGTCCAATTGAACCCCAATTCGATTATGATTGCTTCTGGAATCATGGGGCTTTTATTCCCCATGAAAAACCGAGTATGTGGATGTGTAGAATTACCTATATGGTGTTGATTTGAAACTGAACTCGATGAAGAACAGGTTCGCGAATAGCTGCCAATCGAATGATGCTCAAACCGTGATGATAATCAAATTAAATTGGTAAGAAGCTTTGAATGATGATATAGAAACAAAGCCCCTTATCAAATTTGATTAAAATTGATTGGAGGTTGGCTAAAAATCGAGTTGCAGGTCCGCGATGAAGATGGTGATCGATTTCTGTGTTTGTGTTTGTTTTTGGTGAAATTGAAACCTGAGTTCGATTGGGTATGTAATAATGATCGATTTTGTAGCTTTAATTTGTTTATTGATGTTGTTTGAGTGGGTTTATGAGCTGGATTAGAATCCGATATTAAAGTGAGATTATAACCGTTTGTTTGACCGATTCAACACGTGTTTATGTTGGAATTTCATTAGAATTGGATCCAAGAAACTTTCGGTGTGATTGTGGGGTTCAAAATCAGATTAATTGACTGATTTTGGTCGGGAATTTTATGATTTCGATGTGGAAGCTTTGGATTCGAATTTACCGACGATTAATCGTGTTTAATGGGTGTCGTGGGTTCGAAACTAGTCCACGAGTGCATTGAAACCGGTTTTGTGAGTTGAAATGGAGTAATTTCATCGTTTTTGGCTTCGCCGGAGTTCGGCCGGAGACTCGCCGGAGTCTCGCCGGAAAAACGGGGGGGGGGGGGGAGCCGGGGGTTTTAAAATGTTACACATTTGGTCCCTGCGGTTTCAACTTTTATATTTTATGTTTGAAACTTTGGTTTTAAGTTTCATAAATTACATAATCACCCCCTGGACTTATAAATCAAATTTTAATACATGCTTATATATATATGTATATATATATATATATATTATAATTCTTACTAATTATTAATAGCAGTATTATTATTATTATTATTATTATTATTATTATTATTATTATTATTATTATTATTATTATTATTATTATTATGATTATTGAAATTTTTGAATTCAACATCGATAAAATCAACTTTATTAAAAAAATACGCAATGTTACAGTCTCCCCTGCTTTAGGAAATTCCGTCCCGAAATTTTAATCACGAGGAGGCTGAACGAAAAGATGAGGGTACTTGGATTTCATTTGGTCCTCACGTTCCCAGGTGTACTCTGGCCCATGTTTAGACTCCCAACGAACTTTGACAATGGGTATCCGACTGCGTTTGAGTTGTTTAACTTCCCGATCCATAATTTCCACAGGTTTCTCAATAAAGTGCATAGATTCATCAATCTGGACTTCGTCGAGTGGAATGTGGAGATTTTCATCGGCAAGACATTTCTTGAGATTTGAAACATGAAACGTCGGATGTATATTGCTGAGTTCTTGGGGTATTTCCAGCTTGTAAGCCACTTTCCCAATTCGCTCGAGCACTTTGAATGGACCCACGTAACGAGGTGCTAGCTTCCCTTTCTTTCCAAAGCGAATCACTCCCTTCCAAGGTGACACCTTAAGAAGTACGAGATCACCGACATTGTATTCCATAGGCTTACGTCTTTTGTCAGCATAATGCTTTTGACGATTTCTAGCAGCGACCAAGTTATCACGGATCTTATGAATTTTGTCGGTTGTTTCTTGTATCAATTCCGGACCAGTAATCTGTGATTCACCAACTTCAGACCAGCAGATGGGAGATCGACACTTTCGGCCATACAAGGCCTCAAATGGTGCCATCTGGATGCTGGTATGGTACCCACATGGACTTAGTATAGTTCGACGGGTCATGTGTAAAAATATTACGACTCCAAGATGTATGAACGTAGTTTTTAAAATACTTAATTTTGTTATTTAAAAAAGACTAACGATGTAGTTTGTTACACACAAGTCTCAAACATAAGATGTTAAGAGACAATCTAACTTAAAAACCCAACCGTCTCATTTATGAGAGACTAGTTATATTATTATCAGTTCTAAGAGTATTAACCTGTAATATTAATAATATAACTCTATTCAACACAATTAGTACACAATACATTTTAGGTTTATCTTGATATCAAAACCAATTTACTTTTAAAACCAAAGTTTCCATCACATGACATAAGTCTCGTTGTATAAAGTAAAATCATTATAAGATGTTATTTTTGTTAAATAATATTGTATTTCAAATTTTTTCAACCATGAAAAATAAGTCCCACGAAAAATGGAAAATATGTAATCTTGAAAGGAAAAAAAAGTATTTTTACTTGACCATATTGTTTATTGGATATCCTGATTATAATGATGAATGTTTGAATAATATGTCAACCATCATAATCTAAAAAAAAACATTAGGCTAATGATATTGTTGTGGCCAATCCGAAAAAAAAAAGTAAAATAAAGAGTAATAATTATTAATTTTCTGTTAAATTTTAGTCCTTTTCACTTTGGAGATATCTAAAAGTTATGACTTTTGGAACAAATCTACGTCGCCATTGGATTTTTTTTTAAACAAAGCTATAAATTCATTATTAGCGATTGAAATTTCAAGGTTATGTTTTATATCACTTCTGCAACCGATTGTTTGTATTTTTCGTTGTATATATAAATAAATAGAACGTTAAACGAACTCAGATCAAACTGTAGAAAACTGGATGCCTAAGTCATTTTAAATCTAAAACACGCTATAATCCGGATCCATAAGATAACGTCATGTGCTTCCTTGTGATGGTAAGACTCGAGCACATGGTAGATACAGAAGACATGTATGAATATGGTTACATAAAAGGGAATATGTGATAGTAGAGTACACGAGGGTCAATCTTAACATCAATATCATTGTATATTATCCGATTTGAACTGGCTTAACCATTGATGTTAAAGCCAACATTCATAACAAAGAATTCATCCGTTGGTTTCGTGTGCTCGTGTGTTGAAATTTGTGTAGATCTCAGTTTCCATCAAGCGATTTATCGAATAGGCAAAATGAGATGTCATGTCTGACCGACTGGGATGACACCATCAAGATCACTTGCGTTAGTGACATCCCACTTGCACGATGTGCGGTCCCATTCTTAAGAACTAAAAGTTATTTTCCTTAAAGTCTATCATTCAACTTTTATCACTTTAACTGATTACTCATCGTATTTTTTACTTGCTATGTTTATAAAAGAATTGAATATTCTAGGGGATCCAGATTCATACACCGTGTAAAATTCAACAAAAAAATAAGCTACAGTTTACCATAACTGTAAATAATATTTTATTAAATTTATATACTGTAGTTTAAAAAGAGACGATGCATTAAAGATAAACCCAGGTGACAAAAAGTGAAAACACGAAATTAGGGACCGCACAACTAGCATCTGCCGAGGTTAAAACGGTTGGTGTCTATCTCAAAAATAAAAAGAAACCGTACGACCAATAATTAATGTTCGGATTTCAACCAAGATCCTTCAATTGGATTTATTATTATTCCCGCCAAAACGAGACAATAGTCATAAAGTAAAACCTTGAAATGATTTTGAATATGTAAGAAGATGGTTTGTCTAAAAATAGTTATTGTGTCTTTAGGAATTGCTTTTGTTTAAAGTTTTATAGTTTTGTGCGAATTGTGTCAATTGTGTGTCGGATATAATATACGGTTGAAACAATGTATAAGTTAATTGATGGAACAATTAAGATTTTTATACGTTCAGTTAGCGGTTAAACACTTTGACTGTTATAGCCATTTGCAACTAGTTAATTATAACCAATTTAGGTGGAAAACTTTGATATAGCTCGAACTTCATTTTCTACCTAACTTTCATCTAATCTCAATCAAAACCGAAGTTGAAGCTTAAAATATTCACAGTAGGTTATTCATTTATTTAAGTATGTGCCTTATATTACGGATAATAAAGAAAGTATTACTATTCATCCATATTAATGGGCTAATACGTTGCAACCGTTATAATTTTTTTAATATGATTAATAGTGGCTGTGGGTGGATAATAGATAAAGATTACTAAAAAATATGAAAAAAATTACTTAAATAAAATAAATAAAGAAAAAAATAATGTTTTTAATGTAAATATTAGATTGAGTATGGTGAAACTAGTGTGAATGTTCTTACAATCAAACTAACTTTAGCTTGACCTGGCCAAGCGTTTTGCCCCTCAGATCCTCTAGGATTGGTCAACCCTTGGATCCGGCCCAAAGGTTTAGGCACCTCCAAAGTCACTTAACGAAAAAATCATTTATGCGATAAACAAACAAACAAACGTGAGTGAAAATCAGTCAAACAAACGAATATTACGTAGGTAAAGATGGAAACACAAATATTAACGAACCATCTGATATTTTATTGAAAAAACCTGTGTAGGATGAAAAAAAAAACATAACATAAAAGGATGAAAATATTAATTAAATAGTAAAATATTTATTAAGATACGGGACTACGCTATCCCTACTCTAAATCCCCTCATTTATAGATTGCTGGACCACTATAAAAAATTTAAAAGAGCATCGAAAAATATTTGAACAAACTATCAGTAATCAAATAGTTTCATTTATATACACATAATTTATCTTGTGTAACTCATTTTTAGCTCATATAAAATAGATCGTTTTCTTGTATACTGATAGTTTGATATTATATTATTTAACACTTATATAATTTAAGATTGTTGTTGATTCGTAATTTAAAACTTTTATAAAAATAAATGTACGGGGCATCCAAACTTATAAAGACAACCTAACTCGTTGAGCCACGAGCTGCGTATATATAAGCTCAGTTGGATAGATGTAGTCGAATTGGCTCTAATCCTATGCAAGCCTCCAGTCGGGTTAGAGATTGACTTCTTATCACTGTATTAATATGTAGCTGTTCCTAAGGGACCGAAGGTCTCAGGTTCGATCCGTGGAAACGGCCTCCCCATAAAATGTGGGGGAAAGACCGCGTACATCTTCCCTTAAATGAGACAGACCCTCCCTGGACCATGCGAAAACGCGGGAGCTATTTGCAGCACCAGGTACGCCCTTTATGTAATTGTGAGTTGGAGACATTACATGAGTAAAATAGTTTTAGAGGAACGTATTAAGATGATTAGACTTTATGATGATGTTAATGAAGACATTTACATAAAAAAGAATATAATGTATTATTCTTGAGAGATTTAAAAATATATTATTGTATTATCAGACTAGCTATAGGTAACCCGTGTGTTACACGGGTTGAATAAATAAAAAATTAATATAACAAAATTTATTAATTATAAAATAATATTTTAAGATATAATATCATTGAAATTATGTATTAAAAATGATTGTAAGTTATAAAATAGTGATATCAACTTTTTAAAACTTTATTTTTTTTCAAAAAAAAAATAAACGTTTTGTTCTAAAACAAACCGTATAAAAATGTCATTTTTAAAATTTTTTTTATTATAACCCTTAAATTTAATTATTTTTGGTTTTAAAAAAATAACTTTTTAAAAATACCAATTTTAAATATTTTGTATTTTTTAAAAAAACTTATGCTTTAAATAAATTTATTATTTTATAAAAAAATTGTTTATTTAGAAATAATATTAATAAATAGATCTCTTTATTAATTTATTAAATCTAAAAAAGTGTTAAATATTATTGTTAGTAATTAAGGTAATTATTTAATAGGAGAGAGAAGCGGGAAAATTTTGATGAGAATGATTGTGGTGTTGACACGTGTCATCCCAGATACCTTTTTATTAGAGTAGGAAGATTTAAAATATATTATTGTATTATCAGGTTAAAAAAAGAATATAAATGTAACTTATAAACACTATACAGCAACATTTTTATATCACGTTTGTATGACTTATAAACATAAAAGAAGATTGAATATTAATATCAAAATAGCGGTAATGTTTGCATATTTCATTTGAATTTCAATTTGTAAACTTTCATATCATGGAATATTATTAGAAAGAGCACTTTAAAACTTTAAAAAATGGATAAGACTTCACATACAAATATTTTAACTTTCATGCTGTCACCTGGGACATTGTAGGCCTCCCACGGCTCAAAAGTCCTTCTAAGTACAATATTTTACCTGGATGTACAGATTTATTTTTCATCTTTTAGTATACTATCACTAAAAGATTATAATATTAGGTATCTTTAATTTTATAAAATTAAGTTTCATAATTAGCTTTATCAACACTAATAACTAATGATGATGACTTCAAACTGTTAAACTCGATTCTTATGTTAATAAACTTTAAAGTTTAAATACTTGATCAATAATTTAAATTAAAACTTGATAACATAAACTATAAAATGAAGTGTTTCTTTAACATAAGTCGTTACAGAAAACATAGTTTTAATGAAGATGAAGCACTAAAAAACGACGATGAGCCATCAAAATATAAAACTGACTCGCAATGTCTATTTTTAATGAATTTATATATTATTGTTATTTTTAGAATTAAAAAAATGGGATAACTAGTTGGACTTTATGTTCTTATTTTGTATTTTTAATGCCTTTTTCTTAGATATTATCTTATTAATAACTAGTTCATAAAAACTTCTAATCTGAATCAGTCCTGAACAAATATATTGTAACTAGTTCATTAAAGTTTAAGAAAGTAAAAAATATAACATTGTAGTAACAAGTGAAATGTTATTATTCTTTTTATTTTCGAATATTGCCTCAGTCAACAGTCGTTTTCAAATAAGGTATATATGGTGCAGCAGCTCTTGTGTCCAAATTTGAACAACGGAACAAATGGGCTCTGCCTTTCACCTTTCGTTTTCAGTTTTCACCTGTTTCTCTCAAACAAACAAAAAATATATATTAATTAATCTATTGCCTTTTTCTGAATAAAACCATTTGTTTTCAAAAGGTCAAACAGTTTGTTTTTCAAATTCAAACTCAAACTAAAAAGTGTATTTAATTTGGAACTAAATTTATATGCTAAAATATTTAAACGCATATATGCTTGATGAATTTCTAAAACAGATAATCACTTATATAATCAAATAAAAATGTAGGGGTTTGAATCAATATACATGTGTAGTATAAGTATTTTATACGAATCTCTTCTTTAATCTTCCTTAAATTGGTGTTTTGTCTTTCTCAAACCACCTCACATTTTGAGTTAAAACTATATATCTATGGTTTTTGCTTTTTAACCGGCCAAAATATTTGATAATTAAAGTCCGATGAGTTCATGTTCTTGATTAATTAAAACTAAATATCTATCATATTATTTTATCATATATAAAGTAATAAAAATTTATTTAAGGAAAACTGCACGAACGCTCGTCTTTGGTTAATTTACAAACCAAACCAAGCCATTTGGCTCGTTTACAACTGAAACAAAATTGAACGAGCAAATTTCTGAGCATTTGTCGATCGAGTTTGAATGTCAAACGATTTGAACAATCCTAGTTTGAACACTATTGACTCCATTTTTTAGCGACCTATGCCTCGCCTTTTGATTTTTAGGTTTTTCTTTAATTATATTTTTTGGGTTTATTTTTTAGAATTCGAATATTTCTAGTCTCTTCAATTTCACTTTTATTTTTTGGATGGTTTTGTAGTAATGTTATTTGCATCATGTAACATTTAAATATTGTTAGTTTTATTGTTGACACTAGAGCTGTAACTTGGCTCATTAACCGAGCCGACTTAAATTGGTTTGTTTGTCCTAAATAGCTTAAATTGTGGGCGGGGTTCGACTCGTTTACAAACAAGTCGAGTGAAGCCGGTTTGCAAGCCTATTTGTATATTTTAATAAAAATAATTTTATTATATTTTACATATATTCATATAAACAAAAAAAATAATATTCTATTTATAGGATGGTTTTGTCGTAGTAATGTTATTTGCATCATGGACTATGATCATCTTTTACATTTTTCATAAGTTTTGGTTAAAAACAACAAAATGATCATAAGTCTATTGTATATTTAAATGATGTATCAAATTTCAGATTTTAATTTACAAGTTATATAATTTATAATTTAGACTATAATTTAAACGAACCAACGGATGGATCACAGGCCAAGTTGATCTTTCCTCGCGCTCGATTCATTAACAAACTGAGTTGAACTGACTTTAAACGAACTATTTTCAAGATAGCCATGAGCAAAAAGCTTTTTAACAACCTTAGTTGATGCACCACCGAGAGACACAACCCTAGTTTATTTATTGAAGCGATAATGTTTACAAAATTACATGTACGAAACATCACTAAATTATTTGTATGCCTTGGGAAATAAGGGTGGCCATGATGCACATGCATTCAACTCTCGTCTACCCATAACCTCCTCTATTTGGGTTATATATTTATATTTTAATAATTATGGGAACAATATATTAATAATGTTTCTAAGTTTGTTATAATTATTAAACGTTTTAAATACGTTATCTTACATTTATGATCACACTTATTTGTTTTGTGCAAAAATATGCTTTTAGGTTGTCATGTTTTTGTTGAAACCATGTTATGCCTGAATATAATATCAGTGGATAAAAGAGGGAATTTTTAGTGGTAAAATGATGTTTTTTTAATCAAATGATTGTTTGTTTAAATCTTATAAGGTGTAGATGCGGTGTAAAGATTTTAAAAGTGAAATAAATGAAAATTAATTTGTGCTGGTTCACTAGTATAAATGTAAAGAAAAGAGTATGAATAGTTGGACAGAGCGGAAAATTTTTACTGATACCAAAAAACATATAACATTGAGAAATTAATTAGGCCTTTAGTGATTTTGTATATTACATTAGGTGCAAACATAAATATGAGATGAGTATGTTATTTAGCATAATTGTTTGAATTTATGATGATGCATCAAACAACGAGTTTGGTCATTTTTGCTTGGCACTTTATGCTGTTTAATGCCAAAAATAGATACGTTACTTTTGACTCGCAAGTAATGCTACAAACTTATGTTTGACTCGCTTGTTTATTACATGTATTTACTATTTACTTATCAGTTTACCTATGTATAGTTTTGTTGAAAAACATCTTTAATTATAATCATAAATATAGGTTGTTATTTTATGACCTTAAGATTATAAGTTCAGGTCGTGAGAAACATTTTTCTACACAAAATGTAAGGTAAAGTTGCGTAAATTAAAACGCGAAACGATCCAACGTATCTCCAGACAATATGCAAAACAGAAGTTAAGTCAAATAACAAACACACCCCTTTTATTTTAGTCACATATAATATTATTACTTATTATTACATATAAATATTATTAAATTTATATATAGATAGGATGCATAAAAGGACTTACAATCTTTTATTGAAATTCTATTTAAGCTTGAGTTGAATTCGAACTTGTTTAGACACAAATCATATCAAGCATTCTTCAACTCAAATCAAGCTTTCAAGGAGTTAATTAAGAGGTAGATTAAGAAGGTAACAAGTAGCCTGATTCAGTTAACACCTTTATTGGTTTTATATAATAACAATTTATAAGAATACATTATTATTTTATATAACCCTTATTAAAAAATGTAACATAGGAGAATGGAGATACGTGTGGCATAAAAAGCTGTCGGGTAATCTGAAATTTCTCGTCCACACCACCACTTTGACGACATTGTTTCTTCCTTTGTGTCTTTCCATGCTTTACTCTCCTTTTTGTTCCTATTCCCATTCTCATTGCCTCCATATATATTCATTTATAATCATTTAAAAATAATAAAAGATCTAATTAATAAACAGATTTGAACCTATAACGCAATTAAATTAATAGCAAGAGTTTTAGGTGTAAAAGAAAAAGAAGCTAACATAACATAGAGTTTTATGATTAATATGGAGTTTGAGATAGATATTTGAGTACTAGACCAAGCATTAGTATAGTTTCAACATATATCATGGGTTTAATAAAAAATTAGTGCAGTAGTGCTAGGTGATATTAAATCGATTGCACAAACGCATCAACCTGAATCGAACAGAATATAATATGATTTTTCAAATATATAACAAATAGTTTGTTGCAATTGTCCAAAACTATAAGCCTTATAAAATTGTTAAAAGTATATAGTGAAATACATTATATTTGAAGTCAGCTTTTGGGTTGAGTTTAATATAGAATTTCAAGTGATAGACTAGTAAACGGAATAAAATATAATATGATTTTTGAAGGATATAACAAATAGTTTGTTGCAATTGTCTGAAACTATAAGCCTTTAAAAATTGTTCAAAATATATAGTGAAATACGTTATACTTGAACTCAGCTTTTGAGTTGAGTTTAATATAGGATTTCAGGTGATAGACTTGTAAACGAGTGATTTTTATATTATAATAGCACTTAAAAAGTCACACTGTATGATTGACTTAGCTCCCATTTTGTAAAAGGTCTGAGAAGGAACTAAATCGCGACAAAACTGATGTATACAATGTTAACTTATACTTTGTAAAGGAGTCTTGTTCCTACAACCTGAACCCATGATCTCCAATCAGTTGCTCCAAAGTAGCAACATAATTCCACTGTGAACCTCAAATGCACACATAGATATTAGCAAACATAAAGATAAACCAAACCACTGATCGATTGTGTGTAACAACTTTTGAAATATTATATCAACTGACAACAACATGATACGACGGCACAGTAACACATACATTGTACTAAAACTTTCTATAAAGCGATAACGAATAAACCATTGCACTTATTTTACAATGTGCAAATGGAGTCGACAATTAAATACCAAACAAGAAATTGTACACTCTTTAAGTAGCAGACAAGTATGGCCAAGCTGCGAATAAGCATTAATCAAAATGCCTTCTTTAATTATCGGCATTCACCAGTGAAATCTGCAAATTAGAATTCAAAGATGAAGCTTTTTATACTATGATCCAAAATCATGTTTACATTTGATCACCGAAATAAAAAGATAACGAATGCATTACCAGGAGTATATCTTCATCTGTCCCGTAGGATTTGCGTGCTTCTTCCAAGCATTTTGATGAGACCCTATCACTTTTCCTGTTTACATATTTAGCAATTCATCAGTAATCAGTATTGTCTGCACGAATTAGAGTTTGGTCAACATTTCCCTATTCTTAAGGATTCACCTAAAAATTGATCATCAAAAAATTAACAATTGTACAACAAGATGTTTAATATGAGAAACATAAAGCCAGGGATATATGATACAAATCTACAATATACAAGGACACGCTCGATAAGGAACAATTTTGAGTAGAGAACTATATAAGCACTTGCATGTAGTGTTGACTATAGATAATGAGAGAATGAATTATAAGGTCACGTAACCACCTTATGTATCAAAGTTAAAACAATATTTACAACCTCTTCTAATGGAGCACCGTAGTCTTTATAAGCATTTGCTCAGGGTTATAAGCATTATATAACTGTCTTATGTATCACAAGTAAAACAATACTGGTGTTCATATAGTTTTGGCAGTTCTCAACTTCAAACTAGTTCTATATTAAACGACCCTCTCTCTCCATGTATATACACACACACACAAAATGGAAGGTAAAACTGTTTTTACCTAGAGCTGGCTGGATCACGGATCTCAAATTCGTCGGTTTGAGCATCATAGCCGCATATAACAACATAATGACCTAATGAAGTCATCCAACTGATTAATTATATATAGATGTTTTCCTTGTAAATAAAAAAGAAGAAAGGTTCACTTCCGACCAGTATATGCAGCGGAGCCAGTGTAAAAACGTGGCATACGAACATCCTCCTTCCAAGGTTGACTACAAAATTAAAATTCATCTTAGGAGAAAGCTTCTGGATTTAACAAAATTAATCATATATAACATACATTTTCCACTACAAGTGCATCTTTGCAAAGATATGCATTGAGTACTTGAGTATGTACCTCAAAATGCACTGGTCAACTAACGCGATCACAATATATTTCCCTGATAAGATAAAGAAGATGATTTCTTCTCCCTTAATTGACCTGTGCTGTTAACAAGGAAAAATGTGTTTACTTATTTCAAGCATCTAAACAGTTTTAAATATCTAGTAAGCCACAATAAAATCAACACAGCTCTACCTGCATATATAAAATTTAGAATGGTTAATATTTCCAAATTAAAGATTGTACCTGGATATTAATTCCCTCTTCTACTGATTTCTGAAATAACATATCTACTCGGCGTATATCATTGGCCAATTGCTCCTGCAAACACCAAAACAAATTAGGGTTCATGTAATATTGAAATAAAAATTTGCAAAAGGACTTTTAGTATATAAAATGTCACTGAAATTTCCAAGAAAATATGTTTGCTAGAAGGGAAGTTTACCTTGTAAAAAATCTCCATTGAAAAATCTGGATTAGCACCTAAAGTTACTGTGAAGAATGAGAATTGAATAGAAAGCTTTTGCAATAAATATGCAAGATCCACTGTCCAAATGCTACAAAACCCACAAACAATGAACACTTCATAAGAACTGACCTGCAAAAACCTCACATCACAAAAGACAAAATTTCCCTTTTTGACAATGTTTGAAGTATTGATCCTGTTATATAACTACCAGTCCTTTTTTCTGAAAAACAATTCCTAGATTTTCTAGGATAAATACACCACAAGCAGCACCGTACAGATAAAATGGAAGAAAATAATTGGTTGAAAAGCAAACTCAACTACCGATCCTTTTGGTGCCTAGGCTTCTCCTAGTTAAATCACTATTGGATAATAATTGATACACTTGACTAAGGGTATGTTTGGGATAGATGTGGCTGCAGTTTGGAGCTATAAGGTTTAGGTGTCAGTTGTAAATGTTTGAAATAGAAGGGCTTGGGAAAAGTAGTCATAGTTGTAGCTAAAGGACACACATGTATAATTACACAAACATACTTGGTTCTAAAAGATGCAAGGCGCTTAGTGTCCTATAAGCTAAGGTGAAGGCACTAGCCACACACATGCAAGACGTCCCATATTTATAAAATACTTAAAATTCCGGATAATATTGTCTACCTTGTTAACACCCAAAAAATAAGATAACAACAATACACACAATTTAATAATATAAAGAGCATGAACTACCCTGTTTGTGATATTTCTTATATTTATATACAACCAAATAAATTTTACGTACAACCAAACAAGCTAAGGAAAACACAATAACTATAACCATTGTTTGGGTGCTACCAATAACTATTCACATGGTTTAAGTTGATTTCGAAGTTATTAGGCCATTCTATTACTTTTGGCTCGAGCATTACCCATTATAAATAGAGTTTTATATATTTGTATTCATTAATAACTCCATCAACAGAATTTTTTGCCAATATCAAAGTAACTTGAACTGTACATACATACATACATACATACATATATATATATATATATATATATATATATATATATATATATATGTATGTATGTATGTATGTATGTATGTATGTACAGTTCAAGTTACTTTGATATTGGCAAAAAAATTCTGTTAGTTTGTGCATTGTAATAGCTAGCTAGTCCATTAACAAATTGATATTAATACATAGTGATTTCACAATTGAAGCTGACTGTGTTATGTTTGCCTCCCGTCACGACTTCACCATATCGTGACGAATAATCATAGGACAAATTGCACCCGGTTGACCTCGAGTCACACAGGTGGGGCTCGTCAGACCCAGTAGTACTACCCAAGTTTCCCCGCTATCCAATATTAATAATTCGAAAGTGTGAGGACTTTATCATGTTAAACAACACTATATTAATATCGTACACATCTTAAATATAAAAAGCGTTGTAAAGTTACCAGTAAGCTATCTCCCCCAAAAGAGATTAAGTAAAAAAAACAGTGGGGCATAAACTCACCTGATACGCGTGATAGATATCTAAGGCTTAACTTGACAAGAACGAGTGGAAAGACAACCTTCAAAGGTTACTTAGAACACACAAGTACATAAGTACATGTACACACAACAATCTCAAGAGAAACCCTAAGTGTTCTACAAACAAAGAACTCGAGGTTCTATAAAAACAACATACATGTGACCTAGTTGACCCGTTGGTGACATTATGTGTTGTAAACCATTTAAACATACATAAGCATATAACATACATGGTTAACATTCCAATGAATCACATTTGATGCTACATTCCCAATACATTGCTTAAATCATCATACTATGCACATATCATACAAGTTGTGTAAATCCTTAGCATCTAGCATGCTCAGTGTGTTTATAACATAACTAGTGTATCATATAACAGGTTAGATCATGCATAACCTACTTACATGACCTATAGCCATGGTTTAGCATATATGGGTCAAAACAGATAATTTACCAAAAAGTCATCCATACTATCCTCAACACATACAAGATGCCCAATACATGCAACATACATTAATATGATCAATTCTAGTCCCAAACATGATGTCCTAGTTACTAATCAACATACCAAACCATACATGACCATCAAAGTGCATAAATCACCCAATAACCAAATAAACATTCCATACAACCCAATTAACAGATTCTACCACTTTAGACATTCATAACAATCATTCTAGCATGATCCTAAAACCATGAATAAGTCAAATTACCAATATCCAAAGTTCATGCACAATAAAGTTTCCCTTTTAGGAAAGTAATACCCAAAAGTGATTTAACATCCAATTCAACCATAATTCCAACTATTATATACCTAATCAAGTTCATAGAATTCATCCTAACATGGTAATCACTTCCAAAACGTCCAAATTCCCAAACATCATACAAAAAGTTTCTACTTTTAGTAAGTCATGATCAACATCACAATTTCATGGATTTTCTTGCACAATTCAATTAAACTAACATCTAATCATTACATCTAACATCTTAGAATCATCAAATCATGAATTCCAAGAACAAAAAGTTTCCTCTTATGGCAATGTATGAACTAAATGATCAAAACCCTAGATTTCTTGCAAAATCAACATCATTCAACATTCATACAACCTAACTAACATCATATAATCATCTAACAATCATCAATTCCATGTTATCATCATCAATTTCGAATTAGGGTTGCCTATAATCAAAGTTCATGATCAATCCACTAAAAACATACCATTCATTCATAATTAATGTTAAACAACATGTAATCAATCCAACTAACATACTAACATCATCAAACAACATCAAATTCGACCCCATGAAGACCCATTCACGAATTTAGGTTCGGCCACCATGAACAAGACTTCAAAAACATGTAAAAATTTCACATTTAACGTGTAATGGCTTGCAATTGATGTTCCTAACGTGTTGCAATACTTGGAATCGATCAAATCAAAGCACAATCTCTTGTTTGAAGGCTGAAATTCGCAGGTTTGAGGGAGAGGGGGCTGCAATCGCGATTTGGGAGGGAGTGGGGGCTAGGGTTATTTTTTTTTATTATTTAGTTTACACAAATTACCCTTTTAGCCCTTTTAACTTGTATTTTATAAAAATTCAGCTTTTAACTTCTTTTTAAAAGTGATTTTAACCATCTAACAAATATATAAACTAGTAACAACCATTATATATTTTATCTTTATAAAACACGCAACATACGAATTAACACACACGTTTCCGCGTTACGCGATAAAATTCCCAAATAGTCTTTAAATCGCGTAAACACATAAGCTTAAAATAATAATCATCTTATCAACTAGATTATTATTAAATTAACGTTATTAATTATTTTAAGTCACCAACGTCAAACGACAACTAGTGTGTGCTTACGACACGTGTATGCAAAACTTAACGGAACTAACGGAGTTTGGTAACGGAAAATTACCGGATGTCACATTATCCCCATGTTGAAAGAATTTTCGTCCCGAAAGTTGCGTTACATGATGAGAGTGTTCCATCACTGATCTACTGCATTGGCACACAAAAATCGAAATCGAGTGAGTTTTGGATGAGTTGTCACATCATCCCCATGTTGAAAGAAATTTCGTCCCGAAATTTAAATCAATACCTTGGTCTGTAGGCATCGTCTCGAACAGTTGAGGGTACTTAAGCTTCATTTGATCCTCACGTTCCCACGTGAATTCCGGTCCACGTCGCGAGTTCCAACGAACTTTGACTGTAGGTATATTGCTTTGCTTAAGTGTTTTCACCTCACGATCCATCACCTCGACGGGTTCTTCAATAAAGCGCAATTGGTCATCCACTTGGATGTCTTCTAGTGGCACAAGTAGTGTCTCGTCAGATAGACACTTCTTCAGATTGGAAACGTGAAACACGTTGTGCACTCCACTTAGCGAATCAGGCAAGGCTAGTTGATAGGCCACCGGGCCTATTCTTTTCAGTATCTCAAATGGTCCAACATACCTCGGATTCAGCTTTCCTCGCTTGCCAAACCGAACTACGCCTTTCCACGGTGAGACTTTCAGTAACACTTTGTCACCTATTTGGAACTCTAGAGGTTTCCGTCTCTTGTCAGCATAACTTTTCTGCCTATCTCGCGCTGCTGCCATAGTGCCATACGGTTCCGTATCTGCACGATCTTCTCAGTTGTTTCATGTATTAGCTCGGGACCCGTTAGTTGACTATCACCAATTTCAGCCCAGCAAACCGGTGATCTACACTTTCTCCCATACAAAGCCTCGAAAGGTGCTGCCTGTATGCTAGTGTGATAACTGTTATTATAGGAAAATTCCACCAAAGGCAGGTGAACTTCCCAGTTATTCTCGAAGTCAATCACACAAGCACGTAGCATATCCTCCAAAGTCTGTATGGTACGCTCACTCTGGCCGTCAGTCTGTGGATGATAAGTGGTACTCATATCCAATCGTGTACCCAGGGATTTCTGTAGTGACTGCCAGAAGTGTGACGTGAAACGAGCATCGCGATCAGAGATAATTGAGATTGGTACGCCGTGTCTCGAAACGATTTCTTTAAGATACAGTCGGGTTAGTTTCTCCATCTTATCCGTTTCCTTAATTGCAAGGAAGTGAGCGGACTTGGTCAACCGATCCACAATGACCCAGATTGTGTCACAACCAGTATTAGTCCGGGGTAATTTAGTGATAAAATCCATAAAAATTTGTTCCCATTTCCACATTGGTATCTCGGGTTGCTGTAACAGTCCGGATGGTTTTTGGTATTCCACCTTTACCTTCGAACAGGTCAGACACTTGCTCACATATGTAGCTACGTCTGCCTTCATGTTAGGCCACCAATAGTGCGCCTTTAGATCATGATACATCTTGTCAGATGCAGGATGTATAGAATATTTAGACTTGTGTGCCTCGCTCATAACCAAATCCCTCAGATTTCCATAGACAGACACCCAAAGTCTATCCATGAAGTATCGAATTCCATCCTCTTTCTCTACCAATTGTTTATCCATTCCCCGTAATGACTCAGAAACAATGTTTTCCTCCTTCAAGGCTTCTATTTGTGCTTCCTTAACTTGTTCAGGCAGGTGGGTACTGATCATGAGTTGTAAGGCTCGTACGCGCCTGGGTTTAGCGGTTTCTTTTCGGCTTAAGGCATCGGCAACTACGTTCGCCTTTCCAGGATGGTACTTGATAGCGTAATCATAATCATTCAGAAGTTCCACCCAACGTCGTAGCCTCATATTCAACTCTTTTTGCTCAAAGATATGTTGAACACTCTTGTGATCGGTGTAGATAATGCATTTGGTACCGTACAAGTAATGTCTCCAAATCTTTAAGGCAAAAACTACTGCACCCAACTCCAGATCATGGGTAGTATAATTCTTCTCGTGAACCTTTAGTTGTCTCGAGGCGTAGGCTATCACCTTATCGCGCTGCATCAGAACACAACCCAATCCTTGAATGGATGCGTCACAATACACCACGAAATCATCTGTCCCCTCTGGCAGTGCCAATATCGGTGCACTACAGAGTTTCTGTTTCAATAGTTGAAAAGCCGCCTCTTGACTTTCTTCCCATTTGTATGTCGTTCCTTTGTGGGTCAAAGCGGTGAGAGGTTGTGCAATCTTAGAAAATCCCTCTATGAATCGTCGGTAACACCCCGCTAATCCCAGAAATTGCCTTATCTCACTCGGTGTTTTAGGTATAGCCCAATTCTTTATTGCCACAATCTTGGCAGGATCAACATGTATACCCTTCTCATTAACAATATGACCTAGAAATTGCACTTCGCGTATTCAAAAGTCACACTTAGAGAATTTGGCGTACAGTTGCTCATTCTTCAGTAATTCTAAGATTAATCGTAGATGCTCTTCATGGTCCTCCTTAGTCTTAGAGTATATCAGTATGTCATCGATAAACACAATAACAAACTGATCAAGATAGGGTTTGCACACGCGATTCATGAGGTCCATGAACACCGCAGGTGCATTTGTCAACCCAAAAGGCATGACCAAGAACTCGTAATGACCATAACGAGTACGGAATGCGGTTTTGGAGATGTCCTCCTCACGGACTCTGAGTTGATGATAACCAGACCTCAAGTCGACCTTTGAATAATAGCTTGATCCCTGAAGCTGATCAAACAAGTCGTCGATACGAGGTAGAGGGTATCGGTTCTTGACTGTGACTTTGTTTAATTCTCTATAATCGATGCACATTTGAAACGTGCCATCTTTCTTCTTAACAAAAAGGATAGGGGCTCCCCAAGGTGATGTGCTAGGTCGAATAAAGCCCTTATCTAAAAGCTCCTGAAGTTGTGATGACAACTCCTGTAGTTCGTTCGGTGCTAATCGATAAGGTGCTTTAGTAATCGGGGCTGCACCGGGAGTCGGTTCAATTTGGAATTCCACTTGACGATGAGGTGGTAGTCCAGGAAGATCCTCTGGAAACACCTCTGGAAAATCACGTACCACGGGGATGTCCTCTATTTCTTTTCCTCTGGCTGCTTATCGGTGACGAGTGCCAGAATAGCCAAACGAGCTTTTTACAATAACTTTTGTGCTTTCATGTAGGAGATAATGCCCATCACTGCACCACTCCTATCGCCTCGGACTGTGAGAATTTCATCACCAACAGGAATTCGTATGATCTTCTCGTGACATATGACTTCCGCTTGCTTATTTGAGAGCCAATCCATGCCTACCACAACGTCGAAACTTCCTAGTGTAACAGGCATAAGATCTATAGCGAAAGTATGACCAGCGAGTTCTATCTTACAATCTTTAAGAATGTGTGTCACATGGATCTGTTCACCGTCAGCCAATTCTACAGTATATTTGGATTCTAAGGCAGAAGGGATATCACTTAGGAGACTACAGAACTTTAAGGATATGAAACTCCTATCGGCTCCAGTATCAAACAATACTGTAGCAAAACATCCATTTACAGAAAACCTACCAGTAACAATAGTAGGGTCGTTTAGAGCCTCACCTGAGCCAATGACGAAGGCTCTCCCCTTGGCTCCATTATTATTACCACCGTTACCATTGCCGTTCCCATCTTTGTTGTTGTTGTTACCTTGGTTGTTGTTTTGGCCATTGCCATTACCGTTCTTCCTCAACTGCGGGCAGTTTCGCTTGTAGTGCCCCTCCTTTCCGCACTCGAAACAACCCTTTGGAGTCTCCTGAGGTTGCTGTGGTTTCCTAACCATCTAACCACGGCAATCCTTAGCCAAGTGTCCCATTTTACCACACCGCTGACACTTGTAATTGTCACATCTCCCAACGTGATGATAGTTGCACCGCGTGCACATCGGCTGTTTACCACCATAGCCGCTCGGTCCTTGATTGTTCGAGGCTGACTGGTTGAAATTACGATTGTTGTCAAACCTTCTTTGTTGCTGTTGTTGTTGAGGTTGATGTTGACCGCCGGATGATGATGCTCTATTGTTGTTGGTGGTGTTGGTGTTATTGGAGGCATCCCATTTCCTTTTGTTGTCGGACACGCTTGCAGCAGCGCCCCGTTTTGGCAACCGTCCTTGCTCCACAGCTTTGTCAGTTAGTTTGTGGGCTAGTCGGATAGCTTGTTGTATAGTGGCGGGGTTAGAGGAAGTCACCATGCTCCTAATTTCAAGCGCCAATCCCCGGATGTAATGTTCCACTCGCTTGTGCATCTCGTTCACCATTCCAGGACATAGTGTGGCCAGCTCGTGAGTTCTTGTTGTATAGGCCTCGATCTCGGAACCTTGCATGCCAAAATTCCATCTCCAACTTTTGAACTTCGCTTCGAGGACAGTATTCCTCGATCATCATATCTTTAAATTCATTCCACGGGAGCTCATTTGCCATGGCTTGCCCTAGCATCTGCACTTGAGCGTTCCACCAGGACAATGCAGCACCATCCAGCGTTCCAGTAGCGTATTTCACCTGGTCAGCAGGTGGACAGTTGCACTTTGAGAAAACGGACTCCGTCTTCTCAAACCACCTTACCAACCCTACAGCTCCCTCGGTTCCACTGTAGGTGTGAGGTTTGTAGTCCATGAAAGACTTGTATGTACATGTTGGCGGTCCTGCTTTAACACGTTAGATATTGATCAGATGTCTTATTCGATTAACTATAGGATTTGACAAAATTTTTCCATCATCGTTTACCTGCGGCCTGTCCTACTTGAGCAGCAGCTAACGCTGCCTGGACTTGTGCATTTATTAGGGCAGCCAGTTCCGCAGGGGTCATATTTATGGTACCGGCGCCTTGGTCACCGGCACCTTGGTCACCGGCGCCTCGTCCACGCCCGCGTCCTCGGCCACGTCCACGTTCTCGGGCATCCATTATTCAATTTACATTCACAAATACAATAATGAGTAACATCAAACATATTTATCTCATTGAAGTATAATAAACAATAAGTAAGTAATGAATCATCACAACCACAACATTCTTAACAGAAATAATAACCAAAGGTAAATAAATTGCAAATAAGTCACAAGTCATTTATCAATGTCAAAATTTGAGTTTGTTGTTCGAGTGGGGAAACAACCCTTCCCACATAGGTTACAAAATAAGAAACGCTACATAGTCCAAGTTGTTTAAAGGGAATAAAAGAGAATCAATCAACTATGCCTGAGCCGTCACTGTCATCATCCATCTGCACAGGCTCCTCTTCAGGCTCTTCCTCAGGTTCCTCCTCGGGGGCCTCCACCGGAGCAGGAGCTAAGGCTATCTGAATTGCCGCCAACTGGGCCTCTAAAGCTGCGATCCTGTTGTCAGTTGCTTCATCGCGCTGTTCCCGTGCGGTCACGCGTCCACTCAGCGCCTGGTAACCATCCGCATTTGGTAACACCCCTCCAAGGTTTTACCATGATGCTCCTCGAGTTCATCCAGTTGATGTCGCAGCGTGTACACCTCGTGCTGTAGTGTACAGATATCGCTAGTGAGTCGTCGGACCCGGTGTTGCTCCGTGTCCAGTGCTGCCACCAATGCAGCAATAACCTGCTCGTTGGACTGCACCGTCCGCGGAAGTGTAGGTAGTGGTTGTTCAGTGTTGGTCCTAGTTCGGGGTCTTGAGGTAGGCACACGTTCCCTGTACATGAGGTGATCCACAAACTCAGGGTAGAAACTCCAGTCTCGTGGAGGGTCGCGTTCAGGTGGCACAAAAGGTTGATCCCAGTCGAACTCACCTCGTGGATAGTCCAAACGAGGCCAGTCCAGTCCATCGTCAGGTACCGGTCCAGGAGGTGGGGACTCGGGTCGTGTGGGTGATGCTGGTCGCTTACCACGTGCTCTCGAGGACGATGCCATGCTGCAGAGAGTGTGATGTGTATGCCAATGAGTATACAGTAGAAAAATCAGGAACAAGTAACTAACTAACTGTGTGCGGTTATAGTCTAGTGTGTATGCAACCTAGTTCTCTATAACCAATGGCTCTGATACCAATCTGTCACACACTCAAAATCCACGTGCGGAGTTTTACCGCGAGGTCGTTAATTTGGACTGCTGATAGGAGCACTACACGAGTCGGCATGCATTTTAGAGATTTAAACTTTAAACATAATTACTCGTCTTTTATTTATGGTTTAAAATATTTGGTTGGCACTTGTTTTGCCATACGATACTTTTACATGTTTTGGGTTTGTTTTATTACTATACGCTTCCGCATGAATTTTAAAGTTTGAACTCTGGTTTGGTTTATGTTAAACGTAGCATATAGAGTCGTTCCGAGTAACTATTGACTGTGATCCTGGTTTGTTCACACGCCTCGCGGTAAAACTCCGCACGTGGATTTTAAGGGTGTGACAGATTGGTATCAGAGCCATTGGTTATAGAGAACTAGGTTGCATACACACTAGACTATAACCGCACACAGTTAGTTAGTTACTTGTTCCTGATTTTTCTACTGTAAACTCATTGGCATACACATCACACTCTCTGCAGCATGGCATCGTCCTCGAGAGCATGTGGTAAGCGACCAGCATCACCCACACGACCCGAGTCCCCACCTCCTGGACCGGTACCTGACGATGGACTGGACTGGCCTCGTTTGGACTATCCACGAGGTGAGTTCGACTGGGATCAACCTTTTGTGCCACCTGAACGCGACCCTCCACGAGACTGGAGTTTCTACCCTGAGTTTGTGGATCACCTCATGTACAGGGAACGTGTGCCTACCTCAAGACCCCGAACTAGGACCAGCACTGAACAACCACTACCTACACTTCCGCGGACGGTGCAGTCCAACGAGCAGGTTATTGCTGCATTGGTGGCAGCACTGGACACGGAGCAACACCGGGTCCGACGACTCACTAGCGATATCTGTACACTACAGCACGAGGTGTACACGCTGCGACATCAACTGGATGAACTCGAGGAGCATCATGGTAAAACCTTGGAGGGGTGTTACCAAATGCGGGATGGTTACCAGGCGCTGAGTGGACGCGTGACCGCACGGGAACAGCGCGATGAAGCAACTGACAACAGGATCGCTGCTTTAGAGGCCCAGTTGGCGGCACTTCAGATAGCCTTAGCTCCTGTTCCGGTGGAGGCCCCCGAGGAGGAGGAGGAACCTGAAAAGGAACCAGAGGAGGAACCTGAGGAAGAGCCTGAAGAGGAGCCTGTGCAGATGGATGATGACAGTGACGGCTCAGGCATAGTTGATTGATTCTCTTTTATTCCCTTTAAACAACTTGGACTATGTAGCGTTTCTTATTTTGGAACCTATGTGGGAAGGGTTGTTTCCCCACTCGAACAACAAACTCAAATTTTGACATTGATAAATGACTTGTGACTTATTTGCAATTTATTTACCTTTGGTTATTATTTCTGTTAAGAATGTTGTGGTTGTGATGATTCATTACTTACTTATTATTTATTATACTTCAATGAGATAAATATGTTTGATGTTACTCATTATTGTATTTGTGAATGTAAAGTGAATAATGGATGCCCGAGGACGTGGACGTGGCCGAGGACGCGGGCGCGGGCGTGGACGAGGCGTCGGTGACCAAGGTGCCGGTGACCAAGGCGCCGGTACCATAAATATGACTCCTGCGGAACTGGCTGCCCTAATAAATGCACAAGTCCAGGCAGCGTTAGCTGCTGCTCAAGTAGGACAGGCCGCAGGTAAACGATGATGGAAAAATTTTGTCAAATCGTATAGTTAATCGAATAAGACATCTGATCAATATCTAACGTGTTAAAGCAGGACCGCCAGCATGTACCTACAAGTCTTTCATGGACTGCAAACCTCACACCTACAGTGGAACCGAGGGAGCTGTAGGGTTGGTAAGGTGGTTTGAGAAGACGGAGTCCGTTTTCTCAAAGTGCAACTGTCCACCTGCTGACCAGGTGAAATACGCTACGGGAACGCTGAATGGTGCTGCATTGTCCTGGTGGAACGCTCAAGTGCAGATGCTAGGGCAATCCATGGCAAATGAGCTCCCGTGGAATGAATTTAAAGAAATGATAATCGAGGAATACTGTCCTCGAAGCGAAGTTCAAAAGTTGGAGATGGAATTTTGGCAGTTGAAAATGCAAGGTTCCAAGATCGAGGCCTATACAACAAGAACTCACGAGCTGGCCACACTATGTCCTGGAATGGTGAAGGAGATGCACAAGCGAGTGGAACATTACATCCGGGGATTGGCGCCCGAAATTAGGAGCATGGTGACTTCCTCTAACCCCGCCACTATACAACAAGCTATCCGACTAGTCCACAAACTAACTGACGAAGCTGTGGAGCAAGGACGGTTGCCAAAACGGGGCGCTGCTGCAAGCTAGTCCATTATTTACAATGCACATGCTTATATATATATATATATATATATATATATATATATATATATAGAGAGAGAGAGAGAGAGAGAGAGAGAGAGAGAGGAGGGATCAAATGAAAACCAAGTTTATAAATGAAAACCGTGAAAACCATATCCAACCAATCAGGAAATTTTAACTTTTTTTTCCATTAATTTAATCAAAAGGGTTTTTTTGTAATTTTGGCTAAATCTTATTTTAGAAACACTCAATCAATTCAATGTTTTACGTTTTTTTCTCTAACTGATTTTTTTTGTTTCTTAATTCTGCATCAAAATTGATTTCTTCATTATCATCTTCAACCTTGAATTTCTTCAATTTCACATACATTTGATGAAACTAAAATTTGTTTTTCTAGATGTCTGCACTCAGAGCATTGGCTCTAGAAGCCAACGAATTACCGCAAAACGAACCGTCATCATTTCCGACGACGCCTAAGAAGGATAAATTAGGGCGCCCTTGGTTTTCAGAGAAATCTGTTCATATCATCCCTCTAATCCTCCTCGTATGTGCTCTTGTTCTCTGGTTGTGTTCGAATCCAGGTGAGTTTTATACGATCGTTCATATCTCCAAATCAATTTGCAGAAATTGTTTGAATGTAGTGATGTACGATTGATACAATCAATAATTGTATTGGTAAGGTATTGATCTGAGATTGAACACTTGGATATCGAGCATTGATTTTGATTTCTACGAGAAGAAATGAAATCACGTCCATTTGAAGCAGTTTTAAATTTGTTATTGATTTTTGATTGTTTTTACTTTTTAGGTCATTGTATTGGATAGTTAAGTTTAGATATCTCTCCATCAGTCGTTCACTCGTTTGTTCTTCGATGTTTGTGATTGTGAATGTGCGTTTACGTCGATCGTGTTTAGGAAATTTGTTATTGATTTTTGATTGTTTTTACTTTTTAGGTCATTGTATTGGATTGTTTTTACTTTTATTATTTTGCTACTGTTACATATATGTACTAAGTAATCACAACTAAGTATTTTTGAAGTTTGATTGTGTTACGTATATGTAACAAAATTTTCATATACATGAAACACTGATACATATATGTAACATAACGTTACATATTGAGACTATTAGTTCTTTTTATGGTTTTCCTACTCTCATATATATACATATTTTAAGTTTTCTAATGGTTTTGGTTGTTATTATATTTGTTACATGTTTTTGCAGTGACATGAAATTAAGGATAATAAACTTGAAATGAAATTGATGATTATGAAGATGATGATCATCGGTTAAAGTATATGCTGCATCAAAGATGATGATGGTCAGGTCAAGCAACTATCAAAACGTTTATTTCGAACACGAAGATCAAATGAACAAGATGAATACTAATGTATATATATGTAACACCGTTGTTACAAATACGAAACACTACTGTTACGCATATGTAACAGTAGTGCTTGCTGACATGTCACTTGTATTTTCCCATCAATTGTAACCAGATTTTACGATACGGTTCTAACAAAAATATGTATAACTCATTGTGTATTTATTGAACTTTACATATGTACTTCAGTTTTTAGATTCTGGTATTTTTTAACTGTTACGTATATGTACCTTAGTATTAGTTGTTGATGAATGATTTACGTATGTTTATTAACTGTTACATATATGTACCAAAGCTTCTTTAGCATATAACCAAAATCCTAATCACACCATTACACAAACAAAGACTTATTAACTGTTACATATATGTACCAAAGCTTATTTAGCATATTAACTGTTACATATATGTACCAAAGCTTCTTTAGCATATTAACTGTTACATATATGTACCAAAGTTTCTTTAGCATATTAATTGTTACGTATCATTTAAGTTTTAAAACATTTTAATATTTTGTATAAAAAATTAGGAGATTAGGAGAGATATTTGTGGAATAGGAGAGAGAGAGTTTTAGGGGATTTGGTAATCATTGATTATTAGAAGTTATAATTATAAATATGATTTGCCTATTATGCCCTTCTCCACTTAATTAGGTAAGATTTAATGAAACAAAATTTACAAAAAAATCATGTTAATTTATGATCATTGATCAAATTTTTAGTGGTCAAGATTTGGTTTTTTTGGTTTTCATTTATAAAGTGGTTTTCATTAGAACCTCCCCCTATATATATATATATATATATATATATATATATATATATATATATATATATATATATATATATATAACTCTAGAAAACCAAATGGTAAACACAACAATTATAAACGTCAATATACAGATCAGCTTTTTTCTAAATTGACATATTTTCATACATATTAAAGAATAATGAAGTAGGGACTACAGGGTATGTAACTAATGAAACATAACAGGAATGAACTGCTTTTCTAGTAGTTGGCCTTATTTTAAAAGCTTAATTTTTTTGAAGATTTTTTTTCTTTTTTCTCAAACTCAAAGCTGAAGCATTATCATCCAAATAAAACTTTTTCTTGGTGGCAGCTTATTTTTTAGATAGAAGAAAGTTAAAGCTCTCAGAACTCCTCATAGTCACAGCCTTCTAATAAGTTTTGAGGCAAACCTTACAACTTTTAATCAAACAATTATCAATGAGAACAACCATATTTCAATACTCCAGCAGCCCTTCAGTATTGGCTAATGGATTATTATAGATTGAAATAAGAATATCTTTAATGCATCAAAAGTGAAGGTAAATAAGTCCCTTTAGCATCATTTTCATTCTATATTATAAAGTTAGAAACTTGAACACGGCTAAAAAACTGTAATCTTCATAGAAAACGCAATCTACAAATTTAGAAAAAAAATTAAAAAACAATGAATGACCACACAAGAAGTTTCTTAATCATACACCGGATGGGTAACCTTAAATAAACACCATAAAGATCTACAGTCTAAATAGCCATAAATCCATAATGTATACAAAAATGACCATAATACGAAGAAGAAGAAGATACCTGGTTGTGGGACAGAACTCTTCCAGATCTTGAAGATCATAATGGTTGAGACCAAGCGTTCTCAAAACCATAAGGACACAGGCAAGACCACAATCCCAAGAACGTAACTGTTTTATATGTGGAACCTACAACCCAGAAACAACTTCATTGACGTGTAACCAACAACAAAAACCACCTTAAATAATATAAATTACAAACCATCAAATGGACTTACGTCAACAAAGTGCGAGTGGCCCATAACGCCCTTGTTCACATTCCCTCTTTTCATTGACAGATTGAAATTGTATGAATCTGCCAAACTCAAACCATCCTCCTCTTCATGAACATTATGCCCTTCAGCTTTTAGTAGCTTGTTTAAAATTACATGAATCGGCCACATCACAGAAAGGGGATGATCACCAAGATACACAACTAATCCTTTTTCTTACTATGTTTTAAAAAAAAAAAGTTTCCTGCATCATTTTTGCATATGTAAATTAATAATTAGGTCAAACTGAAACTTACAAAACCAACAACCTAATGAATTTAAAAGTAGAATTCACTCAAAGTGGCATGTTAGGCATACAACTGATATCTTACAGATCCATTAACTAAGCAATTAGACAGATAGATCATCTTCTACTTTCTAATAGTTGTTCTAATTAGCTTGATATTAGATGCATCTTATTTCAAATACACAAAAACGTTCATTGACATCTAACACTATTTGTTCTAATCAGATAAAGATTATACTTCCAGCATAAAAAAACACTAGAATCAAAGCATAATCCAGCTTGTAAATAAGCCTCTAACCATGTGCAGGTGGAAGAACCCCAAAATATATGTGAAAGACATGAACTTGTAAGCACCTAACCATCTGTTTGCATTCAATCACTACTAATTGATGCTTCCATCAACAGCGATAACAAATTAAACCCTAATCAATATGTGAAATTGAAACAAAACTAAAACACCCAAACAAGATATGATCAATCTTCACAGAATAAAAAGGAGCGAAATTGACGGATTAAAAAAAGGAGCAAACTTGACGGATTAAAATTGAAAAGGGTACAAGAATTTTGATGAATATACGGATTAAACTGGAAAAGTAAAGCGAATCGAAGAGATAAGGATAGAGTAAAAACCGATTGAGGATCTGAAAAAGATTTGATGGTGTTCTTTAATTGAACTTTTGTTCCTCTGGTTTCTTGCGATTGAAGGTTCGTCAATTTTTGCGGTTGGTACGTGAAATTTGGTGTTAACGGCGTTTGTAACCTCCATGGTCGTCGGCTTATAAGTTGTCACAACTATCAAAAGGGTGTGTCTAGCAACATCATGGTATCATAATGTGTAAAAAGAACCCATACCTAGAGGTGTACAAACCGGTTTTTATGCCCAAACCGGTTCAGGTTTAAAACCGAACCGGTTTTTTCGTGGTGGGGTCAAACCGGTTTATCTTCAAACCGGTTCGGGTTACAAACCGGTTTGCCTCATCAAAAACTCGAACCTATCAAACCGGTTCGGACCGGTTTGAAACCGGTTTTTTTACCCAAACCGGTTTTTCTTACCGGTTTAACCGGTTTTTAACTTTTAAACCGGTTTATAAACCGGTTTTGAGTGCGGGGCTAGCAAACCGGTATAGAAACCGGCGGTTCGGGTCGGGTTCGGGACCGGTTTGGTCCAAACCGGTTTTTCTTTGAAACTGGTTCTGGTTTTTTTAGGTGAACCGGTTTCGAACCAGTTTTTTTGTACATGTCTACCCATACCTGTTTGTTTTAACAGATATATAACTTAAAAAGAACCTATACCTGTTTATTAGTTTACACTAATAAAGAGCATGTGAGTTTGGTGTATACCATGTAACAAGCGAGATAAATATTTTAGGTGAATTTGATGGTGACAAGGGCTAAATAGTCCAAATGTGCCCCACTATGTCTAACAATTTGCAACTAAAATTGGTTTGTGTTATGTCAAAGATGAGCTGGTTGGGTTTTTATCCAAACCGGTTTAGGTTGAAATTAAGTTTTAACAGGAAAAATATTAGGTTTGATCAGTTTGAAACCAGGTTTTAACTTGTTCAATTAAAGTTTGTTTGTTTACAAATCTGTTTTAAAACACATGGTTATAAATCGAGTTCAACACTATGATTCGGTTTTACCTCAAAGCGGTTTCAAAATTAAGACGATTCATGTTTAAAATACTGTTATGTTTTCAACTCAACTTATTTGCCCACCTCTAACTTTGTTTAGAATATACAAGTTAGGAGTGATAATTCTTGACAAGATACGAATCCAACATGAAGAAAAAAAAATAAGTTGGAATGTGTAATATAAACGTCCTTTTTGTTATGGTATTTTATTAGAAAATAAGTTTAACACGATGTGTATTTTTTCGGGTGATGATTAATGGGCTCAATTTTACAGCCCAAAATACTCCACCGACATCAACCATCAAGAAACGCGCTCTATTGCCAAAAACATACCATCACACACCACCATCTTCCCCTAAATCGTCGCCGGAGATCCACCATCACCACCACTTCCGCCACCGTAAAAACCCCAAAATGAACGTCGACGGCGGCGGAGCCACCACCCGATTCGGCACCACAATCCACATAACCGCCCTCGACGGCATCGTCAACGTCAACTCCCTATTCACTCTGGCAGTCTTCATCGGCCTCGCTTGGCAACCCACCGACCCCAACAACAGCCTCGTCACCGACCCAAATTGCGCCGCCGGCCGCAAAATCGCCGAGGATCTCATCTGCTTCCACGTGTACTCCTTCAGCTCCTTCCTCTTCTCCAGTCTTGTGGCTTTAAGCCTCAAACAAGCGATTCGAATCGCTAAAACATCGTGTGAGACTCGCAGACTCATGATCTTCACTTTCGACATGTGTCACATCAACAAGAATGCTCTGCGCACGGGCTATATGGTTTCTGCTGTGGGTTCGGTTTGTGGGTGTGGGTTCTTGATGATGGCTCTGGTCAATGTGGCTCAGATCAAGCTCGGGACTTTGAGCTGTGGGAGCTCGCATACTTATGGGGCTGTTGTTCCTTTGCTGACTTTTGTGCCTTTGGGGCTTTTGATTTATGTTTTCTTTGTGTTGTTTGCTTTCACTCGTTAGATAATCTTGTTGATGGCTATTTGGTTATTATTGCTGAATTTGAATCTTTTTAGATGGTATTGTTTGTTAATAGTACCCAATTGAGATCATGCTTGATTTGTCACCATTGCAACATCTGTCATTCGATTTGCTTTCGGTGATAAAATTATTGTTTTTGTGAAATTTGAGCTGTGGGAGTTCACATACTGATGGTGCTGTCATTGGTTTGCTGACTTTTGTCCCTTTGTGGCTATTGAATTGTGTTTTCTTTGTGCTGTTTGCTTATTCATAAGACCGATAAATGATAATTGATGGTACCCAAGTGATGATTATTATTATTATGTCCGAATTTGAATCTTTTTAGATGATATTGTTTGATAATTATAGTACCCAACTGAAATCATGCTTAATTTTTTTTCGGTGATAAAGTTATTGTTTTTGTGAGACTGTGAGTGTTTATATATACAGTTTAATGGGGTTGGTGAGGTGTTAATAATGATTGTGGTTCAGTTTTTAAGTGTTAGTGGTGCAAGTTCTTGATGGTGCTTCCACCATTTAAGATAGTGTAAGCTACGTGTAAGCTACTTTGATGGTATCTGAAGTAGTATAAAGGCCTGTGAGGCTGCAAGTGATTCTTGCAGGCTGCTAAGAAGAAAACAACTTAGTAAACATGGAGGCTTTAATGAGGAAGATATGCATGTTGGGGTTGCTTCTGGTGGTTGTGATTGCTGGTTTGGGTGAGGTGAATGGAGCCCATGAGTGCGGGAGAGCTAACCCTGATATGGAAGCATTCAAGCTTGCACCTTGTGCATCGGCTGCACAAGATGAGAACGCCTCTGTTTCTGGAAGCTGTTGTGCTGCAGTGAAGAAGTTGGGTCAGAACCCTAAATGCCTTTGTGCGGTTATGCTGTCTAATACTGCTAAGAGTTCTGGTGTGAAGCCGGAGATTGCAATGACCATTCCAAAACGGTGCAATATAGCTAACCGTCCTGTTGGTTATCAATGTGGAGGTTGGTTCAAGTGCATTTCTTTTACTAGCATATCTGATATGTGTTTCTTTACGCTGACGTAGTTGTACGTTGTGCTTTGCAGCTTACACGTTACCTTGAGAACTTGAAGGCTACTAGTTTACATGGAAGTTGTACCAGTGAGGCAGTGAGTTTGAAGTCAATCTTTGCTGGTTGTGTCTAGCTAAGGGTTTCTTCTCGTGTGTTTAGTAAATAAGTTACTGGTATTAGTGTAATTGTGTCTTGAATAACTTCCATGTTGTTTGGTGTCTTTTGTTCATGGGTTAAGATATTGTTCCTCAGTTCCTCTTGTCTTGACTTCTATAAATGTTTTTCTACTTTAAGATGGTGGAATCTGGTTCTTGATAGCAATCTACTTTGAGTAAGTATGATACTGTGTTGATCTTGTTATGGAGCATATACTCGATGTTACAAATTCCAGCCTACCTGTTTGGATATTGGATGTGATTGAACAGAGTGTGTAAGTGGATCAACCCGAGAAATACGGGTTATGTTGGGTCTTGCCGTGGACTTTAATAACGGTTGTGTAGGAAGATAGTGGGGGTGGTCGTGTGTTACAGACCAAACGGAAGAAATTAACTCAAAAGACTAATCTGATAGGTAAGGAAACCCATTTGGTCTATTAACCTCTAAATCAATTGCTCATACAACCAATGTGAGATAAATCCTATACCTTGCAAATGGTTTCAGTCCATAACATCGTGGTTTAGTTTTGATTGATACTTAGTCAAACCTCTAATTATGGTTTTTGAACGAAGTAAACTAAGCTGTTTGAAATTTAAAACCAAAGCAAACTATTACTACGGTTTTCCTTTGATTTGGTTTAGTGGTTTGAGCTTATTGGTATTTATAACTAGAAAGCATAAAACATGATGAAAGTAAAGAATTTTTAATAGTTAAAACTTAAAAGTCAAATGTAGTGTATCTACTCTAATAAATCAAAATAAGTTTTGCTATTTGTTATTGTTTCGTCACATGTCAGTCTCTCATAACATTACTGTTTTAAATCCTTTAATTTTTGGGTTTTGTAACTGTTTTTAAATTTTAATTTTTTTATAAAAGTTTAAGTTAAATGAATGAAATTTTTATATTAAAATCACTTTTGAATTTTAGTCATCTTTTAATAATATTAACTTTTATATATGGAACAAATCTGTTAATTGATATTAATTTTTGAATTTGAATTTAAAAATTGACATTAAAATCTATAGTAACGACTTTTCATTTTGGATTCTTATGTGTAATAATAATGAAATTAATGATAAGCTTTTTTAAATAATTTTATGCATTTTATTTTTTTTTATACCGTGTAACATACGGGTATTTAACTTAGTTGTTAATAAATAAATTTGTTTATTGTTTTTATTTTTTAATTCTTAAATCTTTTTTTACCATCATTTACTTTTGTCTCTTTTATTTTTTCATTTAAAAAATAAATTTGTTTCTCGCTTTTCTTTCTAATTTTTAAAATTATTATTACTAACCATTTAATATTTAATTTATTGATTATTTAAACTAAACTAATGCAACTCTTAAAATATGTTGCTTTAGGCTTTAAAAAAAGTTGCATTAGGCTTTAGAAAAAGTTTCATTAAGTTTGAGCAACCTTTTTTTCCAAAGATATATTAGATCTAAAACAACCTTTTTCTTAGATAATGCATTTTTTTATTAGCAAATGTCACTTTTTTAAGCTGACGCGACTTTTTTTTTGAAAGATTGTAATAAAGTCATTTTTCTAATAGTGATATATAACTCACTTAATACATGAGTTTTTAATCTAGTTTCCCTATATGTTTAAAAAGCAAGTGAAATGAACAATATGAATAGTGTTGATCGCCGCCGTCCTCCTCTTCCTATTCACCATCTCCGGCGTAGCCCCCAAATCCACCATCGAACCATGCTCCACCACCGACTCCTGCACCGCCCTCCTACGCTACACCCTCTACACCGACCTCAAAGTCTCCGAACTCGCATCCCTGTTCCAAATCGACCCCATCAATCTCTGGGCTCGAACCGAACCCTAAAACCCAAATTGGGGGTGGTGGATTTGTTGCTGGAGGCGGAGGTCGACGGTGGTGGTTGTGTTGGTGGAGGCAGAGGTCGGGGAGGCGGAGGTCGGCGGTGGTGGTTGCGTTGGTGGAGGCGGAGGTCGGTGATGGTGGTGGTAGTGGTGGCGGTGGAAAGAGGGCGGTGCCGCCGGTGGTTGAAAGCTCAAATGGGTTTCAGCAGTGGAAGATGAAGAAGAATGGTGGTGGCATTGAGGCAAATGTCCAATCGATTGACATTTTCTCCTTAGTCTCCGTTGATTTCATCCCCTGATCTTTAAGGTTCGATTCTTCTGCAAAGCATCCATCTTTATTAAATTTTCGTCTGATTATCAATGGCATATACGATTCTTGATTTGATTTACATGGGTATTATTGCAATCATAACTAGGGTTTTGTTTTCCCCATTTCTCCCGATCATTGTTCGAGCCTATTTCATGTTCATACGGTTTCCCTGTTAAGATGATTTCCCCTGCATCTGTGAGGCTATTACATTTTGGGATTTATGATTGATTATGCTAATGTGGTAAGAAATTTAGGATCTATGATCTTTGGGGTGTGTTATTCTATGCCATGGATCATGTAGTTTAAGAAATTGTTTAAATTGATCTTGAATTGTATGATGAAAGAGAAAATTACTTATCTTGTGCTTTAAGGATTTAAGGTCAAATAATCACTTTTTTAATGTATGTGAAATGATGCTTCTAAATGAAAAAAGTATTTGAAATGTTGGAGTTATTGGTGCACATGGCAAAGAGAAAGTGTTGCGGTTGAAAGAGGATCTATTTCTTTTTCTTTAAGATAATGCATAGTTGCACTTGCATCCCCAATAAGTCCCTATTGTGGATTTGTATGTTAGAAGCCTTTGAATACCAGGTTGGTGTATATATGTATCTGATTATATGTATAAAGGGACATTCAATACATCACGTGATTAATTTTTAGAGACCCACAAGAAGCGCATAAACCCTCATACATGTTACTTTAAGTATGCTACATAAGGTGGTTATGCATCTCATAGTCGCCTCTCTTTCTCCCTAAATTTTGTGTGCACCACATACGAATGCTTATACGGTTCTCTACTTAAAATTGGTTTTGTATTGAACATGCCCCTATATGTATACTGTTTCTATTGGTAACTAAGACTCTAGGCATCTCACTTCAATGCTATTTTCTTCACTGAATTGATCTGGATTCTTTGAAGCAATTTGAACTAGGTAGGCGAGAAAAAAAGGCATTTTTATAATGTGGTAGGATTATGTCTGGACATACATGGGAGACAGGGTATCCATATGCATTCCCTAAAAGAATTGCAACGTCAAGGCTACAAAAACAAAATTGTTATTGTACTGCATCCCTTGAAAAATATATTATGGTGGTACAATTTAATGTGTGCCTGGAAAAGAACGTTGGATTTGCATAGGAGTTAGATATAAGAATTTAGACTTGGTTTGTGCTGGAAGTGAACAGTATAAATGTTGTAAATTTTATTGCTTTCCCGTAATTTTGTCATCCTACAAGTTAGATGCTAAAATGTTGAATTTGGCATTGCATGGTTCAATGGGTCAAATAGGAGGCTGCGGCATGCCGATATTCAAAGCATGCAGTGATTCTCTAACTTGATTCCAGGATGGGCCAGTGTAACATTCTGTATTTTTGTTCATTTTATTTATGCCATTTATAACATCCTTAGTAAATTTTTATTTTATTTTATATATAATAATACTAACAAATATAATAATAAATAATAATAATAATAATAATAATAATAATAATAATAATAATAATAATAATAATGAAAGTAATAATAATAATAATAATAATAATAATAATAATAATAATAATAATAATAATAATAATAATAATAACAAAAATAATAATTAAAATGCAAGGGGTCATTTTGTCAAATTAAAAACTTTACATAAAGATTTGAACATAAAATGGTAACTTTAAAAGAACAGGGACCATATGTGTAAAAGTCCCAAACCCATTTCCCCCACCCCCGTTTTCCGGTGACAATCGGCCGGAGCTCCGGCCGAGCTCCGGCGAGTTCCAAAACCCCATTTCAAGCGCGATTTGACCCAATTAAACGGCCTAACCCCTTCGACTATGGGTTTCGAACCCAAACCCACTCGAAATTGAGGTTCCCGCTCGTACAAACTTTCCAAATCAAAACCGAATCAAAACTTTAAAAAAATTCGAATCAAATCATGTTCAATTTCACAAATTAAATCAAATCAATCATGTATAAACTTAATACGCGGCTATATCAATCAAACAATCAATCAAAATCGCAAAATAACAGCTCGAATCACACAATTTTGGTAAATTCGGACGCGGTTTCAAAATCGAACAAGTTAGAGCCAAAACCGTGTAATCAAAGTTATATATTGAGGGTTTCGGAATCATTTCGAAGTTCCTGAACTCTCCAAACCTTCAATTTCACAAAAAAATCACACGATCAGAAAACCCCAGATTCAAGAACACCCGAACCCAACTCGAACTCGAAATCACTCGAAGCTTAATCAAAACAGGTAATTGAAACCTGTTTTCCACTCGTTTTGATCCAAGGATCAGAAGCCCTATGATGATTTGGGTGTCTAACACCGAATCGAGGGCCAATTGAGGATCCGTTGAACCTAGGGTTCATCCAAAATTTGGGGAAAACCGGGGATGAAGGTTAAAATGATTTCAGAACCATGGAAAACCAAGGCATTAGCCCTGGTTCACTGGTCACTGAGTTCCCTGTTGAAAGGGAGGTCCCGGGTTCGACCCGGGCAGCCCCCCCTTTTTCCTTTCTTTTCTGATTTTTCCTTCTTTTTCTTCTTTTCTTTTTATTATTTAATTTTTTTTTTTAATTCTGAAAATTTCTAAAATTTATTTTATAAAATACAGATTTATTTTTTTTAATTAATTTGGGACTAAAATAATTTTTATAAAATACCTTTGTATTTATAAATACATTATTTTAGTTTTAAAAATACAAAAGAAATGAGTAAACATAATACTTGTATATGTATATATAATACTTGTATATGTATATATATTTTTAAGTAATTAAATGGTTTAGTTATTTATACCTATATATATATATATATTTATATATTGATCTTTTAGTAATTAAATCACTTATTATGTTTATACAATGTTATAATTGTTTAGTATATATGTTTATACATATATAATCAAACAATTTAATTATATATATATATATATATATATATATATATTTATATAGTTCTTTTAATAGTTAATCATTTATATTGATTATTATATACAATGTTATAATTGTTTAGTATATACATTTATATATATATAATTAAACAATTTAATTGTTTAGTTACTTATATATATACATATATATATATATTCATACATAGTTCTTTTAATAGCTAAATCATTTATATTGATTGTTTAGTATATATATTTATATGTATATTCAAACAATTAAATTGTTTGATTACTTATACCTATAAATATATATATATTTGTATATAGTCTCTTATAATAGCTAAATCACTTATTATAATTATTATATACAATCCTTAAAAATCGATTCAACGTACAATTTAATCAAGTTTTATTTATTAATTCTCTTACGCGCTAACAATTGATTATACCAAGTATAATCCATTCGTTCCATTAAACCGATCACGTTATTAACATGTAATAAATACGAATAATTATTAAATCATATTAGACCTACAATTAATCATCAAACAAATTATAACGCGCTATTTTATTTCGTTTAGGTGCGTTGTGACGTTTGTGTTGGAAATCTTATTCGTGGTTATTCTTATTTCATCTACAAGTCTCCTTATTAAACATGTGAGTTCTTATGCCCCGCTTTACGATTATTTCACATCTTTTGGGGTGAAACATGTTGCTTATACAAACTTACACATACACGTTTTGATACTTATTTCACACGTGCAATTCTTACATAGTCGTGGTTGTTTGGATATGTTTAGTATTATATGAGATGTGACATACGTGTGCAATCATTAACTATTGCTAGCCTAGCGAAGTCTTAGATCTTTGGGCCTGACAAGCCTATTTGGTGCTAAAGTCGATGTATTGCCGACTCCTAGGAGCCGTATGCTTGTGCACTAGGGAACCAAATACACTTAGCTAATCATGCTTATTCATATTATTCAGTCGAGGCTTGATTGTAACTATGCATGTTCTATATACTTGCTATCTTGTGACCATTGACTAGAATTGCCACATTTTGTATACTTATTGTATTTAAAACCATGAGAACTCACCAACTAGTTAGTTGACTTTATTTTCAACATGTTTCAGGAAATGTGCAAGCTTAGCGATGATTGAAGGAATGCATAAACCTAGATCATGGACCTAGGTTTAATAAAGACGATTGAATTCTTGTTTTTGTTTAATTTATTTTGAGACATTGATGTATGTGGTGATTGAAAACAATTGATTAATGGCATTTCATACTTTAACATAGCGTTATGTGGCTGTGAACAATCTTAACCCTCGCACCTCGACGTTTCCGCCGTCAAGGTTGGGGTGTGACAGATTGGTATCAGAGCCCATAACTATAGGGATTTAGGTTATTAGAAATGGTGACCTAGGCTATAGTTTATGCATGACCCTTATAGAATAGTATTCTTATGAATACATACTTATTGTTTGCATGCTGCCTAACGCTATGCCTTATTATGTGCAATGTGATGCCTTAGCATAGGTGCCTTTCTACATGATTACATATTGTTACCCGTCTCCCCTAGACTTATCTTAAACGTTAATTCTCCCCGACAGTTACTATTTCTTAAACTTATTCTCGTCTCCAAGTAGAATCTATTGATAGGAATTCTTTAGACTTTATGTCTAATCTTGTAAATATCCCATCAAGATTTTTGATTTCATAAACCAAAGAACTAGTGTGGTACATAGACACCTGTATTCTGGATTTTCTGGCAAAAGGCCCTCGGGCTAAGGCAAGCGTATACGTATAATCTCATTGAGGGAACCGTTACGCTACCTGGGGATTTCCGGGATGAGTGATAAACTATGACCAACATACACGAGTTTCTGAGGCGAATGGGTCAATTCATCTTGACGTGTCAACGTTTCCAAATGGTGATGCGTCACCAAATGGAATCATTCCGTATAATTCATGATCCTTACCTTAATTGCCTACCCATATTATCCTTTAACCGATCCTAACCCAATTTGTATTTTTCCAGCATGTCTCGCTTCCACGGAAACCGAGGAAGATCTGGCCGTAAGCTTGCTGCCATGATTGCTCGGCAAATGGCTGCGGTCATCCCGACCATGGTGGCTGAACTCAGCAGCACTATGATCGCAAACGTCACGAACAATAGCAATGGTCAAGGGGAGAATAGTGCAAACCAACGGCGTAACACCCAGTCTTGCACCTTCAAGCATTTCAGTTCATGTAAGCCTCCCAGTTATAGTGGCAAGGAAGGTGCCACCGGTCTCTTAGAGTGGTTTGAAGGGATGGAGAACACCTTCGTCAACTGTGAGTGCCCCGAAGCACTCAAAGTGAGGTATGCCACCAGTATGCTACAACAACGGGCCTTAACATGGTGGAACAGCGAAAAGAGGAACCGAGGCCCCGATGCAATCTTGGCTTTAACTTGGGAGGAATTCAAAACATAGCCATAGCCAAGTTTTGCCCGAGGAGTGAAATCCAGAAACTGGAGGAGGAATTCTGGAATTTGAAACAGGATGGCGGGAACCATCTGGCGTATTCTACCCGTCATCATGAACTAAGCATACTGCTGCCACACATGGTGGATACTGTTTCCCGAAACGTGGAAAAATTTATTAAGGGTGTGCCGCCTCAAATTCAGGATGCCGTTGTGGGTAGCCGACCCGCAACTCTGGAAGAAGCTATCACCATCACTGCCCAATTGACGGAGAACCACATCCGAGCGGGCACCATGTCTGCAAAGGGTGCTAAGAAGACTGAGAAGACGACCCCCGAGGAGGTTAAGGAGGTCAAGCCTGATAACAAGAAACGGAAGTTTGTACCGGCACGGAACTACGCCGTGGCTGCTCCTAAACCGCCCCAAAGACAGTGTACTACCGGGGCTACTCCAGCAGCACAAGTACCCGTGGCAAGGGCTTATGCGGGCCCTCTACCTATGTGTAACACGTGTAGGTATCACCACCCGGGCAATGTTCCATGTCGCATCTGCACACTATGTGGCAAGTACGGGCACCTTGTGGCAACGTGTCGCCGAGCATTAGGGAACGCAGTGACGGAAACAAATCGGGTCTGCTACAACTGTGGAGAACCAGGTCACTACCGACCCCAGTGCCCTCGTCTTGTGGGCAATGTTCCACAAGCTCGTGGACGTGCTTTCAACATCAACGCGAACCAAGCCCAGGCGAACAACGAGGTGGTGAACGGTACGTAAAAATTGCAACCCTATCCCTGTAGAATTTCTCTTAAAATTCCTTACTTGTGTCCTTAAGTGCCTTTAAAACCTATACAGGTATGTTTCTTATTAATGACACCTATGCATACGTATTATTTGATTCGGGCGCCGATAGAAGTTTCGTTTCCTTAGAGTTCGAGCCGACACTTTCTAAACCTCGCTCAAATCTAGAGAGACCTCTCACCGTCGAAGTTGCTGATGGAGAACCCATCACCGTCGACGTGGTTATCCGCGATTGTCTATTGTGTCTCGATGACCATAAGTTTCTTATCGACCTTATTCCTATGAAACTCGGGAGTTTCGACGTCATTATTGGCATGGATTGGTTATCTAAGAACCATGCCGAGATCATTTGTTTCGAGAAGTGCATTCGCATGCCCTTACCCTCCGGGGACACGATGAAGGTGTTCGGTGAACGGTCCTCCAAGGGACTCAAGCTTATGTCATGTACTAAGGCCCAGAAATGCCTAAGTAAGAGTTATCCGGCATTCCTGGCATATGTAGTCAACACCAAAGCCAAGGAGAAGGAACTCAAAGATGTTCCAGTTGTACGAGAATTCCCTGAGGTCTTTCCCGATGACCTTAGCGGGTTACCTCCCGTACGCGAAGTAGAATTTAAAATCGACTTGATTCCGGGAGCAAGCCCCGCGGCTAAATCACCTTACCGACTCGCACCATCGGAAATGCAAGAACTCTCTAGCCAACTCCAGGAATTATCCGAGAAGGGGTTTATCCGCCCTAGTTCTTCTCCTTGGGGTGCACCTGTCTTATTTGTGAAGAAGAAAGATGGGTCTTTCCGCATGTGTATCGATTACCGGGAGCTCAACAAGTTGACTATCAAGAACCGGTATCCTCTTCCTCGTATCGACGATCTTTTCGACCAACTTCAAGGAGCTGCAATCTTTTCCAAAATCGACTTGCGTTCGGGTTATCATCAACTGCGAGTCCACGACGACGATATCCCAAAGACTGCATTCCGCACCCGGTATGGGCATTACGAGTTCATGGTTATGCCTTTCGGCTTAACCAATGCTCCAGCGGTCTTCATGGATCTTATGAATCGGGTGTGCAAGCCATACCTAGACAAGTTCGTCATCGTTTTCATTGATGACATTCTTATTTATTCCAAGTCTCGCTCCGATCATGAACTTCATCTCCGTCAAATCCTCGAACTGTTGAAGAAGGAACAACTGTACGCGAAATTCTCGAAATGTGAGTTTTGGCTTGAAGAAGTACAGTTCTTAGGGCACGTTGTGAATAGTCAAGGAATTCACGTCGACCCTGCGAAGGTCGAAGCCGTAAAGAGTTGGAGTGCTCCCACAACTCCGACGGAAGTTCGATCGTTTCTTGGCCTAGCCGGGTATTACCGGCGATTTATTGCCAACTTCTCAAAAATCGCAAAGCCACTCACGTCCTTGACTCAGAAGAACAAGCCTTTCGAGTGGAAAGCCGAGCAAGAAGAGGCGTTTGAGACATTGAAGCACAAGTTGTGCAATGCCCCTATTCTGACGCTACCGGATGGAAATGACGACTTCACGGTATACTGCGATGCGTCGAAACAAGGCCTTGGTTGTGTTCTCATGCAACGGGGAAAGGTCATCGCATATGCCTCGAGACAATTGAAGGTTCACGAGGTAAATTATACGACGCACGATCTCGAGCTCGGAGCGGTGGTCTTTGCTTTGAAAATCTGGAGACACTATCTATACGGCACGCAATGTATAGTCTACACGGACCACAAGAGCCTCCAACACGTTTTCAATCAGAAGGACCTCAATATGAGGCAACGTCGTTGGGTGGAACTAATTAGCGACTACGATTGTGATATCCGCTACCATCCCGGCAAGGCAAATGTCGTAGCCGATGCATTGAGTCGAAAGACGCATCAAAAGATGGTTTCCGTTCAAGAGATTCGCGACCGACGCCAATGGTTCGATACATTGGGAGAGTTTGATACTGAAGTCCGACTCGATGTCAACAATGCTACGGTGTTATTGCAGAACTTAAGGATCGATTGTGACATCGAGGCGAGTATTCGAGAAGCACAGCAAGCGGTGCAAACCGAAGGGAGTATGAAGGAAGAGCTCGAGCCAAATCTCTTAGCCCAATTAGAAACAAGAGCCAATGGGCTAATGTATTTCGCAAACCGAATCTGGATCCCCAAACGCAATAACCTTCGGGCTTCTATCATGAACGAAGCACATCGGACTCGTTATTCTATTCACCCGGGCTCCGATAAGATGTACATGGACTTACGGAGTCAATATTGGTGGCCCGGAATGAAACGAGACATAGCAACCTATGTTGCTAAGTGCCTTACATGCACGAAGGTTAAAGCGGAGCATCAACGTCCAAGTGGATTACTTGAACAACCCGAAATTCCCATGTGGAAGTGGGAACATATATCCATGGACTTCATAACCAAGTTACCTCGGACATCTCGCGGGCACGATAGCATATGGGTAATCGTCGACCGATTGACTAAGTCGGCACATTTCATACCCATACGCGACACATATAAGACATCAAGATTAGCCCGGATTTACATCGACGAGATCGTAAGCCGTCATGGTGTGCCTCTTCACATTATATCCGACCGAGACGCTCGATTCACTTCTCACTTTTGGTCTACTATGCAAGAACTTCTGGGTACACAATTGGATTTAAGCACGGCTTACCATCCCCAAACCGATGGCCAAACCGAGCGGACGATCCAAACCCTGGAAGACCTGTTACGTCTCTGTGTCCTCGATTTTGGGGGCGACTGGGATACGCACCTACCGCTCGCAGAATTCTCCTACAACAACAGTTACCACTCAAGCATCCAAATGGCACCGTTCGAAGCACTTTACGGTCGTAAGTGTCGTTCACCAATCTGCTGGACCGACGTTGGCGAGAATCTTATTACCGGTCCCGAGCTCATACAAGAGACGACCGATAAAGTCGCTATCATCCGCAAGAACCTGGAAGTGGCAAGGAGTCGACAGAAAAGCTACGCTGATAAACGTCGAAAGCCACTGGAATTCCAAGTTGGGGAGATGGTCCTTCTCAAGTCTCACCGTGGAAGGGTGTGGTTCGCTTTGGAAGGAAAGGCAAGTTAGCTCCTAGGTTTGTAGGGCCTTTCAAGGTTTTGAAAAGGATCGGGAAAGTGGCCTACAAACTAGAACTACCCTCCGACCTTAGTGGAATTCACCCTGTCTTCCACGTCTCGAATCTGAGGAAGTGTCTGGCCGACGATAATTTGCATGTGCCATTGGAAGACATTCAGATCGACGAGTCACTACACTTCGTTGAAAAACCCGTCGAAATCATGGATCGCATTATGAAGAAGACTAGGACCTCTACGACCCCAATCGTAAAGGTACGATGGGAGAATAAACGAGGAGCGGAATTCACGTGGGAGCGTGAAGAACATATGAAGAAGACTTACCCTTACTTATTCTTGTAACCCTTTTTGATTCTTAATTTCGGGACGAAATTCTTTTAAGTTGGGGAGACTGTAACATTCTGTATTTTTGTTCATTTTATTTATGCCATTTATAACATCCTTAGTAAATTTTATATTTTTATATATAATATACTAACAAATATAATAATAATAATAATAATAATAATAATAATAATAATAATAATAATAATAATAATGAAAGTAATAATAATAATAATAATAATAATAATAATAATAATAATAATAATAATAATAATAATAATAACAAAAAAATAATTAAAATGCAAGGGGTCATTTTGTCAAATTAAAAACTTTACATAAAGATTTGAACATAAAATGGTAACTTTTAAAAGAACAGGGACCATATGTGTAAAAGTCCCAAACCCATTTCCCCCACCCCCGTTTTCCGGTGACAATCGGCCGGAGCTCCGGCCGAGCTCCGGCGAGTTCCAAAAACCCCATTTCAAGCGCGATTTGACCCAATTAACGGCCTAACCCCTTCGACTATGGGTTTCGAACCCAAACCACTCGAAATTGAGGTTCCCGCTCGTACAAACTTTCCAAATCAAAACCGAATCAAAACTTTAAAAAAATTCGAATCAAATCATGTTCAATTTCACAAATTAAATCAAATCAATCATGTATAAACTTAATACGCGGCTATATCAATCAAACAATCAATCAAAATCGCAAAATAACAGCTCGAATCACACAATTTTGGTAAATTCGGACGCGGTTTCAAAATCGAACAAGTTAGAGCCAAAACCGTGTAATCAAAGTTATATATTGAGGGTTTCGGAATCATTTCGAAGTTCCTGAACTCTCCAAACCTTCAATTTCACAAAAAAATCACACGATCAGAAAACCCCAGATTCAAGAACACCCGAACCCAACTCGAACTCGAAATCACTCGAAGCTTAATCAAAACAGGTAATTGAAACCTGTTTTCCACTCGTTTTGATCCAAGGATCAGAAGCCCTATGATGATTTGGGTGTCTAACACCGAATCGAGGGCCAATTGAGGATCCGTTGAACCTAGGGTTCATCCAAAATTTGGGGAAAACCGGGGATGAAGGTTAAAATGATTTCAGAACCATGGAAAACCAAGGCATTAGCCCTGGTTCACTGGTCACTGAGTTCCCTGTTGAAAGGGAGGTCCCGGGTTCGACCCGGGCAGCCCCCCCTTTTTCCTTTCTTTTCTGATTTTTCCTTCTTTTTCTTCTTTTCTTTTTATTATTTAATTTTTTTTTTTAATTCTGAAAATTTCTAAAATTTATTTTATAAAATACAGATTTATTTTTTTTAATTAATTTGGGACTAAAATAATTTTTATAAAATACCTTTGTATTTATAAATACATTATTTTAGTTTTAAAAATACAAAAGAAATGAGTAAACATAATACTTGTATATGTATATATAATACTTGTATATGTATATATATATTTTTAAGTAATTAAATGGTTTAGTTATTTATACCTATATATATATATATATATTTATATATTGATCTTTTAGTAATTAAATCACTTATTATGTTTATACAATGTTATAATTGTTTAGTATATATGTTTATACATATATAATCAAACAATTTAATTATATATATATATATATATATATATTTATATATTCTTTTAATAGTTAAATCATTTATATTGATTATTATATACAATGTTATAATTGTTTAGTATATACATTTATATATATATAATTAAACAATTTAATTGTTTAGTTACTTATATATATACATATATATAATATTCATACATAGTTCTTTTAATAGCTAAATCATTTATATTGATTGTTTAGTATATATATTTATATGTATATTCAAACAATTAAATTGTTTGATTACTTATACCTATAAATATATATATATTTGTATATAGTCTCTTATAATAGCTAAATCACTTATTATAATTATTATATACAATCCTTAAAAATCGATTCAACGTACAATTTAATCAAGTTTTATTTATTAATTCTCTTACGCGCTAACAATTGATTATACCAAGTATAATCCATTCGTTCCATTAAACCGATCACGTTATTAACATGTAATAAATACGAATAATTATTAAATCATATTAGACCTACAATTAATCATCAAACAAATTATAACGCGCTATTTTATTTCGTTTAGGTGCGTTGTGACGTTTGTGTTGGAAATCTTATTCGTGGTTATTCTTATTTCATCTACAAGTCTCCTTATTAAACATGTGAGTTCTTATGCCCCGCTTTACGATTATTTCACATCTTTTGGGGTGAAACATGTTGCTTATACAAACTTACACATACACGTTTTGATACTTATTTCACACGTGCAATTCTTACATAGTCGTGGTTGTTTGGATATGTTTAGTATTATATGAGATGTGACATACGTGTGCAATCATTAACTATTGCTAGCCTAGCGAAGTCTTAGATCTTTGGGCCTGACAAGCCTATTTGGTGCTAAAGTCGATGTATTGCCGACTCCTAGGAGCCGTATGCTTGTGCACTAGGGAACCAAATACACTTAGCTAATCATGCTTATTCATATTATTCAGTCGAGGCTTGATTGTAACTATGCATGTTCTATATACTTGCTATCTTGTGACCATTGACTAGAATTGCCACATTTTGTATACTTATTGTATTTAAAACCATGAGAACTCACCAACTAGTTAGTTGACTTTATTTTCAACATGTTTCAGGAAATGTGCAAGCTTAGCGATGATTGAAGGAATGCATAAACCTAGATCATGGACCTAGGTTTAATAAAGACGATTGAATTCTTGTTTTTGTTTAATTTATTTTGAGACATTGATGTATGTGGTGATTGAAAACAATTGATTAATGGCATTTCATACTTTAACATAGCGTTATGTGGCTGTGAACAATCTTAACCCTCGCACCTCGACGTTTCCGCCGTCAAGGTTGGGGTGTGACAGCCAGGGCTTTCCAAGTGCTCCCACGTCTTTGGATAATAAGAAAAGTACTTCCAGTCTCCACAATGAAAAAGAATATGAGTTTCCATTCCACTTTAATCCAAAAAAGGAATCCAAGTTTTAAAGTGGTAATTTAATGCATGATATTTATCTGCATTGCTATTTACCATTGGCAATTAGTAGTTAGAGGTTAAAATGAAATGGGTACTTCTTATATGGAACTAAGAAAATATTGTTGACTAAGTTGGTCTGATTTCAGCAAATTACAATATAGTGAATCATTGAGATTTATACTGGTTTGTAATTGTCACAGGTTCCCTTTCTTTAACATATGATAGTTTCCACAAGTGACATTTAAACTCATCAAATAGTTTGATCTTTCTTTTGCTGCAGTAACATATATTGAAACGAAGGCCGACCTATGTGGCAAGTATATTTGTATGAAGTGAGATTGTGAGAATCTTTAAGACCAAAAGTCGCGAGGTAAGCCGGGTTCTCTAAAAATTTACGTGGTGGTAATTTGATATATCAAACACTTTTTAAATGATTATATAATATTCATCAATATGAATCAAATATTCAGTTGTAACAAAATTGATTGTTTAGAGATGGAATTTAGTACATAGAGGTAGATGGTTTATATGTTGGTTATGATTGTGTCACTCTATGATGAAGGGCATGGCTTAAGAGGTTGATGAATTTGGATGCTGTTGACCTTAAATGGCAGGTTGTTTTGTTGCCTAAGATTGTGATCAGGAGCACTACGCGCATTACCACATACTTCTTAGGCTGTGATGATATAAATTTATGTTCGGTGTTTGGCGCGGCAACATGTTTTGCAGCCACATTGAATCATGATATATGAGCCTAAATTTGACAAGTAATCCGCTTGAAATGAACAGTATTAAAGAAATCTCCAACGTCCATATTTCATCAACGGTGGGAACTGCCACCTTGGCCAAGGTACCATGTGGAACAGTGTTCTTGCTGTCTGGATGTATGTTGATCATGATCGGTCTTGAAACAATTGTTTATGTTTATAAGGTTCGCTGGTTTGTGAGGTTTGGTGTCATTTATGCTTTGCTTGGGGATGCAGTGTTGTTTAATCTTGTGCTTTCTGTGAGCAAATATTACACCAGGTTTGTTTTATGCCCCTTGAAAACGCTTGCGTCGGGCTATGATGATATTCAAAAAATGGTTTCGGGTTGCTTTGGCGTGGCTACCGTTTACGGTTAGCAGCCATAACTGAAATCCGGTTCTGAGCCCCATTCATCACATGCTGCATTCGAAAAAATGAATCGGTGCTTTGTTTCAAGTCGGTGACGATGAAACTGTCTTCATCTGAGACATGTACATGTTGTATGTTGGTGTACATTTTGAATTTAGTATAGTGTCGGGCTATGATGATATTCAAAAAATGGTTTCGGGTTGTTTTGGCGTGGCTACCGTTTACGGTTAGCAGCCATAACTGAAAGTGTTAGCTTGTGGCTATGATGACAGAGTTCTGTGCCTCCGTTTAGCATACCAATCTTGTGGTTGACGTAATGCAGGTTTTTGCCAGCTTTGGTTGGTGTTTGTGTGTCGCCATTATCGCTGGTGGCTTACACACCCTATGCAACAGATTCTTTGGTCACTGGTATTTCCCATTTGGTCATTCTGGGAGCTTGCGTATACAGGATATGGGCCATAAAGAAGAATTTGAAAGTGCAAAGGTTCAAACTAAGGTCAAATATCTACAATTATTGGTTGGGGTTATTGGCTTTTTACTGTGCTGCTGAGCCTTTGTTTAGATTGGTAATGGGCATTTCAGTTTATAATGTTGATGGCGAGACTGGACTTGTTCCATACGAGGTTTGTTTCTTTTTGTATACATTTTCTTCAACATACCCTTTTGTTCTAACCTACATCCTTGATGAACATATTAGAAAAAAAACCGGATATTTTTTCCAAACAAAATGCAAATTTGATAGTATATTTGAGAATTTAGAGAACTACATAGAGAAGTAAGATATACTGACCTTACTATGTTTCCAATTTATCTATTATTGCAGGTTGTCACCTTACTTATTAAGGCTCTTGCATGGTGCTGTATGTTGATCATGATCGGTCTTGAAACAATTGTTTATGTTTATGAGGTTCGCTGGTTTGTGAGGTTTGGTGTCATTTATGCTTTACTTGGGGATGCAGTGTTGTTTAAGCTTGTGCTTTCTGTGAGCAAATATTACACCAGGTTTGTTTTATGCCCCTTGAAAACGCTTGCGTCGGGCTATGATGATATTCAAAAAATGGTTTCGGGTTGCTTTGGCGTGGCTACCGTTTACGGTTAGCAGCCATAACTGAAATCCAGTTCTGAGCCCCATTCATCACATGCTGCATTCGGAAAAATGAATCGGTGCTTTGTTTCAAGTCGGTGACGATGAAACTGTCTTCATCTGAGACATGTACATGTTGTATGTTGGTGTACATTTTGAATTTAGTATAGTGTCGGGCTATGATGATATTCAAAAAATGGTTTCGGGTTGCTTAGGCGTGGCTACCGTTTACAGTTAGCAGCCATAACTGAAAGTGTTAGCTTGTGGCTATGATGACAGAGTTCTGAGCCTCCGTTTAGCCCGTCTTTATGACGCGCAACGCGCGTCTGGGGACCAAACTAGTATAATCTAAAAACTAACAAGTTTAAATTCCTGGCAATATTAAAGGGTTACGGAAGAAAACAAGTAATTTGTATGAATATTTAGATAGATCGTGCAAGATATGAAAATGAATAATTTGAAGTGTGTTAAATATGTCTAGTTATAGTGTCATTGTTATCCTTGCTTTAATTATATACACAGTAAATTAACAGAACATAATAAAATATGTCATTAAAATAACAATATACTTCTAATCACATTTTCAACATGTTAAGTAAACATCTTATTGTCAACTTGTGTTAGTAATCCAGTGAAAAAGTGAAGCTTTCTGAAAAAAGGATCAAAGTTAATCAGACATGAGATAAATTAAATTTTAATATAGTTTAGAAGTAGACGTCTATCTTTCCAAAAAAAGTTAAACATGATATTAAACTAGTATAAAACCCTGGGAAACAACAAGTGCTTGCATACTGCTAAGGAAAAACAACTCAGAGAACATGGAAGTTTCAATGAAAAACATAAGCCTCTTATTGTTCCTTCTGGCTCTTATAATTGCTGGTTTGGGTTAGGTGAATGGAGCTGGTGAGTGCGGGCTAACAAGCCCAGAAACGGTGGCGTTAAAGTTCGCCCCGTGTGCATCGGCTGCACGAGACGAGAAGGCCTCGGTTTCTAGCAGCTGTTGTGCTTTGGTGAAGGATATGGGCCAAAACCCTGCATGCCTTTGTGCAGTTATGCTGTCTAATACTGTTAAGACTTCTGGGGTCAAACCGGAGGTTGCAATCCCAATTTAACTTCTGGTGGTGACTTTTGGAGGGACATTTTGATCTTTTCACCCCTCCAAAAGTCAAAATAAGTTTAAAAAAAGCAATCCCAAACAGCCTCTTAGTTGCCATATGTTTTACAAAGCATATATGTTATTCAATACTTTTTAAACTTGACTGGATAGCTAACTGGTCGTCTTGTTGGCTTACTGGTAGAACCTAGTCGAACAGGATAACTCCATAAATAGTATAGAAGTTAAAACAATAATATAACTATATATGTAATAAAATATGTATAACAGAATATATACGTAATAATATATAATACAAATATTAGTTATAAAACAATATATAATCATACGTTATGTTTTAGTGTGAATTTGAATTTATAACAGAATACAAGACTTAAATAAATAAAATATGTATTCTCGAGTATTAAATGAATAAGAAAGAATTGATTTTTAAATATAAAATAAAAAATAACAAAATTTGGAAAGAATACAAGACTTAAATAAATAAAATATGTATTCTCAAGTATTACATACTATGAAAAAAGAAGTTGGGATATTACTATTCATTGAATAGTAGTTTCAAGCCCTTTTAACCCAACCTCTTCATCATCGGCTCTCCCCCCCCCCATCGCTCTTCATCATCGACCGAGAGCGGCTCTCCCCCCATCGATCTTCATCATCGACCGCCTGCGCTCTTCGCCCTCCCCCCATCACCTCCGACACCACTGCCACCTCCGCTGCCGCTGCCCGCCCCCCCTTGCGACCTCACTGCTCACCGTCCGACCCCCGACGGTCCATCCTCTGCTCTCCGCCCTCCGACCACCGGCCCCTTTTCGGTCCTTCGTCTTCTACGTAAGTTTTCTTCATATTTATACTCGATTAGGGTTTTTGATTTGGGGTTTGTGATTTGGGTTTTGGTTGCTGATGACGGTTGATTTGATTTCGGGATTGTGTTTGGTGGCTATGTTGCTGGACGCGGAGGTCGGTGGTGGTGGTTGTGTTATTGGAGGCGGTGGCGGCTGTGTTGCTGGAGGCGGAGGTCGGTGGTGGTGGTTGTGTTATTGGAGGCGGTGGCGGCTGTGTTGCTGGAGGCGGAGTTCGGCTACGTGCAGCTACTGAGTAGGGAGATGAGTTATTATCGGGAGAGGCATTGTCCACCACCGGAGGAGACGGTAGTGTGCTTGATCCCTCCGTCGAAAGGGTATCATGTTCCGATTCAGTGGCCCGAGAGTTTGCATAAGGTGAATTGACTTATCATATGTTTAATTGATGCTTATTTGATTTGATTCTGATTGTGTTTACTGTAGCATTATAGTTGAAGTTTATAGACTTCAAGATTTGAAGTTTAGAGTTGCAGATTTAACTGTATTGGGGGGGTGTTAAAGATTCATTATGTTGAATGATGTATGTATGAATGTGCAGAAACTGTAATGGAATGAATGCCTATGAGTGTGAACTATCATGTGTAGAATGTAGATGGTGTAATGTATTGTTATGTTTCTTGAAAAAGAGGTTGATTAATGATTTGTTTTGAAGGACTGTTAAAATGGGTAGATCGAAGGCGCAATAAGTAAAGATTTGGCTTTTTTTGATGAAAATTATTGGGTGCTTTGGATTAGGATCAGTGTAGTCATGTCTTGAAGTTCTAACTTTGAATTGCTATGTATGTGTATGGAGTATGATGATGATGATCTTCATGGCTATCAGTTATCATGATTGTATGCTCCATATGCTGAATGATAGCATTTAGTTATGGTTTGGAGTTTAGCATGCCGATTAACTTTTATTCGTGCTTAGAGTTTTACATTTATTGGTTTACGGCATAAGATTAATGATGCTTTGGTCCTGTTTTGTTTGGAGACATAAATCCTTTTAGTTGTGTATGTAACATAAGATCATTTTCACAATTCACAGCAACCTGATAGAAGTTTTAGTATTAGTTTCAAGTGCGCATTTTTTATGGTCAAGACTTCAAGAAAATGTTTGCAGATCAGTTTTTGGTGAACTTGCTCTTTCTCATTCATGGTCAAAGTAATCATCTGATACGATTAAAGATCAAATAGACCATGTTTAAGCTGTTTTCTAGAATGCTTGTCGTTTCTCCCAGTAAATTACTTATTTTTTCCATATGCATATTAGAAGCTCCTCATGTGTTTTGACAACTTTTTATATGCATGTAAAATATATCATTGTAAAATAGTATTGACTTTGTACAATAAAAAATTCATTTTCTTGGTGTACAGATATGGCATGATGGGAACCAAATATATCATATATTTACTCAAGATATTATACGGCTCCTGAGTTGATCTTTAGAACAACAGAATACACCAATGCAATTGACATGTGGTCTGTAGGTTTGCTCTGAAACCCTACATCGCTCGAGATCCGATTAATGTTGCTTATGTTTCTTTGGCTATGATGACTGTGATATGGGTCGTTGCTTGGCGTGGCATAAACGAGGATGGCAAGTGAGATGTTTTTCTCTTGCAACCTGTGTCGCAGCCACATCGATCTGTTAATGAGATCTGAGCCATGTTGTGTATGCCGCTTTTGTCTCTTTGGCTGTGATGACTGTCATATGGGTCGTTGCTTATGGGATCTTGCTACAGATTCAGGTAACATCTTTTAATTTCCATTCTAATGGGCTATGATGAGTTGATGGGTCTGAGTAAAAATTGATTGAGGACATTGTCTAGCCCTGGAAGGGGTGTAGGATGGCAGGTTATTGCCTGCAACCCGCCCTCCGGGCATGATGGAGTCATTTCTTTACACACTCTGAGCCCGACATTAAAATGGAAAATTGTTGATTTTAATAGTCTCAAACTGTGGTGTTACCGATATTTTGTAGTCAACGTGGTCCTCTCGGTATGATCTTGCTGTCTTAGATAGTTTACAGAGTATCGATTTACAGCGTTTTCAAGACGCGCAACGCGCGTGTGGATATTAACACTAGTTAAATGAATAAGAAAGAATTGATTTTTAAATATAAAATAAAAATAACAAAATTTGGAAATCCGGTCTGACCCCGTGTTCAGTTCAATCGGTTCACCGGTCCAATGTACCGATGACCAGTGGGTTAAAATGGGAAACGCCCAAATGAGCTTAACCCGACTGGTTCCAATACTTGTTCCCAGTCCAACAGATCGACCGGTCAGTCCGGTCCGGTTTTTAAACACTAATGTTGTCTTTTCTTTATGCTGACATAGTTGTACGTTGTGCTTTGCAGCTTATACATTGCCTTTAAAACTTGCAAGGCTACTAGTTTCAAGGTAAGGTGTACCAGTGAGATGGTTCTTAAGTAAATAAATAATTGGTATTAGTGTAATTGTGTCTTGAATAACTTCCATGTTGTTTGGTGCCTTATGTTCATGGGTTAATAAGATATTGTTCTTTCTCTTGTGTTGACTTTTATATGGTCAACACTTATTATGCTACTTAAATAAAAGTTTTCCTACTTTAAGTTAAGATGGTGGAATCTGGTTCTTGATAGCAATTTGTTGGAAGAAAGATGGCTACTTTGAGTTAAAGAAGATACCATGCTAGTTCATAGTATGGCACATATACCCCAATGCTTCATATTCCAACCTTGTTGTTGGATGTAATTGAATAAAGAGTATGGAGTTAGGTCAACCCGGAAAATAGGGGCGGGTTCCATGTTGGATCCGGCCTTCGAACTCAATAATGTTGTGAACTAAGAGATGTCAAATAGGTCATGTTCAAAAAAACGAGTCATATTTGTAGAAAGGTAAAACTTTAGGAAATTTTTACGTTACATTGATGAAAGTACTGGGATTAAACCATCATTAAACTTATTAGTTTTCAAGAGAAATTTATCTATACTTTTTAGTCATGACCATACAAACTCTCCTAGTGTCTCTTAGACACGCATCTCTGAAATTTTATAAAGGCTTACTTCCTCATCACTCATGAGAATTTTACTTATTAGTTTTCAAGAGAAATTTATCTATACTTTTAGTCATGCCCATACAAACTCTCCTAGTGTCTCTTAGACACGCATCTCTGAAATTTTATAAAGGCTTACTTCCTCATCACTCATGAGAATTTTTTAGTTAAAGGTTATCATAAGATTATCTTTTCTACTGATTACAACTATAAGATACGAGTAATATTGTTTTTCTTAAAATATACTCGCTTTATATGTAAAAAAATGACGAATTGATGATTGGGTGAGCTGACCATATTGACCCTCCCTTGGTCCCGTCTATATTCCTTACACCATCTTGTATCCATACCAAATCTTATCATAAGAATTTATACTTATACTTATAAGAGGATGTATTATTTCTCTATCTCAAAAGATGAGTGACACCAGTTCAGTATGGCTCGAGAGTGAAAGATGATTCGATTCAAGCATATTACATCGTGTTATCGCGTAGAGAATGCCAACTTTCAGAATAAATGAATCAAGAAATCAGCACATTATCTTCAACAGAATGATGCGACTTACCAAATCTATTTGACACATTTAAAAGAGTTAAAGAGAGTGCATTACTAAAAAACCTAATAATTAGTTACATAAAGAAGGTTTAATATTCCATTAAGACAGTTAAAGATACATGCAACTTCAAACATTTGTTAAGACTTGAAACTTTAGAACAACTAAAAAAACCCTAAAAAAAACCCTTCAGACAAACAGTGAGCACTGCACAACAACATCACCTAATACATAACTAAGACATCGTTAATGAAAACTTAGGACTATATATTTACGGCATTGCCACTCGCTAATCTTCGTCGTCATCCATGCATGAAAAAGCATGTCATTTAGCTAGTAATAGAGAGATCCTGTAGAATCACACGCACTGTTAGCATGATCATAAAGATAATTACAATGATCTTGTTAGCATAATAAGGATAATTACAATAAATCTTATATCGCTGAAATGTTATTAACATCTTATATACCTTGCCACCAGTTTCCCCTTGAAGCACTGCTCCCATTTGGATCAGTATCACCTCCATCTTTCTTGAACTAATAGACCAAAACGCGTACAAACACATCGTTAGTTTTAGCATTTTAACGTTAATATATAACCAAGGGCGAAGCTTTATTAGCCCCATTTTATCAGTAGTGCTAATTTTTGACCATGTAATTTAAATTATTTTGTATATATTGAGTTCATCCCTTTTAAAAAAATTTACTTCGCTTCCTTTAGCAAAATTTACTTTCGTCCCCTGTCTCTTATAAAATTCAAATTATTTTATATATTATTAAGTTCATCCTCTCTAAAAAAAGTTACTTCGTTTCCTCTAACTAAATTTACTTTCGTCCCCCTCCCTTCTATAAATTACTTTAAGCTTCGCCACTCTGTGTAACATAAAGGTGGAGATACGCACCGTGTGCCGAGGACGAGTCGATTGCGTATTTGGAGGGTAAACTTCTTGGCCACCATAATAGATGGATGAGCTCAGATAGCTTGGTTCTGCTGCTTCATTTTGTGTCTTGTAATCTATTGCCAAAAGATAGAACTAATCAGTAATTACATTCACATTATCTATCTTTATAAAAGAGGAAAGTTAGCTACAATATAGTTTAATAAATTATTACTTTGACCATAAAACTTTAGTTTTTTAATTACATACTCCTCCTTCAATACCCTCTTATACACAAATAGCCCTTTCATATTACTTTGTTATATTGAAATAGTTTACATTGAATATTTTAATTGCTCCCACATTTTTTATTATGATTAGTATTAAATATCTTTTGTGTTAGTATTATAACTTTTAAAACACAATGTTTTTTAAATTTAAATTATCTCATTGTAGAGTGTTTCTTTTTTATTTTTTATTTTGACAAGTTTATTAAATAATTATGAATAAATGCTTATTTTTATCTGCTTAAGTAGGGTCAGGCAGAACCGTTGTTACGCCGGGGACACTTCCTCTTTTTGATATAATTTTATTAATATCAAACAAGTCAAATATTATATTTTTTTATTTATTCCGTCTACGACTCCACACTTCCATTTAATATTGTTAAAATCCTGTTCGTTTTCGTCGCGTAGCGCGGGTGATAAACACTAGTTAATGTAAAGTGGCGGAATCAAAACTTGTTAGTCAAAGGATCATAATAAATCTCTTTTTTAACCGACTACAACTAAACGGTCCAACTTATGTTTTCCTTAATAAAAAAAAGTTAACCTTTGTATAAATAGATGACGAATCTCGCTTCTAGACCTTTCCTTGTTACACCCTGTTGGTGTACAGGGTAATATAAGCGTGTGACCAGTGCTTTTTAGTCAGCGGGTGAACATAGGATTATTATTTCTATCGACTTGAATTAAGAGTCCAAGCCTTTATTAAAGAAAATAATAAACACTCAACTTTTAATCTTTTATGTATAAAACATTAACAAATATTGATTACTAGCGTCAGTATACCCTCTTGACCCTTTTTCCGTTTTTTATGCACATTTTATGTTTAAAATTTATAAAAAGTTACAAACCTGGTTTTGAAGGCTTGCCACTTCCATATGAACCTCCAAATTCTTGCTTTTTAGACGATCCCATGTTCTTATTGTGTGATGAATCTCTTCTTAGTCCCTAAAACCAAACAATTTTTTTATAAAACCACAAAAATAATAACACGTAAACCGTAATTTTCGTCTAAAACCATGAAAAACAGAACCAAACAGAGGGAAGAAGATGATACCGTAGACGACGGACCAAAAACGGAGCTGAAAAGACCCGACGACGAGGCGGATGACGCATCCTTAGGCCCGAACAAATTCTCCGTAAACGAAGACGACGACGATGAGGACGACGACGAACCAACAGACTGCTTCTTTACGTGATCCATAATCAATTGATCAAGTGATTGTATGTTACAACTTACAACTTACAAAGTCTAACACAACTATATTACTTGATGCGTTTGTTTGATGGAGAAAATGAAAGGGGGATGGTGGTTATTTATAGGGGCCAAATAATAATGATATTATTATTGAGGACGACACTTGACCCATGAAACATATGCCCCTTGGGTCTCTGTGTCGACGATCCCCAACCTCGTATCTTGGGGCCATCGTTGATTACGTGTTGGCGGTAGGGTGAGGTGGGTGTGGGTCCCAAGGGGAGATAAGATGTCGGTTGATGTTTTAACTTTGGTTGATTCGGATAATGTATGGCCGCCGCTTAATTAACAGTCGAGTGTTGACCCCCCACCACCATGATCTCCATCACCACCACCTTTGTGTTTGATTCTGTTTGTTTTGGAGTTTCGAACATTCGTTGGGTGCCGCCGAGTTAACAACCTTACAAGTTACGACATTCGATTATGTAATTGATATGGGCGAGGCTTCGAAGGGGCCGTGGAGTTTTTTTTGTTTGTTTGTTTGTTTGTTCTGTTAGTAGTGTTAAGTTTTGGTTTGGTGGTTTAATTCGTTTATACATATTGAGTTCGACCTTTTTTTAAAAAAATTACTTTTACAATCGGGTGTTTCTTATAAAAACGGCTGAAATGTTGGTTAAACTAAAACTTGTTTTGAGACGAGTGTATAGGTTAAACGAAAACTTATTTTGTTTTGAGACGAGTGTATAGGTTAAACTAAAACTTGTTTTGTTTTGAGACGAGTGTATAATGGCGTAAGAAAAAGGGGGTGTTTGGACAATCTAATTTTTTTTTTTTTGATTTTAAGTTTTGATAAATGATTTTGGGGTATGTTATAGTTACGCTCGGTGTGTTATTTAGATATATTGGAGTTTGGATATGGGTTGTCTTGGGTTATAAGATGTCAAATCAGTCAATTTATGTTTTTCTGTTATTGTTTGTGATTGTTATTAATTTTGGAAGCGGATTCTTGAAGAACTTTGAAGCACAATTGGGGAATACTAATTAGAATGATCAATTTAATTCAAGGATGGAGTATAAGAACAAGAAGATGAGCAAATTCTACAATGTATAATAACAGACTGGTGAATCGTCAATACTAATTAGAATGTTCAATTTAATTCAAGGATGGAGTATATGAACAAGAAGATGAGCAAATTCTACAATGTCTATAATAACAGACCGGTGAATCGTCAGACGAATCGATCAGAAGCAGATATATTGTAATCAATATATACTAAGTACATAAAGATTTATAAATTCTAAGCCTTTTTTCACAAATAGGCGATTGAAATTGTTAAAAATCACTCGAAATAGAATGTTGTCTCTCTTTTAGGTGTGCATATCCAATCATAATAAGAAGACATTGTTATTCAAGCATGTATAAAGTCTCTTTGAATGCTCAAGATCTCATCGACCTCAACGTAGAGGATGAGGGGTTTCGCTATAAAGAGTCGCAAAGAGCTCAACGAAAAGGCAAGAAACCGGCAACATCATCATTTAAACAACAGGAAAAATGACTGTTTAAGATTATTTCTGAATTTAGCGGATTTTAATAAAGAAAAAATGAAGGATAAATGACAATTTTACGGGAGTGACGTTGGATACAAATATGCAATGCTATTACAAAACGTGAATTAGCACGACGTTAGGGACTGGAATGGAAAGTTTTTTGTAATTGTTTTTATTTTGATATTATCTTCTAACTTTATTAATTAATTAAATAATATTTAATTTACAAGTTTTTTATTTTAATTATTTTTTTATTTTGGTATTAGTGTTTATTTATTTTAATTCGCATAATATAACTTTTTTTAGATTCTTTATATCGAATCTTAATATTGACATATTGTTCATATCCTCTAATGATGCATAAAATCCATAATATTCTTATCAACGATAAACTAAAATAAATCTTTGACCATGCAATAGAATTTTGTTCTTGTAATGTAAACGTGGAAAGTAATGTGCATTGTTAGAAATATGTATTCTTTTTTATATTCTCCGATATATTCTTAGAATATTTCCCATAAACAAACATAAAAGAAATATTTGTATATATCAAAAACACCATGTTTTCAAAATTGGTACACGGCCAAACTCATATTAGTTGATAATGTTATCCACTTCTCATTATCTTGAGTAATATGTAAGAGGAAGATTTGATCTACCAAAAGGTTTAAAATCGAGAGATTGAGTATTAGATTCTTCGTGGGTCATCTTTGACATCGGTCTAATCTTTGTAGAAAGCTACTGAGATATTATTTGCGCAAAGAATATAGTCATGTGGTCGAGGATAGACCATTTGTCGCACTTTCAAGGTGACTGTTACGGTGGAGATGTAAACATGCTACAACGTTTACCAAAACATGTCCAAAAGAGTTCAACCCTTTGAATATGCCTTTGTGAAGGACCATATCGTATCGATTATTGAATGCATGCATTTATTTTATGCAGTCGACCATATCCGTATTGATCATTATTGAATGCATGCATTTATTTTATGTAGTCTAACATTATTTTATCGTACAAGCTACTACTATATTATATCATTTACTCATTTGCTTTTAACTTCTTTTACATGAAATATACGAGCCTTTTATAATTGTTTTGTATTTCTCGTAAAATACAGTTAATGAATCAAACACTCTAAGACTAAAGTTTTTTTTTTCAAAATGAATGAATCAAAAGATAAACAGTTTGAATGTCTAGTGTGTAAATTTGAATTTACAACGTTTTTACTTCTTATAATCCACTAACATATAGTATTTTCCAACATATAAAAAGGTCATAATCCAAAGAAAAGTAGATCATTCATGATTATGTTTTATTGTTTTAAATAAGGTTTAAGAAATATTAAGGAGTTTTCCTTTTGTAAGTAAGCATGCCTTAATGGCTTAATACAGTAGGGAAATCCGGAAATGGCATCAAGTTCCTAAGAGCGTTGGCATTCCGTTTCTCATTTTTATGTTCCTATATTATAGGGGATGGTTGCGAGTGGATGAGAAGGAAATTGTTAAGTTTATCTGTATATTTGGAAAACAATGTACAACCCCATAATTTTTTAATATTTCTGAAAGTGGTTGTGAATAAAAAAGAAATAAAAGATAATGATAAAATATGAAAAAATATTGTTTAATTATAAAAAAGATATAAAAAAAGTGATTTTTAGTGTAATATATAGAGCCGGAGATGGGGAATGAGATGTGAATGCTTTAAAAATCACTATTTTTTCTTTCTTGTTTTTTATTAAATAATATTTTTATACATTTATTATTATTATTTTTTCTCTCTCATCCATTCATAACAATTTCAAAAATATTATAATAATTTATAGGGTTTGAATAGTGTTTTATCAAATTTACAGATAATCAAATTTATCTCTTATTCACTCACAATCATTCCTTATAATTTAAGAAATATACTAGAGAATGGGATGTGAAACGGCGAATGCACTTTTTTTTAACGACAAAGGATCATACTCATACATTACACCAAATTACACCATTGCTTGAGTTTGAACCCAAAACCTCCCATCTAAGAAGTAAAGCTTCTACCAAATGGACTAGCCCTACATTGGCAACTACGAATGCTCTTAGTTGTGGGTCTCACTGTTTATTTCTAATTTAAGTTTAATATTTTTTTTGTATTGATACAAACGATATTGTAGTCTATTTTTAAAGCCCTTACAAATGTTAACATATATAGATAATTTGTGTTACAGTTAGACGATATTAAATTTGTAATTTTTACAAAATAAGAATGAAATTATCTGTGTTACATTCAGATCGTTCCGTAATGTATTCTACTCAAAATTGAAAGACATAAGCAATCCGTGTAATCTTCTCTAATAAAACAAAATATTTTTTGATACATGTAATCTTCTTACATATATTTTGTCACATGTCATTATAATAGCATATTAGTTATTTAATAATTATATTACTAATAATATTATCTAAATCCTTTACAAATTAAGGACTTAGTATCATTAGGCAAACTACAAGAGTGGATTATTATCAGACCATGAACTAGAAGTTTTATTAATTGTTAAAATTCAATTTGGTTTATTTAAAAATATGTAGGGAATAAGGAAATAATAACTTTTTAGTAAAAATATATCACATCAATTTAGAAAATATTAGTTGTAATGTCTTCAGTAACATATGTTAATAATAAACTGCAAACCAGACCGATGGGTCCGGTTTTATCATTTCACAAAAAAAGTTCATAAAAGAAGACAACTATAAAACAAACCAACGACAAGTTTGGACGGTTTAATTGATTTAAGTTTAAACTCAACTCGACAAATTATTTAGGTACGATTTATTTTTAAAAGGATATTGCCCATATTAGTAAATTGAATTTTACACGATATAGTCTAATATTTCATGTTGGACCAAAAGAACCAATGAGCCAAGATCAGGAAAACCTCTAAGTCCCACATGCCACTGCAACAACTGCTGAAGACTCCCATCAGCTATTGTGTTCTCTTGCTTGAATGTCAGACTCGAGAGCATCTTAGCTCCAACCATCAGCTGTTCTGACAAAGTCTGAAGAACAAAGTATGAAGATCAAAGAACTGAAGAACAACAGTTGAAGACTCTAAAGTACTGAGGACAAGTACTGAAGTCTGAAGTACTGATCATACAAGTACTGAAGACTTCAAGTACTGAAGACAAGTGCTGAAGAATCAAAAGCTGAAGAACTGAAGACCTTCTACTGAAGCACAAAGTCTGAAGACAAAGACTGAAGACAACAACTGATGATATCTACTGAAGTCATCAGTTGTTACATCATCTGAAGCCAAGTCTGAAGACCAAGTACTGAAGACTCAGAGTTTGTCACAACAGCTGAAGAAGTCTTCTTCAGTTGTTGTGATGGTTTTTTCTTTTCAGTAGTTTATTTTGTTTCAGTAGTTGTACAACAGCTGAAGAGCATGTTCTTCAGTTGTTATAGTATCAGTAGTTATAAACGACTGAAGAGTTTGTTCTTCAGTCGTTGTAGGATTTCAGTAGTTTTACTTTTGACTTAGGAAACTTTTGTAAGAAGATGTCAGTTGTTGACATCTTCAGTAGTTTTATGTTTTGTCAGTTGTAATTTTAATATTCAGTTGATGTCAGAAAAAGGACATCAGCCCATCCTTTTGCCGCCTATAAAAGGATGGGGAACCATTCTGTATTAATTGCCGAAACGTGCTAAGCAATAGAACATTTATTACTTCGCAGAACTCTTTTCTCTCTCTATGCTTGTGCTTTTACATGCAATATCTTTTATGTTCTTGCATTAATCGCTAATTAATGAGCTAAATCCGCTGCAAACATAATCTGATTGATCAAACGAGAGGCTGAGATCCTGTCAAATGGTATCAGAGCAGGTTAATCATTGATCGATTTAACTATTGATCATTTGAAACTGCTCTTTTGATCTCTCTGTTTGATCGAATTAGCAATTTGCAAGAATTAGCCATAGAGAGTGAGTTTCTGCTGTTTCTGGCCAAAATCTTGAGGTCTTTTGGTGGTTTCGAGTTACGTTTGTCTTGTTTAAACTTGTTTTTGACTAAAACCTGAGATGACAACACCAACTAATGATCCTCACAATACTGGTTCCGCAACCAAGCCTTCAATGTTGGTTAGGAACGAGTATAACATATGGCAAAGACGTGTGCTACACCACTTGGCTGTCAACAGTGCTGGTTGTTGGAAGTCAGTGGTGCATGGGCCATACAAGCCTATGGTGAGCGTCCCGGAATCTAATGAACAGGTTGCGAAGAAACCTGAACAATATTCGGACGAAGATCTAAAGCTGTTCGAAATTGATGCTAGAGCCCATGGAATTCTAGCCATGGCTATTCCTAATGAGATATATTCAGGGCTCTTGCATCATGAGTCTGCTCATGACCTATGGGTTGCTCTAAAGGAACAATTTGGAGGAACTGATTCGGTCTTAGCAAACAATAGGGAAATCCTCGCCCAACAATATGAGACATTCTCATATAGAAAGGGTGAGACTCTGACCCAGCAGTTTGAGCGGTTCTCTTGTTTGATTTCTGAGCTGAAGATGGTCAAACAAGAGTACTCCAAAAGCCAGATGAACAACAGGTTCCTCAGGTCATTGCCTGAGAGATGGGACACATATACCATTGTCCTACGCTCCAGTGCTGACCTGGACACTCTATCTCTCACCCAACTTCATGGGAAATTGCTCACTTTTGAGAGAGAGGTAGAGCAAAAGAGGAAGTTGTCATCTTCTGGCAAACTTGCTGATGACTTTGTCCAAGGTAATGCTGCCTTGATAAGTCATGAGTCAGAATATGCCTCATCAGAAAGTTCTTATGATGAGCATATTGATTTCTCTACTAACTCAGAACAAGCTTTTGTTGGTGTTAGTAGTTCAGGAGGTGGTGGTGACAACTTGTGTTTTCTGATGGAGGACTTGAAGGGCATTCCAGATGATGATCTGGAAGAGATGGATATTTTGAACCAAATGGCAATGATAAATATCCGCTCTCAAAAGTTCTACAAGAGAACTGGTAGGAAATTCCCAGGACTCTCTGGCAAAACCAAAATTGGTTTTGACAAGAGCAAGTTGAGGTGTCACAAGTGCCAAAGGCTTGGACACTTTGCAAGAGAGTGTAGATCATCTGGATCTAACTCATCTGCACCCTTTGTGACTTTTCCCAGCAATAGCTCACAGCACAAAGAGCAATCTTCCTACAGTTCTACCCATCCATCTCAGGCACAGGCACCACCTGCTTATTTTGTGCCACAGGGTCATATGCCATATCCTTACCCCTGTTACTACATGCCTCAGCCTAGTCAAACTCAAGCACCCCCGGCTCAATCACCTCATGCTCTTCCAGAGCCTCAATCTTCCCAATCTCATCACCACACACAACCTCAACAACAAAGCTTTTTCACCCCAACTGTTGTTGACTGGAGTAGTCTACCAGAAGAGCTATCTGGTTAGGATCAACTACTTCAAGGTGCTGGTCAACATGGAGGTGACCAACCTTTTGGAAATCTTGCTCTGATGGCCCTTGATTCTGCTGAAGGGTCATCATCCAATGCCTCATCTCAGGTATCCACTGAGGCAAAAGCCAAGCTTTGTTCAGAGTCATGCATAGCAACATTTGCTTCTATTAGAGAAGCAAATGTAGCTTTAATAGATAAAAATCTTGAGCTTGAGCAAACAATTTCCAAAAGAAAAGCTGACTTTGAGGTTGTTCTAAAAGATAAAAATGATGAGATTTACAAGCTTAAATGCCAAATCAAAGATGATAAAGCTAGGGAAGATGTACTTCTAGAGAAGTATAAAGACCTCAAGGAAACTCTTGCAACCACCCAAGTTGAGTGTGATAGATGGGTGCAATCATGCAAGGGTTTTGAAATGCTTCTTAGCAAGCAATCAGCTTCCAATGTGAAGTTTGACATTGGTTATAATCACACTGCTCCTCCTACAGATTTCACTTCAAGAGCAGAAGTTGAATCTGATGGGGAGAGCAATAACCAATCCTTCTCTTCATGTGACCTGCTATCCTCTGATTCAGCATCATCAGAGATAGATGTCAGCATTAACTCCTATCAAAACCAATCAGCTGATGCCACAACAGCTGATGGTTCAAATGCTGACTGTCACATGACCAAAAGGCTGATCAACTCGGGTGTTGTTACTAGAAGTACTGAAGGTACTAGAGAGCAAGTGACAACATCTGAAGTTCAAACCTCAAATACTGTTAGCACTGAAGAGAAGAAAACTAACAGTAGGAAAGGTTTGAAGACAACTAGAGAGGATACCAGGAAAGCAGGCACTAGGAAGAAAACTGCTAGTACTGATGACAAACAGCTGAAGAACAAGTCTTCAGCAGTTAAATCCTCTTCAGCTGATGATCAGCATAAGATGAAGAAAAAGCCATGTGAGATATGTGGCTTATTCAATCATCCTACTGATGATTGCTGGTACAAAAGGGGTTCCAAACTCAAACAGAAGGAGAAAATTACTGAGAGCATCAATAAAATGAAGAATGAGTTTGAAACCAAGTTTATACTAGCAACATCCAAGCCTGAAATCCCTAAGCCCAAAACTAAATCTAAAAAGAAGGTAGGGATTACTCAGGCAACAGCTGAGGTTGCTCAGAAAAAGATGGTACAACATAGGAACTCATCATCAGCAAACTCCAATGTGTCTGAAGAGCTGAAGGCTTTATCACAAAATCAGACACAGTTGGTGATGATGGTTCAGCAGCTAGTGGGAAGAGTCAACCACTTAGATGCTCCTGTGTTGAAACCACAGAAAAGGAAGTCCAAGCCAAAGGGTTCCTCTTCTGTACCATCTTCTTCATCTCAAGCTGTCACACACAACACACCTGTTAGTGCTGCACCTATAGCTGAGAACAGACCCAAAACCAAGCAGGTTTGGGTCTCCAAGACAAACTAACACATGGTTGTGTTTGCAGGGTTCTTCAACATGCCATAGAAGCATCTGGTATGTAGACAGTGGAGGATCCATGCACATGACAGGAAGCAGCTCCCTTCTTAATGACTACTCTCAAGGAAAGAAGGGATTTGTTTCCTTTGGCAATGATGCAAAAGGTTACATCATTGGTAAAGGCTTTGTTTCTAATGGGGAAATAAGGTTTGATGATGTTAACCATGTGGAGAATCTCAAGTACAATCTCTTGAGTGTCAGTCAAATGTGTGACAAAGGCCATGTTGCCCTTTTCACAAGCCAGAACTGTCGGATTCTGTCATCCAAAGTTCTGAGTTTGATTGACAAGGCATTGGATGAACACACTCTCCTGAAGGCCAACAGGACAGGAAGAGTGTATGCCTTAGATCTTTCCAAAAAGATGGATCTAAAAGGCCATCCTTGCCTATTCTCCAAGGCATCTCCTCAAGAGTCTACACTATGGCATAGAAGGCTGGGTCATGTTAATTTCAAAAACATGAATCAGCTTATAAGCCATGGTTTAGTAAGAGGATTGCCTCAGAAGGAGTTCAAGTGTGAAGATGACTGCACTGCTTGCATGAAAGGAAAACAACACAAAGTTTCATTCCCTTCAATAGAAGAACCAAAGTCCACTGCCTGCTTACAGCTTCTGCACATGGACCTCTTTGGTCCTGTCAGAGTAATGAGCATGGCAAAGAAGAAATACTGCCTGGTAATTGTGGATGATTATTCCAGGTTTGTATAGACTTTCTTCTTGCACTCCAAGGATGAAGTAGCAAAGACAATAATGAACTTTGTGTTACATGTAGAAAAGCAGTATTTCCTACAGGTCAAGTGTGTGAGGAGTGACAATGGAACAGAGTTTAGAAACCACACACTTGATGACTTCTACCTGTCCAAGGGAATTAGAAGGCAGTTTAGCATTCCTAGAACTCCTAAGCAAAATGGAGTGGTGGAGAGAAAGAACAGGACCCTCATTGAAGCAGCAAGGTCAATGTTGGCTGACTCTGGGTTGCCACTGACCTTTTGGGCTGAAGCTGTCAATACAGCTTGCTATGTACAGAATAGAGCTTTAGTAAATAAGAGGTTGATGAAAACTCCTTATGAAGTTCTTCATCACTTGGCCCCTCTTATTTCATTCTTTAGAGCCTTTGGGTGTCCATGTTTCATTCTCAACACTAGCAACCCACTCCAGAAATTTGCTAGTAAGGTGGATGCAGGGTATTTTGTTGGTTATTCATCAACTTGCAAGGCATACAGAGTCTTCAACTGTAGAACAAAGGGAGTTGAAGAAACTTTGCATGTCAAGTTCAATGAACCTCCAAAGGACAAGATTCCACAAAACCCTGTGGAGTTGTTTGATCTGGACATACTGCAATATGTTCCTTATCAACCTCCATCTGTTGAGCCTGTCAACAAACCTCCACCTGGTGGTACTGATGATGATGTAGTCAGTACTCACCTCTTCAGGATCAGTGACAACCTGCCTGAGTCCACTGAACCTGATGCTCCTGTAGCTTCAGCAGCTCCATCCACTACAAATGCTGATGAGATTTCTGCTTGCTCTACTTCGTTTGAGCTGCCATCCTCTACATGGTTTCAGGAATCTCCATCACCATCTGTTGCTGCTGATGGGTCTACAAACACTTGCACAGATATCATAGTCTATCAAGAGCTCAGGAATCACCCCACATCACAGATCATTGGTGATATCCATGCTGGAGTTTCAACCAGGAATCAATTGTCCAACTTCTGCTTCTATGCTCTCTTCATCAGTCAGCAAGAGCCAAAGAACTATAATATTGCTTTAAGAGACAATGGATGGGTGGAAGCTATGCAGCTTGAGCTTCTTCAATTTAAGAAACAACAAGTGTGGGAGCTTGTTCCACTACCCAAAGGTAAGTGTGCTATAGGCACCAAGTGGGTATTTAGGAACAAAACAGATGAGAAGGGCCAAATTGTCAAGAACAAGGCTAGACTGGTTGTTCAAGGGTTTGCACAGGAAGAAGGCATCGATTATGATGAGACCTTTGCACCTGTGGCCAGACTGGAAGCAATCAGACTGTTCTTAGCTTATGCTGCCTTTCACAGTCTTAAGGTTTATCAAATGGATGTCAAAAGTGCCTTCCTATATGGGAAAATAAAAGAAGAGGTTTATGTGTGTCAACCACCAGGCTTTGAGGACAATAAACATCCTGATTGGGTGTACAAGCTTGATAAGGCTCTTTATGGGCTGAAGCAAGCACCTAGAGCCTGGTATGAGACACTCTCAACCTTTCTTCTAGAGAATAAGTTCACTAGAGGCACCATTGATAAAACCTTATTCATCAAGACTGTGGGACAACATAAGCTCCTTGTTCAGATCTATGTTGATGACATCATCTTTGCATCCTCTGATCCAAAGTTGTGTGATGAATTTACAAAGCTTATGAAGCTAAGGTTTGAAATGAGTGCTATGGGAGAATTACAGTACTTTCTGGGTTTGCAAATCAAACAACTGGATGATGGAATCTTCATCCATCAGTCCAAGTATACCAAAGAGTTGTTGAATAAGTTTGATTTACAAACCTGTAAGCCCTGTTCTACTCCTATGAGCAGCATCACACAACTAGATGTAGATCAGAAAGGTAAAGCGGTTGATGAAACCCTTTACAGATGTATGATTAGGTCCTTGATGTACCTTACAGCTTCTAGACCAGACATCATGTTTTCAACATGTGCTTGTGCTAGATTTCAGGCTGCACCTAAAGAATCCCATTTGATTGCAGTCAAAAGGATCTTTAGATATTTGCAAGGTACCCAATCACTAGGACTTTGGTATTCAGCTGGGCATTCTTGCAAACTAGTTGCTTTCTCTGATAGTGACTATGCAGGATGCAAAGTCACCAAAAAATCCACTTCTGGGGGTTGCCAATTCCTAGGCAATTGTTTAGTTTCTTGGCAGAGTAAGAAACAAACATCAATTGCTACATCCACTGCTGAAGCTGAGTATATTGCTGCTGCAAGTTGTACCTCTCAAATACTCTGGCTTCAGAACCAACTTCTGGATTATGGCATTACTGAGACTAAGACTCCATTACTAATGGACAGTGCTTCAGCTCTTTGTATTGTTAAGAATCCAGTCCAGCACTCTAGGACCAAACATATTGAGATCAGACATCATTTTATCAGGGATTGCTATGAGAAAGGTCTGATTGATCCTAAGTTTGTGCATAGTGCTGATGAGCTTGCAGACATTTTTACTAAGCCTTTAGATAGTGCTACATTTCAAAATTTGGTACTAAGGCTTGGTATGCTGCAGCTTGATTGATTTGACCTATGCTGATGCTCTTACTTCACAACTACTGAAGAGCAAAGGTCAAATACAAGTACTGATGAGTAATTTAGTCTTCAGCTCTTTCACAACTACTGAAGACTAAAATGACTCAAAGTACTGATGTACATTATTTATTGAAAACAACTGATGTAGTGAGGTGGATTACAACTACTGATGTATGATTTTCAAATAAATAAGTACTGAAGAACAAATTTTGCTCACAAGTACTGATGTGTAATCTTACACAAGTACTGAAGACAAAATTTGTTCACCAGCTCTGAAGAATATTTTATCAGCACTTGTGAACATCTGATCACAAGAGCTGAAGGCATAAATCTTCACAAGAGCTGAAGGGTCAATGAAACATCTGAAAGTCAGCCAAAGAGCTGATAAGTGTGGAGGCTAGTATGAAACAACTGATTTGACGGAAACAACTGATGAGTAATTTCTCATCAGCTGATGACAACAGCTGCTGTTTCATACCCAAACAACTGAAGGACAAACCATGTCTTCAGTAGTTCACAACTACTGATCTCAGTAGTTTACAACTACTGAAGGCTAATACCAAGTCTTCAGTTGTTACAACGTCTGAAGAAGAATATTAGGTCATCAGTAGTTCATAACTACTGAAGACTGACAGTAACTCTTCAGACGTTTACAACATCTGAAGGACAAAACCAACGTTCTCAGATGTTACAACCACTGAAGGTTAAAACCACGTCATCAGTCGTTTCAACAACTGATAACTAACACTAAAACCTTCAGTAGTTTTCTTTCAACCTTTGACCTACCCTATAAATACCCCACCTTCAGAGCATTTACTTCTCACTTGACCTAATCTTTCCAAACCTCTGAAATTCCCATACACCATTAATGGCGAACATGCAACTGAAACCTCGACACAACTGTGTCGCCCATCTCACCAAATCGCCATTATGGCCTAAATTTCACCAAGCCGTAGATCTTATGCACGACTCACCATACAAAACGGCTTTTCTCCTAAACCCCACTATATACACCGACTCCTTGGCGGAGTTTTGGACGAATGTAACCGTCCAAACCGGAGAGCAGGATGGCGAGGTCTCTCTCCGGTCCTTCGTCAACGGCCACCCCTGGTTATCACTCCAGCTACACTACGCCAAACCCTAGAGCTGGAGGATGCCACCCACCCAACCTCCTACCCCAAAGGTGCCCTGGATCTCTCATTCACATCCCACGACTATCAGGGTAACCTCTCCGCCTCCACCTTGTTGAAGAAACACTTCCCTGACCCTCAACGACTGATCTTCCACATGGTGAACGTGTGTCTGGCTCCCAAAACCTCTTCGTGGGATCAGATGTCCACAAGGTGGCAACAGGTATTGTTCTCTATCCTTGAAAACCAACCGTTAAACTTAACTGATATAATCTTTTTGGAAATAAAGGATATGGCCACAAAACCAATTTCTAACCGATGGATCTTGTATCCTCGGTTCATTATGGCCATAATAGAGAACCAGCTTCAGGCTGAGGGACTAGTTGGCATTGGAGTCCCTGCCATGGCTGTTCTAGCCGAGGTATACTCCAGGCACAACACTGACCAAACACTCAAACAGGCTGGCCGGCTGCGAAAACCCACGCAGCAGGAACCCACAGCCTCCACCTCCAAATCCAAAGTCCCCTCCAAACCCAAAGCCAAAAAGAAGCCAAAAAAGGCTACTCAGGGAGATGAGTCCCCTGAGGATGCCCCTGCAACACAAAGGCAGGATGTGCCTACTGGTTCGATTCTCCCAGCAGGTACCACGACTCCACCCACCACAACCGCCCAGGCTTCCTCTCAACAGGAGCCTGATGCAACCAATATTGGGGCAACCACATTATTGGGGTCTATCTCACTTGAGAAGACTGCCATTGAAGCGCACAGTCCTCCCCATGTGCACTCTGCTTCTAGCCAATCTACTGATGAGGCCGCCCCACAAAGCCCTACATTGGCAATAGCCAAAGTGCTGACCCATCTGAGCACTCCACCCTCTCCCCAGAAACCTATTACAACTGGGGAGACTCCAACCGAAGAGGGGGTGGATACAAGTGCTGGTGGGAGCCCACAGCACAGAGAATCAGTCCAATCTCCCAGTGTGGCTAGGGAGATGGGACAATCTGGTGAGGCTGCCACTTCCCCTGCATCAACATCTGAGAAGGGTGAAGCTGGTAACATCAATAAGACCTCACCAGAGGCAATGGCCGATGATGGATCCAATCCGGAGGCTAGAAGTCCCCAGTACCATGAACAAGGGGCACATGCTATTACTGAGCCACACTCAGGGCATGTACATCCTGACATTGTCAGTAGGTCAGGTGATTCAGCTCATGCTGATGATGACCTGAGCTTCTTCTACGATTTAGTAGCTCAAAACACTATCCTAGAGGATGAGATAAGCAGACTCAAAGAGCTGCTTGCTCAAATGACTCAGGATAGAAGTCCATCTGCCACCACTACCCTACAGATGGCACCTTCACCCGAAGGTCTCACAAACACTGAGCCACTCCCACAAACTCAGCCACCAGCCCCTGCTTCTGGCACTTAGCTCTCAGGGTCAGAACCCCCCTGAGCAGCTGGATGCTATCCTCCACAAATCCCTACCTCTCATCACACCCATGCTTAAAGACTTAGTCATTCAAACCCTTGATGAGAGGCTTCCCACATACATACAACCCTTGGTGGAGGTTGCCATTTCTAAGGCACTTGCTGATAGTCGAACCCCAACCAATGCACCCAAAAAGGGGGAGACATCAGTGCAAGTCAAGAGGAAGAGGGGTGAGGAGGAGAAAGAGGCAGAAAAGAGGTGGTGGTAGAGAGGGAGTTGGTTGAGGAGACTAGGAAGGTGAAAGAGAAAGGGAAGAGGAAAGAGAGGGAGGTAGAGCAAATAGAAGTGGTTGAAATCCTTTTAGGATTTCAGTGTCACTGATAAGAGAAAGGGAGAGGAGGGAAAGAAGGTGGCTGATCCTGATCTAGCAGCCCTTGTCAAGGAGGCTGATGCTGAGCATAGCCGTTCAATGGACTCTGTCATTGAACAGTTGTTCAGGCAAGGCTTTGACAAGGACACTGCCTTGCTGGATCAAGAGATCAGAAATATGGAGAGAAGAGAGATTGAGTACCGATGGACTACTCATAGCCAGGAGGAAAGAAAGAAACTTGAGGCTATGAGTAGGTTCACTTCAAAGTACCTGGGCAGACCAGTCCTTGATGTCAAGGCATGGACCAGGGACAGACTCTTGGCAATAACCACCAAGATCTGTTCGGCTGGTGATTTCACTAAGGGACTGGTCGCTGAGGCCCTCTCTGAAGCCGGTGCTGGGAACAGGACACTGCTAGTAAAACTGACCAAACCAGCCCTTATCTCTAGGTTACTAGCAGTGCCTGCCAACATTCCCACACCAACAACCCAACCACAACCCACTAAACCAACCCCTTCACCATCAAACCCGCAGCCAATGATCCACCCTTGAAGAAGAAGAGAAGGGTGTTGAGGCTGCAAGAAGAAGAAGAAGAGGAGGATGAGGAGGATAGACTGCCCCTTTCAGCAGTCATTCCTCTACCAAAGCCAAATCCCAAACCATCACTCCCACCTCACAGATGGACACTGTGAGGGTGAAGATAGAGGAAGAGGCACAGCAGCATCTTCATGATGCTGAAATGCTTAAGTCAATTGACCAAGCATATGCTGCCTCTACCTCTATCATGAATATGAAGAAAGAAGCTCTGAGACTCTTCACTCTCAAACAAACCTTCCAATATAGCAAAGAGAGAGTGAGGACTTGGCCTGATCCTAGGGTGGCTCACAGGATCACAAAGAAAGATATTCCTGTGAGGTACAAGAGCCAGATGAAAAGGATTGTAGATGAAGAAATCACAGTGGCTCTTGTAATAACACCCTGGGAAATTGTGGATGAGTTCGAGAAAGCTTATAAATCTAAGCAACCTCCTGAAATGATGTTGGAGAACAGGATGGTGAGGAAAGGCTTAGTTTATAAGAAGCTTGAGAACTTTCACAAAGATGAGCTCAACTTGTTGCTAGAGGGCAGACATCCAGATGAATTTGCTTATAGGCAAATCACAACAGTTGAGCTCAAAAATGGGAAACAGGTCAAGTATGTCTCAGAGATGTACGGCCGTGAAGGATTGTTCGATGGTGGGGATGAGGGCATGACCAAAGAAGAACAAATGATCTTTGTCCGAGCCTACACCCGAGAATCCTACCGGCTTGTACATGGGAGGTAGATCTCATGGATGGGACAACAACTCTGTGTCCAAATCCCCAAGACAGAGCTCCCATCCATACTTAGCCAAACAAACACTAGAGACTACCTCTCAGGCCAGTGCTTATCTGGGTCAACTTCTAATCTGATCTAGAAGGAAATAGACCAATCATTATGCCACCAATAAGTGGGACAACCAATAATTAGAGGTTTTGGCTGCATTGGTTCAGGGGGAGTTTGTTGGACCAAAAGAACCAATGAGCCAAGATCAGGAAAACCTCTAAGTCCCACATGCCACTGCAACAACTGCTGAAGACTCCCATCAGCTATTGTGTTCTCTTGCTTGAATGTCAGACTCGAGAGCATCTTAGCTCCAACCATCAGCTGTTCTGACAAAGTCTGAAGAACAAAGTATGAAGATCAAAGAACTGAAGAACAACAGTTGAAGACTCTAAAGTACTGAGGACAAGTACTGAAGTCTGAAGTACTGATCATACAAGTACTGAAGACTTCAAGTACTGAAGACAAGTGCTGAAGAATCAAAAGCTGAAGAACTGAAGACCTTCTACTGAAGCACAAAGTCTGAAGACAAAGACTGAAGACAACAACTGATGATATCTACTGAAGTCATCAGTTGTTACATCATCTGAAGCCAAGTCTGAAGACCAAGTACTGAAGACTCAGAGTTTGTCACAACAGCTGAAGAAGTCTTCTTCAGTTGTTGTGATGGTTTTTCCTTTTCAGTAGTTTATTTTGTTTCAGTAGTTGTACAACAGCTGAAGAGCATGTTCTTCAGTTGTTATAGTATCAGTAGTTATAAACGACTGAAGAGTTTGTTCTTCAGTCGTTGTAGGATTTCAGTAGTTTTACTTTTGTCAGTACTTAGGAAACTTTTGTAAGAAGATGTCAGTTGTTGACATCTTCAGTAGTTTTATGTTTTGTCAGTTGTAATTTTAATATTCAGTTGATGTCAGAAAAAGGACATCAGCCCATCCTTTTGCCGCCTATAAAAGGATGGGGAACCATTCTGTATTAATTGCCGAAACGTGCTAAGCAATAGAACATTTATTACTTCGCAGAACTCTTTTCTCTCTCTATGCTTGTGCTTTTACATGCAATATCTTTTATGTTCTTGCATTAATCGCTAATTAATGAGCTAAATCCGCTGCAAACATAATCTGATTGATCAAACGAGAGGCTGAGATCCTGTCATTTCACAAATGAAATGTTTGAACCATGATGAACCGGGGACATTGGGACAATAGTTATTATATTAAAAAATTAGTCAAGAGTTTCATAAAACTAAACTTCTTCTTTTAGTTGTAACAAGTGCAATGACCATATTCATCACACGATCCATGGCCACTTTCACAAAGTTTTTCGCAATCCTTGTCGTTATTACAATGAGAACCTCTCGGTTGATACCATCATCGTTACTACGAAGTGTGTGCGGTGATGGGGTCATCATTGATCCTTTCTCTGCATAAACACATGACATCTGCAAGTCTGCAAACAAAACATGTTTTATTAACATTAAGATAGGAATTGGACAGTTTAGGAAATGCATATCAAGAGTGACAAATAATACCTGATATGAACATTAACAACATTGTGACCAGAAATATCTTCTTCAATGAGACTCCTTTCATGTTTTAATAATTGTAGGTGAAAGTGAAGTATTTCATAATTCATTGATCAGTACAGAATATATACACACAAGGTTACCATAATTTTTGGCTATGATTAAGTAACATCTATTAACAATTATTTAATATACACAAAAGATATAGTGACTTGTGAGATTCTTGATCTTTTTTCTATACTTACGTTAGTGTAATAAATTATGATTATGATAACAATATATTTAGGATTCTTGATATTGATGAAAAAATATCTATCTATTCTAATAAAAAGATATTTTAAGATGATACGTGGCAGCACCACAATCATTCTCGTCAAATTTTTCCCGCCTATCTCTCCTATTAAATAATTACCTTAATTATTAATAATATTCCTTAACAACTTTTCAGATTTAATAAATTAAGAAATAAATCTATTTATTAATATTATTTTTAAATAAATATTTTTTTATAAATAATATATTTTTCTAAAGCATATTTTTTTAAAATACAAATTTTTTTAAAACTGGTATTTTTAAAAAGTCACTTTTTTAAAAATAAAAAATTATCAAATTTGAGAGTTATAATTGGAAAATTATTAAAAATAATATTTTTATACAATTTATTTTATTTATTTTTAGGAAAAAGTTTAAAAACAAAATTTTAAAAAGTTGATATTATTATTTTTATATGTTAAAATATCATTTTATAATTAATAAATATTATTATATTAATATTTTATTTATTCAACCCGTGTAATACACGGTTTTACTAAAGCTAGTATGTATATATATTGCAATCATGATAACTTATATGTATATATATATTGCAATCATGATAACTTATAACCATATTCTTTTAGTCATGGTAGATCTATGATTAATTTTCTTACTTTAAAAAATGTAACTACAGGGGATAAATGATAACATTATATTTTCTTCTTATTAAAATTTTTTGGATTATTTCTCTTTTTAAATAATTACATTAATTATTTAACTTTTTGAGATTTAAAATAGTTTTTAGTAAATTAAGAAAGTGATTTTTATTAATGTTATTTTTAAATAAACAAATATTTTTATAAAATAAGAATTTTTTCTAAAAAATCATATTTAAAAATATAAAATATTTAAAATTATTGTTTTTAAATAATAAACATCTTTACTCTAATAAAATAACAACTAAGGGGACATGTGACAGAATCTCATTCTTTCTCATAAATTTTTTTCGCTTCTTTCTCATGTTAAATAATTATATTAATTACTAAATATTTTTATATTAAAAAACAGTTTGCAATAAATTAAAAAAGAGATTTTTATTAATGTTATTTTTAAATATATAAATTTTATAAATATATAAATATTTTTAAATTGGTGCTTTTAAAAAGTAAAATTATTATAAATGAGAAATAATTAAAATTATGAGTTATAATAAAAGTTTTAAAAATAACTTTTTTAAGCGGTTTGTTTTGAAGCAAAATGTTTAATTTATTAAAAAACCAAAAAAAGGTTAAAAAGTTGATATAACTATTTTATTATTTATAGCACTCCTATGTAATTTTAATTATATATATTATTAAAAAATATTATTTTTGTATTAATAAATTGTATTTTATTTAATTAATGCATGCATTAGAAAATTTAAACAAGTTAATATCAACATATTATTTGAAAATTTTCGTGTTTGGTTGCCACGTTCAGATCCTATTCATTCGGTTATTCTGTTTCTTCGTATTCGTGTTCTCCCTCTCTCTGTTTCTCTCAATCATCTGCAAATCTAATCTCTCTTTCACTGAAGATTACAGAGAAAATCAATGGCATATAAGGTCGATCACGAGTACGATTACTTGTTCAAAATCGTCTTGATCGGAGATTCGGGTGTCGGAAAATCCAATATTCTTTCTAGATTCACCCGAAATGAGTTCTGTTTGGAATCTAAATCCACCATTGGAGTTGAATTCGCTACGAGGACTCTTCAGGTTGTGTTCTTTTCTCAAAATCTTGATCGAAAGTTTCAAGCTTTCCTTGCAGTTATATTGATTTACATTGTTTATCATGATCGTTGAAACCTTAATCATTGCAAAAATACAGCTAATTTGGGTTTTTAGGAGTGAAAAACATGCAAATTTTCTAGTGCCTGAAAGGTGTTTGTTAAAAGTCCCCACAGAGATTAATTGATCATAACTTCATCTAGAATAAGAACGTCTCAAAACTTATAAATTTGTTTCGGTTCGAATCAAAAAGTCAGAGGCTTTCTAAAGTTTACATTATAAACCCTCGTCTTTTATCTGGCTAGACACCAGCAACAATAAAATAAGGTTTATAATTGGTTAGCTTCTTTTATAAATATTTTATCATCAAACCATAAATATAATAAAACTAAGTAAATGTATTTAATAGCAAAACTATTGACGAGGCCTGAGGAAAAAAATTTCATTAACGCCTAAATATATCAGCCCAGTTCACGTGTATATATTTATTTCTTGAAAAATTTAGGATCCTATATAAATTGGTGCTTAAAGTTAAGGCTTTAGTTGCTTTATGCTTGAGCCATGACTCTATTCTATATTTGTGATTGTTTAAGTGACTGTAGTCTAATGAAAGTTGTATGCAATGATGTGCAGGTTGAGGGGAAGACAGTGAAGGCACAAATATGGGATACAGCAGGTCAGGAGAGATACCGAGCGATCACAAGCGCGTATTACAGAGGAGCAGTAGGCGCGCTATTGGTTTATGATATAACAAAGAGGCAGTCGTTTGAGAATGTGACGAGGTGGCTTCGTGAGCTAAGGGACCATGCAGACGCCAACATTGTCCTCATGTTGGCTGGAAACAAGTGTGACTTGAAGCACCTTAGAGCCATCCCAGAGAATGAAGCTCAAGTGTTGGCGGAGAAAGAAGGGCTTTCGTTTCTAGAGACTTCTGCACTCGATGCACATAACGTCGAGAAGGCTTTCCAGTCGATTTTGCTTGATATATATCATGTAGTAAGCAAGAAAGCGTTAGCAGCCCAGGAAGCAGCCGCTTCTGTTCCTTTAAAAGGTACTACCATTGAGGTTAAGAGTAATGATTCCAAAGGGACTTGTTGTTCTAGTTAAGTGTATATTCTTTGCTCACACATTTCGGTACTTAAAAAGACACTTAGCGTGATGTTTTGGTGGTTTATTTGTCACGTGGTATCACGTTTGAACCTTGTTTTCACTCTCCTGCTACTGTAAGTTGCATCGCGTAACACAAGAACACAAAAGAGCGAAAGGAAGAACGAGGAGGAAGGACTGGTTAGAGCATTGGCATTTTTGTAAGTATATAGAATTAGTTTTAAGAAAATTTGTATGCAATATTTGTTTGACAATACTTGTTCAGGATTGTTTGAAGATATATCCATTGTTCTGTTTGTTTACTTGAGTACTGTACTATTGTGGATTATCACAACAAATTCAACAGTGTTTCTATTATATTTTGTATGAGTTATGTTTAAGAATTGATGCGTGTAATAATAAGTATCTGATTCCTAGGTTTGAATCTTGCTTCTGCTTCCACTGCTTTTCTGTCATAATCTTTTGGTTAGTAGGGTATTGACGAGTTTTGTCTCGTATATTCATAGGCACAAAAGGTTCTCATGTGATTTGTGTCTATAATTTGCGAATTATGACATTATCATCTTCATGTATTAACTCGATATATTGTACTAGTTAATTAGCTGCCCAAGTCCATCAAATACTTTCATATGCCCAATTTTAGAGACTTAGCTTAACCCAGTAGTAAAGCCCACTTTGATTTGTTTTCGGTCCGAACTAAACCGATAACCGATTAGTATTTTCTTTGGATCCGACAATTTTTTTCCTTCTAAATCCGAGTATCTCAGTTAAACTTGTAAGGATTCATACTCACACTACATTTATAAAAAATCACTCTTGTATAACATTCTAAAGCTAGAACAAAGAATTTTTCGATTCAGATTTTCGATTTTCACTATCTCGGTCTACTTTTGTCCATGATTAGCAAGTATGCCTAGTTATAATATGCAATATGGTTCATGTAACTAGATGATAAGGAATCAATCCACAAGAAAGCAGATTCATATTTGAAGCAACTGAACAAGAATAAAGGGGTTAGTGTCCGACTTAAAACGAGTATAACGTTCGTTCTGTTTACAATTACAACATATACGGAAACGTCTCAACAAGCCGGATCATTTGAAACAACTGGTCGCCTCAACTATCCTTGAGCACCAATTTTGATGTTTATGCTTTTTCTCTAATTTTAACAATTTTAAGTTATTATCTTTCTGTTGTAAACGTAGGGGAGTTTTTTATTTAGTAACTAGCTTTATTAAACCGTGTATTACACGGATTTAATAAATAACATATTAATATAATAAAATTTATTATTTATAAATGATATTATAAGATATGATATGACTGACTATAATTAATAAAACAGTGATATCAACAATTTTAAATTTTAATTTTAATTTTTTTCCAAAAAAATAAACATTTTGTTCTAAAACAAACCATATAAAAATGTTATTTTTAAAAATTTCCTTATTATAACTCCCAAATGTAATTATTTTTGTTTTAAAAATTTGAATTTTTGAAAATACCAATTTTAAAATATTTAATATTTTTAAAACGTTTTATCCTTTAGAAAAATTAATTATTTTATAAAAAATTTATTTATTTAGAAATAATATTAATAAATAGATCTCTTTTTTTAATTTATTAAATGTAAAAGAATGTTAAATAATATTATTAGTAATTAAGGTAATTATTTAAGAGGAGAGAGAGGCGGGAAATTTTGGTGATGATGATTGTGGTGCTGCCATGTGGCATCTCGATGATTATGGTGCTGCCACGTGGCATCTCAAGTTACTCTTTTATTAGAGTAAGAAGATTAACATGTTTAAAGTCTAGACGGTCCATTGCAAATTTTAAAATTTTAACTTCAACTCGGATCGTTAAATTTAAATTTCTTAATAAGAGCTTGTTGTAATAATTCAAAGATTTATTATTATATCAAATTCTTAAAAGTTTTTATCAACTTTTACTAGTGCTTCTTTTATCCGTCACTATATGTCTATATCGAAGGCAACTTTACTATAACATATAAAAAGTATGTTTAATCTAGTGGCTCCTAACGTCTCAAGATTACAGGATGAGAAAGCAAAGAATATCGCCACATGTGGCTTACGAATATTCTTCAATTATCTTGGTCCTAATATTTTGGTCCAAAATAACGTTTCACTTTTATTATTTCAAAAATCGTTATGTGGTTTTCTTTCGTTTACGACGGTTCTAACGTCAAGGGGAGAGCCCTTTTTCTTCGTTGCTTAGCGTTCAAGATGGTTTTAACCATGTATATCATTCAAGAGGTTTAAAGGTTTTTATTATGTATAAAATAGAAAATTTTGATTGGTTATCTTGAAAAAAAGTTACATAAAATGTAGTACGTTTTTGTTTTCCCCGAAAATGTTACAAAATAACAATCAACGTAAAATGTTTCAATTAAATCACTCATTTATTTTACTTAATTGGATCACTAAACCATCAAAGTCGAATCATCATCTGATTTTTTGTGTCAAGAAAAAAATGAAGGATATCATGTGGGTAGTGATTTTCAATATATGTAATGTAACTAAAAGTTTTATAAAAACATATTAATTATATAAAAAATAAATAATACTTAAAATAAACGTCACCACGTCACATCAGTATAAAAAAACTTTTACTAATTAAAACAAAAGGAAAAACATACTGAAAAACATGTTAGAACATAAATATTATATAAAACACTTAATTAGAACACTTATAAAACTTAAAAACTATTATGTAAATATATCTTTTTTCTATTTTATTTTAAAAAAACATTTAATTAGAAAACTTTTAAAACTTAATTATTATTAAATTGTTTGATACCAACTAAAAAGTTATAATCGATGTTTAACTTAACTCCTGTTTTACGCAGGGTTGGAGGAGAGGTCAAATAATTTCGTGATATAATATACATGACTTTACCCTACACTTTTGTACAATGGTTGTTTATCAGTACTTCAACGCATTAACTCAATATCGCAAAATAACAAACTTACGACTTGCTAAAATCTCAGTCATTTTTTTAACGTTGATTGATCACTATAATAAGTAAAATATGATTATCAAATATTATCCATAAACCACGCAATTAATGCAAATTTAAGCATTTAACTATTACTTCACATGCCATAAGAATTGCATTACACAAACAAAATTTCCACGAAAACTAAACAAACAATCCTGGGCTGACGCGAGAATCGCTCGTGCTCAACGTCGTCGTTTAGCGTCATCGTCAAAAACCACGCATTTGTCCAACATCAAAACTGCATACGCAGAAAACCATAAAACTGCTTTTCATTCTCTGTAAACAACACGCAAAACAACATCTCTCAATACCTTCATGATTCATGAATCAACAATCATCATCATCATCATCATCATCATCATTTAGGGTTTCACCTTTCATTCATACTTTCATTACTTTCACTTTCAAATCTTCGTCCTTCAGATTGTGATCTTACATTATCGCTTTCAATATTTGGCGAAAAAGTCGTATAACCGGAGATATGCAAACGGAAGCGAGAGTAAGGGTGGTGGAAGGCGGTGGCTCCGCTCATAAACTGGTGGCGCATCACCAGCGGCCGTCGCAACACCACCAATCGCAGATCGGAGCGGTTTCTCAACTCATCGCCGGTGGTGTCGCCGGTGCCGTTAGCAAGACGTGCACCGCTCCTCTTGCTCGCCTCACGATACTCTTTCAGGTCATCGGTTTGTTGAACTGAACTGTTATTCGTTCTATATGATTTCAATTTGATTTGCGGAAACTTATAAGATCTATTTAAGTTGATTGAAATGGAATCCTATTAGTGTTTGTGTATCCGAAATCTGGTTATTGAAGTTAGGTTTCAGACGGATGAAGTAATATTATTGTTTAGTTATATCTTCGTAACTTCGTGCACAAGTTAGAATAGATAAACACGAGATTCATACAAGTATTAATGAGGACTTGCGTCCTAGGAAATACATGTAGGTTTGTGCTTCCAGGAGTTGTAAATTGCTCAACTATGGATGATTCTATTTAAAACTCGAGTAGCAATATCGTTGGCATGGTGGTTCACGGGGCCATTGAAGTGAGCAATTGCTGGTTTGATTTACGTTATATGGCGAAGAACACGAGCCATAAACGAGCATCTGTTCTTCGATTACATTTGTTTTGCATCCTTGTTCATTTTCTATTTTTATAATGATCTAATTATTGCCTGTTAAGCAGATAGAGTAATTCTCTTATTTAATGAAAATATAGTGTTGCTACAGATGGCATTGCTCCTTGTTTAATCGAATTAACTCTTTGCATTGTTTCGTTTATTTATATCTCTTCTTACCTGTGTTGTTAAGGGATTTTCTTGATTTTGCAGGTGCAAGGCATGCACTCTGATGTTTCTACTTTAAAAAAGGCTAGTATATGGCGTGAAGCTTCACGTGTTGTCAGAGAAGAAGGTTTCGTGCATTCTGGAAGGGAAATCTTGTCACAATTGTTCATCGCTTGCCTTATTCGGCCATTAGCTTTTACTCATTTGAACGCTATAAGAATGTAGGTACAAATGTGCTTAGCTGGAATTTCTTCTATGATTGAATCATTAATATATTCTTGAGGTGATTTACTTTGTAATTTGACCATCATCCAAATTGATAATTCTTGGCTCTCTCCTCTAATTTGGCAGTTACTACAGTTGATGTCAGGAGTGGATGGCCATGAGAACAATTTTGGTGCAGATGTGTTTGTACGACTTGTAGGTGGTGGCTTAGCTGGCATAACCGCTGCTTCTGTAACATATCCTTTGGATCTTGTTAGAACACGCCTTTCAGCACAGGTATGAATTTGTGGTGTGCATTACATTTGTATATATGTGATTTGGCACTATTTTGTTTAAGACTATTTGCCTCACTTGAAAATGTGTTGTCATACAAATGATATGAATTTCTGTTCTTTTCAAAAATGTTTATTTACCTATCGGTGTTGCAGACAAATGTAAATTACTATAGAGGTATATGGCATGCTTTAAGCACCATCAGCAAGGAAGAGGGCATCTTTGGACTTTACAAGGGCCTTGGTGCTTGTTTATTGGTATTGTTCTATAATTTATGTTTTATTTCTAATTTTTTTGGCACATACGTTTCTTTCTACTGACTACATGATTTTACAGGGTGTTGGTCCCAACCTAGCAATTAGCTTTTCAGTTTATGATACTGTAAGATCTTATTGGCAATTGCAGAGGTAGATGTCTTCTCTTTCTAAATTTGAGCATAAGATGTTCTCATTTTCTAACTCTGATGTTAATTGTTGGTAACAGACCAAATGATTCTACGGTCATGATGAGCCTGGCATGTGGGAGTCTTTCAGGCATTGCTTCATCAACAGGTTAGTGAATAAAAATCTAATCACTATAGCGCACCTTTTAGCTTACTTACCAAGTATAAAATCAATAAACAGACATTTTCAGAAAATTTGGTGTTCGATCAATCTGTCCTTTAGAGGCAGGGAGCCAAGCGTTAAGAATTTGGAAGCAATATAACAATTTTTTTACTTATTAATCATTAATTTTTCTCTAAGTATTTCAGCATCAGATATTGTTTGGATAACTTCATTAATCTATCTTTAAGCATTCAGCATATCAGATCTCGTTTGAATAACTTCATCTTACATCTAACATGGCTCTTCAAAACTTTCAGTTGGTTATTGTAGGTTGACTACAGGCTAACTAACTTTGTTTATGGAGTCAAAACATTGTGAGAGGTGTCCCTCTTTTGTCTGAGGTATGCTTCTCACCGTGGCTCCGAACTGAAATGGGAAAACTATGTAAATTTAGCTCTCCATACCCACCCTGTATCTGAGCTGTCTTGAAAATTAGGGGTATCTATATTTTTCTCATTACAAAGATATCAACGGTATTGTCTTTATTGAAGGGTATATTCGGTATTTGAAAAGTACCCCTTCTTGCAGTATCATTCCCTTTGGATCTTGTGAGGAGACGGATGCAATTGGAAGGAGCAGGTGGCCGGGCTCCAGTTTATAGAACGGGAGTTTTTGGTACGTTTGCACACATACTACGGGCTGAAGGCCTACGAGGCTTATACAGAGGCATTTTGCCTGAATATTACAAGGTAGTGCCCAGCATTGGTATCGTGTTTATGACCTATGAGAAACTTAAGCAAGTTTTATCTGATATAGATGCTTGCTAATTAATAGCCATGGTCATCATTTTCACAACAATTTATGCCTGTAAAAGGATCATTTCCCTTGTACAGATTAGAGGGTAACAGTAAAAGGGAAACAACCCATTGTCGCTTTTATTTCAGTATACCATTTTACAAATCCTTTTCGGTTTTATTCAATGAAATTGTAGTACATATTTTGTGTCACTTCCAGGAAGAAGCTTTTTTAATCTCTAAATACAATACCCCAATACCAATCACAGAAAGAAATCACTCTGAAGTTTATTAAAAGATAGAAGTCTTGTTTGTCATTGTGTATCTCATCCCTCGTGTACTCCCGAACAAAAATATGGGTTCCTCAGTGGTCAACTCAATCTCGAAGGACATATTAGTGAACCTCCAAATACTCAAGTGTTAATCAATCACAGGGGGAGGCTTCCAGTTAGGTGAATATGGTCAAGCGTACGGCGCAAGCCATACTTATTCACAGCTGCATTTGCAGCTCGAAACCCTCCTCCATATGCTGGTGAAGCATCATGAGCTATCTGATGCTTGAAAAACTCACCCAGTTTATTCTCAACCCTTGATTTTCCACCTTTCTTTGAACCTGAAGAAGATGACGACGAAGCTGCTGACGTGGAACTTGATGCTGGCATGATCTCTGATTCAAGCCACATATACGAAAGAACTTGACATATACCTTCTTCAATCTCGGGATTTAGGTTTCTATAACCTATCCATTCCAAAAGAAAGAAACATCATCATGCACAAAAGATAAACAAGTTTTATCATCCACTATAGTAAGAATACTAACGTTTTCTAGTTACCTTTAAGACGTAACCAACCATGCATCAACTCGTGTGCAAGAATAGCACCCGTTAGTAACCTGTAGCGCAGTTTAGTTTCATGACATCGGTTTCAGAAGCTAGTCTCCAAGATCCAAAAAAAAAAGAGACAAAAGTGTGATTTTTACCTCGGGAGCCCGTAAAGAACAAGAATGGCTGTAACCTCACATCTTCGAGTCAATTTCTGAGGTTGGGTTCTCATTCCTATCAACCCGTGACCCCCAAATTTCGGCCTTTGCAGTATCTGAAACTCATAAAATCAGATGATATCATCGTTCATATCAAACTTCAAAGACACCAAATGAAGAAAGATTAAACTTACACTTGCAACAGTCTGCTCCTCAGAAAGGCAAAGACCGCGTGTCTCAGGCATATGATGAAAGCCCTGAAAAAAAACCCGTTTAATCTCAGGATCAGGAAACGTGAAGCTGAAAAAAGTGAAAACAGGACAACAAAATGTTCTGTCACATGTTTCTCCCCAACGATAGCTTCATTCAGAGCATGTCGCTCAACAAGTAACATAGGAATTTGTTGATCAAGTCTCATGTTCATTCCTTCATAGTAGTCCCTGATACTGTGGTAAAGTGGTTGACAGTCGCCGGTATCCATTATTGCAGATTCCATACACTCCAAACACAAGCTCCGCCCATCGCCCAAAGATATGTATCTCGCATTCACAGACTTTAAACAAAACATCAAAAGACTTGATACTTGATCTAATCAAAGAGACGTGAAAGATTGCAGAAACGATACCTCTAATCTTTCACAACTACAGCAACGTGCTGTGTTATCATGCTCATGTGCAGGACAATATTTCTGGGACCAGAACGGATGGCATCGATACTCGATCAACCCAGCTCCATTTGTGGGAATCTTTATGACAAGGTTAGATTCACATTTTAGCAGCTTATAATCTGTTTAAATCTCAAGGTAACTGAAAGTTAGTTAAGGGTAAATTCATTACAAATTGAAAGCAGACTTCACACTTGGGATGTGTTAACTCCTTGAAACAAGTCTTATGGTATGCATCTTTCCCTGATAAAGAGAACTTGAATCAACAGAAAAAATAAATTAATAAGCAAACATTTAACAGACTAAGTCACAAACCAAATAACTAAAAAAACTACCTCCTGTTCTGTGATCGGGTAATGACAAGCGTGACAACAGAAACATTCTGGGTGGAAAAAGGTCCCCATGCATCCTAAGTAGTTTCCATAACCGATGTCGCGTTTGCAGCCACCACATACTCTGCAGATTCGACGTAAGTATTGATCAACCATTTTGGCATATTGAGTTGAAAAATGCATACTGATTAAAGAGTATTCTAAGTACCTGTATCCTGTTGGTTGATATGGTCTAGGAACATAAGGATATGACGAATGAGGGTCGTCCTGAACTGCTTTTGCAAGATCCTCTTCGTTATTAGATCTCCAACCGTATCCTGAAGAAAGGTAAACACACGAATGTTTGTTTACAGACAATTAATTAACAATATAAGTTCTTTTAGTTGGTAACAACTAACAACTTACCATTTGGTTTCTTCCGACCTTCAGCCAAAGAAAGTGCGATTGCTCGCTCTAATTCTTCATTCTCTCTATCAGTTCTTGCACGATTGTCCTGACATACACGATTTCATGTTCAAAGTAGTTCAGAATATTAATCAAGAAAGAAATCTGGGTGATAGGAGTTGGTGTTTTCAGATCAAGAAAAGTGCCTGCTTTTTATCACTATGATCCAACTCAGACTTTTATACCTTTTGCTATAAATTAGCACTGAAATTCAAGCAAAGTATGTTTTTGATGTTCTTTTGATTGCAATATAAAACAGTCACACAACAAATAAGCAAGATGGTATTTACCAAAGATCTAACAGGAGCGCGTAAAACCATGCTCTCGTCTCCGTTGAACTGTGGAGCGCGCTGTGTACCACCAACCAGCCCGCGATTACTCGAACCACCTTTGAAAAGCTTACTCAGCCATCTCATAAACCATGATCTCCTCTCTGCAACAAACTGCCCTGGTTAAACCCATAAAATTCTATAATTACACAAGTTCATTCTAAACCACCCATGTGACAATGGGAACAAGATGCAAACTTTATAAACAAACTTTATAGATGCATTTTCAGATGATATTCTGGAATTAAACAAAACCCTTCAGCTTGTCGAATACCAGCTTGAAAAGACACAAGAAAAGAGGTTCTTTTAGGGAAATTTTACATTCAAGATTCTCACAAGCATTTCATCGAACACTTGTCCGGCGTTATCAATAATATCAATGAAACTCACTGTGATCAGAAAATCAAGTACTTTCATATCCCATACCGTAAACACATGGCTGTGAGATGTGATCAACGTTTCGTGAAGAAGACATAATTGGTGGGCTTTTGGATCGTATGTATAGATCGCCACCGGAGTTTCAAGAAAGCAAAAAAGTAAAGGCGTTTATGAAAAGGACTATGAGAAATATGCAGAAGAACAATGGCATCATTGCTGATAAAGCTTGTGTTTTAAAGAAAGTAAAGAAATGGCCAATGGGGAATCTTTGATCGCGAAAGAAAGCGATGGATGGGTAATACAGAGAGATTCTTCGCTTCATAGAACAAAGAACAGAAAGTGGGATACATCAGATCAAGAAAGATAACCAGAGAATCTTGATTTCAAGAAAGTTAACTGTTATTGCCCACCCAACAAAACAAATGGAGCAATGAAGCTTATATCTCATCTCTGTGAGCGCGTACACGCGTGTATTATAATAGAGGGGGAGAGAGAGGGGAGAATTGAGCTTGAAGCTTAGCATCTTGAAGAAGATGGTTGATGTGTGCTCTGTGTATTATAATAGTTTTTGAAAGGCAATTTTGCCGGTAAAAAGAACCACCAAAGTTCATAATGGTCCTTGATATTGTACTAATATACATATTTTACCCGTACTTTTACTTTTTTTTTCTTACTTTTAATGTCAACGCTCGTTAAGTCGTATGCTAAAAACGTTCGACGAATCTTCTCCACTCTAAATGTTGTAAAATATGGTTTGTCAAGCACGATGTTGATTTATAGTATCAATTGTTTAATGCAAAGAATATAAACTCCGTAATTGTTTAAAAGTTTTCAGATTGTGATTATCGATTTATCACAAGTTTAGAACACTTGTTATCATACGATGCTAATGATATTGATATTGTCACACTATATTACTGGCTTGCTGCTATATGTGGTTTGATATAACCTGATTATATGTGTAGATATAATGGATACAATGTATTGATGTTTTAGGTTTCAGATTTTAGATATGATAATCCAGTTTAAGTTGTTGTGTCGTCCCAAGCAACATCCTTTGAACTTCATTTCATCATTTGTATGCATACGAATCATCCTTGGTTGAAGACCCTTGAACTTCACTGCTATGCGAAGGAATCATCCTTGAACTCTTGAAACCTGAAGTTTTTTTTTTTAACTTTGACCACCTATAATCTACAAAAGAAATAAAAACAGCAAATTTAAAATATGATATTAATTAGCTTTTACTAGCATACCACAACCCTTGTAGTCTACAAGTGCGATTTGAAGTTACACAAACAAAACTAGTTTTGATGCCTTTGTTTACATTAGCAAAGACTGTGAGTTTAACAACAGTGATGACATGTCATGTCATTGTAACATTCGTAGTCAACAAATAAAGCTATATCAACGTAAGATTAGTATCTTGTGATCTTGTCCCTTGTCGTTTTGGATTTATAATAATAATCCTTATAAATTTTGGGATGTAGTGAGTTGACTTTCACATAGTGGATGTTGACTTTAGGTTTCTTTGGGATTTTATATAAACTAGTTAGGTTATATGTATCTTTCTGTTGCTCAATGATCTCCTATCGACTTGATTGATGCGTGATTTTTTTTCAATAATTTTTTTTTGTGTAAACAACCGTTCAAGAAAGTGTCTGCTTTAAATACTCATATAACAATGTTTAATGTCTGTTTTAAAGTGCCTCGGTTTGAACATCCATTTTAGAACGATTTCACTTTTCAAAAGGTTGTTTGACACGTTAAGAAATACGTTTAGCACAACCCTATAGGCATACATGCATACTCCTAATAATGCTAGAAATCATAAGTGTGGTGGTATCTAACTCATCCACATTGTTTGCGAATTTTAACAACGAAATATTCACAAATTATTAAATAATAATATTGTTTTGGGCTTGGAGGTTATATGTATTTTTAATCAAAATTAAGGTTTTATAATTGTTTCTATAGATTTAAATGATTAAATAAAATCTATTCCAAAATTATTAATTATATTATCTTCATAATATAAATAAACAAGATAAAGGCTTTAGATGAAAGTGGTTCAAAAACCATCTCCTCTGTGGCTGCTTTTTGTTTGAATGATCTTTGAAGGATTTTATGCTTACAAAGATTAGAATATCTACTATTTTGGTTTCTTGGAATTAATTCCAATAAAAGTCCACTCTTCTTTTTGGTTGTCATTTCCTATTTTAATTTGTATACAACTTTGCTTGATCCAAGGTATTATGGATTTATTTTATATTTATGTTTTCTTCAATTTCAATTATGCTTAATCTTTTAAAACTCTAATACATTAGGTTTTAAATGATCTAAGTCGATTTCAAGCTCGTTTAAACTTAATTGAGCATGAACCATTTAATTTTAGAGCGTTCTACTCGATCTCAACTCGGGTCGACCTTTATTTCTAAAGGTTAAACTCGGCTCATAAGTAATTTTTTAGCCTCGAGCTTGGTTTTGCTCGATACTTAATTTATTATTTTATATTATCATGGAAAATATCTATAACTTTTAAAACCTAACTGAAATAATGGTTATTATTATCATTATTAATATTTTTGTGCTTATGAATATTTGCAACGTTAGAGCATCCGTAACACGGACGTCTGTGGGGGAAAAAACGTTTCTTGTGTATTCGGATTTTAAAAGATATTTAAACATATAGTCATGGCTATGATCGGTCAGAGAAAGATTTGTGAATGGCAAAATTTATTCTACTTAAAATTTTTCTTTTTTTCTTATGTAGGAGTTGTCCTTTAATTATAGGCTTAGAGCAACGTTTGTGTATTAAAGTTGTTCTTTGGAACGAACTTTTGAACAATTGGTTGATTAACCATAAATATTCCGCCATGCTAATGAAAACTGTTTTTCATGCGTTTAAATTAATAAAAACGATGATAAAAAGTTAAGCATTGTCCAAGAGTGGATCCTAAAAAAGCAAAAATTGAACACCTTTTGAGTTGTATGCATGTGTCCATAGTGAGTGTAAACACCCACATATCACATGTGCTTGTGACCTCATTGATCTCCTTTTTATTTTCCTAATCATGCTTAATTTATCAAATATCCTTAATTATCAAGAGTAACAAATTATTATACTTTGTATGGATTATTCTTTCTTCTAACACATTGAAAAATGAGCCTTGGACAATATTGTATTTGTTGTTGTTTTTTAATATTTAAAAATGGTAAATCATATAATTTGAGTCACGAATAAATATAGGTATTGTATATTAGAGTGAAATAATTATTCAAACATTAGAAGACATGTATAGTATATATAATTGATTTTGGTAGAAGTTGGGATATTCAAGTATTAACATTGTATATCGTTTTACACAAGTATAGAAGATTGGACCCTTTGTGAGAATATATAAAATTCTAAACGAGTCAAGCTTATTTGAGAGCTACTCAAGATCTTTCAGTAAAACTTGAAACTAGCCGAGCTTGAAAATATAAAAAATTAAAAGAATCGAGCTTGTTTGAGAGCTACTTAAAATCGACTCAGTAAAACTTAAAACTAACTAAGCTTAAACGAACTCAACCCTCACGCAACATCATTTACATAACAAGCTCGAGTTTTTTGTAGTTCAGGCCTATGAGCCGCGGCCTTTTTAAAATGTAAACATTGGGCCTTTTACAAATATAAACATAAATGGGCTTTTTATAAAATTGGGTAGCGGTGTGCCGGTGTAGCCTTTTAATCTTTTATGATTCAAAAATCCAATATATGGCCCAAATCATATAAGGTATGTGGGTATCTGTAAGGCCCTGTTTGATTGGGTCTGACCAGACCCGGTCAGACGTGAACGTCTGACTCGGTCAGACCTGGGCTGTTTGGTGCTTGCCTCTTACCGAAGAAGAGGTCTGACCGAAGCTCCTACCCGGTCAGACCTCAAACCAAATCTGACCCGCGGTCAGACGTGAAGGTGCTTGCGGTGGTGCTTGCGGTGGCGGTGGTGCTTGCGATGGTGGCTGTGGATGATGATGATGATTGTGGTTGTGGTGTTTGTATAACAGAGAGAGACGAAAGTGAGAGAGAGACGAAAGTGAGAGAGAGACGAAAGTGAGAGAGACACGAAAGTGAGGGTGTTGGTTGTAGTGTTTGTGGTTTGAGATGGTGGTGATTGGGTTTTTATTTTAAAAATTTTCCTTTTTACAACCAAACACAATTATTCGTTCAGACCTCTTACTGGTTCAGACCTCTTACTGGTTCAGACCCTCTTATTCATTCAGCACTTATTCAATCAGATGTTACCAAACAGCCCCTAAGACTGTAAGTGTATGTAGAGGTGCACAAACCGGTTTTTTCCTGGAACCGGTTCGGGTCCAAACCGGACCAGTTTCAGGTCAACGCAATCAAGACCGGTTTTTGACCAAGAATCGGGTCGGAACCGGTTTTGGGTGGAAAAAACCCAACCCAGTTGGAACCGATCCGACTCGGTTCCTAACCAGTTCGGGTCCAAAAACCGGTTCCAAAAACCGGTATTTTTTTATCTTTTAATTCAGTAAATAATATATTTAATTATAAAAAAATACACATACCGGTTTTTTGGGCCGGTTCTAAACCGGTTTTGTTGAACCGGTTCGTAAAACGGTTTCACCCAAAATAATCCAAACCGGGTTCGGATTCGGGTCGGGTTTTCGGGTCGGGGACCGGTTTCTTTGTGCACCTCTAAGTGTATGTGTAATTGTGTACGAATCCAGGTGGTAAATCATATAGCCTAGCTGCCCAGCCTTTTTTAGTTTATCCTAGTTTCTTCACACACAAATTTTATTTTTTAATTTAATAAATGGTTCTATGAAACAAACTAACATAATCCGGTATTATTTGAACTTGATCACTTACGCAATACTAAAAAAATAGCATTTGTGATCGAATTTTACAACCAGATCACAAGAATACTAAACAAGGGGCGGCCCTGAGGGGGCGAGGCCCGCTCAGGTCCCGATATCCTCAAGTGTGCAAATTTTTTAAATAAAAATTATATTATATGTGCGTGTATATAGCTTTAAAAAAGAAAATCCATAAAAGTCATTAACAAACTCATTAACAAACCCAATAACAATTAATTATTTTAGCCTATTAAATCTTAAAGTCCATTAACATTAATTTAGTCCACTACCATTTACCCCAACAATTTAATTATTCTTGCATATTAAAAATTAAAGCTCGTTAACTGTTCTATAAACTTTTTAATATGGGGTATTGCTTATTGTCGGGGCCCATTTTTCCAACTCACCGAGGGCCTAAATACTTCAAATATTCTCGGGGACGGCCCTGTAGTAAACTTAGCGATCACTACGGAGCAATTACAAGACATTTATAAAATATGCAACTGTTCAATCACTTGCAACGTGGTCACAAGTCAGACGAAAAACTAACGGGTCCCAAACAATTAAAAAAAATTTAATGGTCGCAAAGCGGTAGAAGATTTGTGATCCAAAAGCAATCACCTAATTCACTTGCAAAATAATCCCGATCATAGAGCCTGTCCCAAAACTATGTTACCTAGGGATTTTATTGTCACCATAATTTCCATTGTAAATCGGTCACAAAAGACTAAGTACGATTAAAAATGTATCCCAAATACTAACCTTATCTAGTAGTAACAATTGTATGAGAGTTGTGTTAGACTTTATTTCTAACTAACACTTTATATAAATTATACGCAAATATATACATGTTGGTCATTTACTCATGTGCTTATGTTGTTATACATCTCCATCAGGAGTTATGAACTAAAACTTACAAGACCTACGCTTGTGAAATTCGACTCTAGCAATTATTGGTTTGTTAACTTCTGAAGTCCATATCCACCTTTCCAATATCTTTAGACTTCATATGTGCATACTGATTTTAGCTTTATTGTGCAATTATATTTTTCTAGTTAAAGGCACATAATGCAATAAAAACGTCATTTGTTAGAGTTGAAAGATCAGACCAAAATCTATAGAAAAAATTGTCTCAACAGGTTTAAACTTGTCTAAACAGTATAAACAAGTTGTAAAAGCAGTCTAAATCATGTAAAACAAAAAAAAAATTAGATTTCACATTGTGCGTTTTGCTTGTCTCGAACATGCGTTTTTTGAGGGCCTTGCTTACCCTTTATGATTTGAACCTTTGATTACGTAGGTTATTTCTATTTAGTTGAGTTTTTATCATCTTCAATTTGAATTATGTTACAAAACAGATAACATAAAAATTCTATAAGTTTTGTAGAACTTTCCATTTATGGTGTTTTTAGTTGACATTCCCAAAATAGAGGAAAGACTCGCCACCACCTACCCCTCCCAGACCCTGTTCTTGAGTGGGATATACTTGGTTTGTTTGTTTGTTTGTTTTAGTTGACATTCACGAACAAAATTTAACCTTTTTAACACTTTTAAATATGTGTGGAAGCTTTCCTCCTCAATCCAATTATCTTATAAATTGCAATATTTCAGAATCTGCTCTTTAACTTGACACGATTAACCATTAAGTCCTTATGCCTTTTATGTTTTAACATGTTAGTAACTTCCCATAAATCTTTATCATCGGCCCTTTCTCATCAATACTTCCTCCTTTTCTTTCTTTCTTTTTCTTTTTTTTTTTATGAAAACACCAAAAAGTTTAATGCTTTCTCGACATGTGAATCATATGACAAATGTACTTTGTTTCAAACGGTTGGAACGGTGTTAAGGATTAACAAGATTTTTCTATTTGATCAGTGGTTAACAAATATGGAATCTAAGTTAACTACATACTAACAAACACAAATACTTTGAGTAAAAATAATACACAAGTTGTTCTATTAAAATATTTATTTGATTAATCAAAACTGAGTACAAAGAGTTACAACAGGTGACTTAACAAGCTTAACTCTACTATACAAATATGAGGGTTTTATGCTATGAAATCTAAACAATAATAATAAACTATTTTATATTTAGAATACACAGCAAGATAGACAATCAACACATCAGAGTTAGGCAAGTTTAGTACTATGTTGTCTACAAAAGGCAGAACACAACAATTATCGATGCAGACCGTCTTGTGTTATGTAAAAGTTGATCAGCAGCTCATGAAGTTTAGTGCTGATCAACAGCAGTCGATCGACAGCTCATCAATTAGGTGCTGATCGGCAATGGATCAGTAGTTGACCTCATTCGGCAGTTGAGGGCCAAGTGTTAGAATCCTGAGTTTTCGATAGCTTTATCATTTTCATAAAAAATGATTCTCTTAGGGAATACGTAAATCGTAAGTAAATTGATAATGATTGCTTAATCATTTGATAAGTAAAGTCATTTTTTTAAATGATCACTCAAAGTCAAACTCAATAAGATTTGATCAATCATTATTTTGTCGTTAAAGTGGAGAAGTGAATCAATAATTCTTGTTTTTTCCAATCTATTGAATTAGTATTTTAACTCGGCACTCCATTTTATCATTAAACAAGTTCTTGTCTCCCTTCGTGTTTTGTTTTTCTTTTTTCGTATAAATGAACAAACCTTTTTACTTGTATGACTTATATGTCTTGCGTTTCTTGAAAAAGTTATCCAATTTATGTTATTTTTATAGTACTTATGATGTGAATTGGATAAATCATCTATGTTGCTGATTGAGGGCTCATTATCATTCCCCTTTTCAAACTCTAATTCATCTTTTTCATAATTTAGGGTTATAGGAACCACTTTAATTATCATTTGTCATAACAGCCGTCTTTTACGAGTCCGGAAAGCCGGATCCTCAAAATAGAATAGAGAAGGGCGGGCAGGGCTTCCGCAAGTCTCTTTGATACTAATCTCTGTGCTCTTTATCATTTTTGAATTCCAAGAGGAATTGGCTTTTAATGAGAGATGTTTTTGAGTCTAATAAGAGCTTGGGGGGCGATCAATATATCAGGGATGCGCCTCGAGCGAGCATAAATAAGGATACTTTGCAAGCAAGCATTCCAGCTAGAGCGTCCTCCACGACCTTCTCACGGCCACCCGTAACCCCGCATCCATCCGGAAAGGAAATGCCCTTAAAGAAGAAGCTTAATGATGCTCGCGAAGCGGAGCGAAGTAAAGTCTTCAAAAATACTGAAGGACAATCCCATTCTGTTTAGCCATTCTAGAGCATCTATAGAACTCATCCACTCCCCCAATTTTGCTAGTAGAAAAGATAGAATTAGGATTAAAGGATTCACTCTTTGATAAACACAAAAACTTAGTCACCATCTAACTATTAGCTTAGTTGAAGACATAACTCAAGTACATTGGTTTGGATAATTTACCTACATATTTGAAAAAGTAAAAATGCAAACATTTTTAGATTAAATTAAAATATATTATAATTAATAGGCGAGGGTTATCTTGAGAATTTTTATTTTTTATAAGACATTTAAGAACTTTATATTACACATTTGTAACACATACGTAACATTGTTCTCGTTTTCTACACATATTTACACACGTGTAAAAAAAGATTTTATAGTTCTTACGAAAATAAATTATAACTTTTAATTTCATGAGAACTTAAAAAAATTTACATACATTTACACATGTGTAAATTAGTTCTATATTTTATACATATTCACACATATGTAAACATATTTAAAAAAAAATTCTAAAGTACTCACTAATAACAAAATTTTCATAAGTTATCATTTGATATTTTCCAATGACTAAGGTGGTGTTTGTTTTCTTTAAAAAAGATATGTGAACCCTCTTCTGTATGCGCCGCGTAGATTACGCGCAGACATAAATGTCTTCTTTTCGAAGAGATTTCATTAAAAAACATCCATGCGTGATCTTCTTGGTGCAGACATAAAAACATAATTTCAAACCTCTTCTCCAACCTATTATCTTATTAAGCTTATTATCTTCTCAAACCTTTGTCAAAACCTTTCAACCATATCCTTCCAGCCGCCTCCCAAACTCTCACCATCGATGAGATCATCAACGACCGTCGGTGTTGCAGCCGGTTGCACCCAACTGGAACCCACCACTCCTCGAATGATGTTCACTAAAAAAAACCCTCACATTCCTAAAATCCATCACCATGATCCCATCAACCACCACCAATACCAAATCGAATCAACCACCGATCTCCCCAAAGCTCAAATCACCACGACATCCGGCGGTAAATTTACGTTGATTATGGATTCTACGGGGAGTATCGCGACGGCAACAGCCAGTACGAGCTCTAATTTGGTGGTGGTGAAGTACTTGTCAACGTCGATTGTGGATTCTTCGGGGAGTATCGCGATGGCGAGGAGAGAACATGTGGCGGTGATACAGGTTTAGACGAAGATGAGAATCGCTCATTATGGTATATCTAAATCTGCAAAGTACGATAGTTGCACCCATCAGCTGATCAAATTGTTTTGACACTCTGTAGAAGTTAAAAACCATATAGTAAAAAAAAGTTTTTTTACAGACTGCAAAGGTTTAGTGTATCTATCTTTTACAGATATCTGCAGACGTGATACGATAACTAAAAAAATTTTAGCTCCGAAAAAAACAAAAATATCATAAATAAACACATAATTTCTATTTGATTTTTGTACTTTACCACATTCTATTATGTTTAATCTCAAATGTCGGTGGATGTCGGTGTATTTTTTTTTTGGTTTTGTTTTGTTTTGTGGACCGGTGGGTCCGACCGGTTCGACCGGGAACCGGTGAGGATGTCGGTTCGGTTCGGTGGTTTTGGGCCGTTTTCGTTTGAACCGGCCGGTTCGTGCGGTCGACCGGCCCGACCGGAACCGGCGAACCGGGTTGAACCGGTTTATTTAAAAAGATATTATTTGACCGGGAACCGGTGACGATGCCGGTTCGGTTCGGTGATTTTGGGCCGTTTTCGGTTGAACCGGCCGGTTCGTGCGGTCAACCGGCCCGACCGGAACTGGCGAACCGGGTTGAACCGGTTTTTTGAAATTTTTTTAATGGGTCCGACCGGTTCGACCGGAAACCGGTGAGGATGCCGGTTCGGTTCGGTGGTTTTGGGCCGTTTTCGGTTGAACCGGCCGGTTCGTGCGGTCGATCGGCCCGACCGGAACCGGCGAACCGGGTTGAACCGGTTTTTTGAATTTTTTTTATTTTAATAGAAAAATATTATTCGATATGGATTAAGGAACACCGGTTCGTTAATTTGGACAATGTTTACTTGAATGGTATGTATTTTGGATGTTGTTTTGGATTAAGGAACACCGGTTCGTTAATATTATTTTCGAACCACTATTTGATTTATGGTTGTTTAAATTTGGATGTTGTATTTTGTTTTGGTTTATGGTTGTTTAAACTTGGGTTGTTGTATTTTGCTAAATTGGACTATGTTTACTTGAATGGTATGTGTTTGTAGTTTTATAAATATTTGGAATTTTTTATATTTTTTTAAATATTTATGACGTTATCCGGTTCGTAATCCGGTCCGACCGGTCCGACCGGTCCGACCAGTTAACCTCTACGCCGTCCGGTTCGCTTTCCGGTCCGCTTTCCAGTCAGGTTTTGAAAACATTGTGTGTTTTTATAGGTTTGTTTTGTGGGCTTGAGGTTTGGGGGTGAGGTTTTTCTTGTGAGTTTTTTGGTTTCTTCACACATCTTTTTGATGGGTGTTTTGATTACGTTCATTTATAGTATTCGTTGGCGTTTTCTTTCTCCGGGTTCCTACTTCTTTCTTTCGTTATCGATACCCTGTTAAGGTTTGGGTTTTCCTTTTGTTTGCTTTTTTTGGGGCTTTGATTTTCGTCAGTTTTTCTATATAGGACTGTGTCGCGCTTTGATTTTCGTCTATTTTGTTTATGGTGTTTGGCTTTGATTTACTTTTGGGTTCTGAATGTTCTTGTGTGTTATGAATTTGGGGTTTTGGTGTGTTTTATCTTGTGTATTTTGCTATTTTATGGTTTCAAAGCTTCATTTTGATTTTGATTTAGGGTTACGTTAAAACTCACGTAGCCGCGGCAAGGCGCGGGGCCCAAACCTAGTTAAATTAATACCAAATAAAAAGATATTAATAGGTATAGGTATATTTAATATAGGGTCCTAATGGGGACACCGCATGGGTTTTTGGGGGTGGGCCGGTTCAAACGGTCACGGTTAGGTCTTGCGGTCACATTTTGGAACCTAACCGTGACCGCATGGACTTGCTGTCACGGTTTGGGGTGTTTGTCCCCGTGACAGCATGGTCTTGCTTTCGCGGTTCGGGGTGGTAGTCCCCGTGACCTCCTGACAACAAAACGACAAAATGACAAAATGGGCTGTTAAAGTTGAAAAGCGGTCACCAAACCGTCACGTGGAGGCCAAACCGTGACCTCTAGGGTACACGGTCTCAGTTTAAGGTGTCACACCCCAACCTTGACGGCGGAAACGTCGAGGTGCGAGGGTTAAGATTGTTCACAGCCACATAACGCTATGTTAAAATGTAAAATGCCATTTAATCAATTGTCTCAAACACCACATACATCAAAATAAATCAAACAAAAACAAGAATCCAATTGTCTTTATTAAGCCTAGGTCCATGTTCTAGGTTTAAGCACTTCTTCAATCATCGCTAAGCTTGCACATTACCTGAAACATGTTGAAAATAAAGTCAACTAACTAGTTGGTGAGTTCTCATGGTTTTAAATACAATAAGTATAAAAATGTGGCAATTCTAGTCAATGGTCACAAGATAGCAAGTATATAGAACATGCATAGTTACAATCAAGCCTCGACTGAATAATATGAATAAGCATGATTAGCTAGGTGTATTTGGTTCCCTAGTGCACAAGCATACGGCTCCTAGGAGTCGGCAATACATCGACTTTAGCACCAAATAGGCTTGTCAGGCCCAAAGATCTAAGACTTCGCTAGGCTAGCAATAGTTAATGATTGCACACGTATGTCACATCTCATATAATACTTAACATATCCAAACAACCACAACTATGTAAAGAATTGCACGTGTGTAATAAGTATCAAAGCGTGTATGTGTAAGTTTGTATAAGCAACATGTTTCACCCCGAAAGACGTGAAATAATCATAAAGCGGGGCATAAGAACTCACGTGTCTAATAAAGGAGACTTGTAGATGTAATAAGAATAACCACGAATAAGATTTCCAACACAAACGTCACAACGCACCTAAACGAAACAAAGTAGCGCGTTATAATTTGTTTGATGATTAATTGTAGGTCTAATAATTATCCGTATTTATTACATGTTAATAACGTGATCGGTTAAATGGAACGAATGGATTATACTTGGTATAATCAATTGTTAGCGCGTAAGAGAAATAATAAATAAAACTTGATTAAATTGTACGTTAAACCAGTTTATAAGGATTGTATATAATAGTGTTTTAGCTATTATAAGGAACTATATAAAATATATATATATATATTTATAGGTATAAGTAATTTAAACAATTTAATTATTTGAATATACATAAAAATATATATATACTAAACAATTATAATATTGTGTATAATAATCAATATAAATGATTTAGCTATTAAAAGAACTATGTATAAATATATATATATATAAGTAACTAAACAATTAAGTTGTTTGAACATATATATATAAATATATATTCTAAACAATTATAACATTGTATAATCATAATAAGTGATTTAGTTACTAAAAGAACAATATATAAATATATATATATAGGTATAAATAACTAAACAATTTAATTATTTAAAAATATATATACATATACAAGTATTATGTTTACTCATTTCTTTTGTATTTTTAAAACTAAAATAATGTATTTATAAATACAAAAGTATTTTATAAACAAAATTAATTTAGTCCCAAATTAATTAAACAAAAGAAAAAAAATAATCTGCATTTTATAAAATTAATTTTAGAAATTTTCAGAATTTAAAAAGGTTTAATAATTAAAAAGAAATAAAGAAAAGAAGAAAAAAATCAGAAAAAGAAAACAGGGGAGGGGGCTGCCCGGGGTCGAACCCGGGGCCTCCCTTGTAACATGGAGCGCAGGAACCGTGAACCAGGGCCGTGGCCTTGGTTCACATTGGTTTGTTTTAAATTTAAACACTAGTCGCCCCGGTTTCCCCCAATTTGAGATGAACCCTAGTTTCAACAGATCCTCAATTGACCCTCGATTCGGTGTTAGACACCCAAATCATCATAGGGCTTCTGATCCTTGGATCAAAACGAGTAGTTAACAGGTTCTAATTACCTGTTTCAATTAAGCTTTGAGTGATTTCAAGATCGACTCAGCTTCGGGTGTTCGCGAGTTAGGGCTTTACGATTAGGGGAGTTTATGGTGAAATTGAGGGTTCAGAGAGTTTAGGAACTTCTAAATGAACCGAAATCCCACAATTTATAGGCTTGATTTCATGGATTCGAGCCTATCACTCTCGGTTTGAAACCGCGTTCGAAGTTTACCAATTTAAGAGATTCGATCTGTTAATTTTGCGAAATTAATTGATTGATTGATTGATTCGACCGCGTATTAAGTTTGGAAGTGATTAATTTGGTTTAATTTGTGAAATTAGTCAAGATTTGAATTTGGATTTCGCCCGGTTAATCCTCGGCTCGATTTAGGGAGGTCAACGCGCGGGAACTCGAATTGGGTTAGGGTCCGAGTTCGAAACAGGGAGTCGAGAGGATTGGGGCGGTTAATTTGGGTCAAATCGATGTAAAATGAGGGTTTGAAGCTTCGCCGGAGCTCGGCCGGAGCTCCGGCCGAAGCCACCGGAAAAACGGGGGGGTGAAAAGGGGGGTTGTTTTTAACTTTTCATTAATTACAACTTTGGTCCGTGCGGTTTGAGTTTGGTTAGTTTGCATCCAAAGTTATGTTTAAAAGAAATTTCACATTAACCCCCGTAGTTTAAATGTTATCATTTTATGCATAAAACTTTCCTTTTTAAGTTTATAAAATGACATTAAAGGCCCCTTAACTTATTTTTAACTTTAAGTTTTAATGCTTTAATAATTTAATAATCATTTAACCTTTATAAATTATTTAAATTATTATTATTATTATTACACATTAAATTATTTTAATCATTATTATTATTATTATTGTTATGATAATAATAATTATTATTTGTAAGATTAAAATCATTTTAAGTATTATAATATTAAATAATGTATAACACTTATAATATTATAATTATTTATTATTAAATAACATTGTTAACCATCAATTTGTTTATTAAGCAAAATAAGTCCTCAAAGATTCAATAAGACATAAAAGGTCCTTACAAGAAATAACGATGTTAACTTTTAATTAATGCAAAATACAGGATGTTACAGTCTCCCCAACTTAAAAGAATTTCGTCCCGAAATTAAGAATCAAAAAGGGGTTACAAGAATAAGGAAGGGTACGTCTTCTTCATATGTTCTTCACGCTCCCAAGTGAATTCCGCTCCTCGTTTGTTCTCCCATCGAACCTTTACAATTGGGGTCGTAGAGGTCCTAGTCTTCTTCATAATCCGATCCATGATTTCGACGGGTTTTTCAACGAAGTGTAGTGACTCGTCGATCTGAATGTCTTCCAAAGGCACATGCAAATTATCGTCGGCCAGACACTTCCTCAGATTCGAGACGTGGAAGACAGGGTGAATTCCACTAAGGTCGGAGGGTAGTTCTAGTGTGTAGGCCACTTTCCCGATTCTTTTCAGAACCTTGAAAGGCCCTACAAACCTTGGAGCTAACTTGCCTTTCCTTCCAAAGCGAACCACACCCTTCCACGGTGAGACCTTTAGAAGGACCATCTCCCCAACTTGGAATTCCAGTGGCTTGCGACGTTTGTCCGCGTAGCTCTTCTGTCGACTCCTGGCCACTTCCAGGTTCTTGCGGATGATAGCGACTTTATCGGTCGTCTCTTGTATGAGCTCGGGACCGGTGATAAGATTCTCGCCAATGTCGGTCCAGCAGATTGGTGAACGACACTTACGACCGTAAAGTGCTTTGAACGGTGCCATTTGGATGCTTGAGTGGTAACTGTTGTTGTAGGAGAATTCTGCGAGCGGTAGGTGCGTATCCCAGTCGCCACCAAAATCAAGGATACAGAGACGCAACAGGTCTTCCAGAGTTTGGATCGTCCGCTCGGTTTGTCCATCGGTTTGGGGATGGTAAGCCGTGCTTAAATCCAATTGCGTACCCAGAAGTTCTTGCATAGTAGACCAAAAGTGAGAAGTGAATCGAGCGTCTCGGTCGGATATAATATGAAGAGGCACTCCATGACGGCTTACGATCTCGTCGATGTAAATCCGGGCTAACCTTGATGTCTTATATGTGTCGCGTATGGGTATAAAATGTGCCGACTTGGTCAATCGGTCGACGATTACCCATATGCTATCGTGCCCGCGAGATGTCCGAGGTAGCTTGGTTATGAAATCCATGGATATATGTTCCCACTTCCACATGGGAATTTCGGGTTGTTCGAGTAATCCACTTGGACGTTGATGCTCCGCTTTAACCTTCATGCATGTAAGGCATTTAGCAACATAGGTTGTTATGTCTCGTTTCATCCCGGGCCACCAATATTGACTCCGTAAGTCCATGTACATCTTATCGGAGCCCGGGTGAATAGAATAACGAGTCTGATGTGCTTCGTTCATGATAGAAGCCCGAAGGTTATTGCGTTTGGGAATCCAGATTCGGTTTGCGAAATACATTAACCCATTGGCTCTTGTTTCCAATTGGGCTGAGAGATTTGGCTCGAGCTCTTCCTTCATACTCCCTTCGGTTTGCACCGCTTGCTGTGCTTCTCGAATACTCGCCTCGATGTCACAATCGATCCTTAAGTTCTGCAATAACACCGTAGCATTGTTGACATCGAGTCGGACTTCAGTATCAAACTCTCCCAATGTATCGAACCATTGGCGTCGGTCGCGAATCTCTTGAACGGAAACCATCTTTTGATGCGTCTTTCGACTCAATGCATCGGCTACGACATTTGCCTTGCCGGGATGGTAGCGGATATCGCAATCGTAGTCGCTAATTAGTTCCACCCAACGACGTTGCCTCATATTGAGGTCCTTCTGATTGAAAACATGTTGGAGGCTCTTGTGGTCCGTGTAGACTATACATTGCGTGCCGTATAGATAGTGTCTCCAGATTTTTAAAGCAAAGACCACCGCTCCGAGCTCGAGATCATGCATCGTATAATTTACCTCGTGAACCTTCAATTGTCTCGAGGCATATGCGATGACCTTTCCCCGTTGCATGAGAACACAACCAAGGCCTTGCTTCGACGCGTCGCAGTATACCGTGAAGTCGTCATTTCCATCCGGTAGCGTCAGAATAGGAGCATTGCACAACTTGTGCTTCAATGTCTCAAACGCCTCTTCTTGCTCGGCTTTCCACTCGAAAGGCTTGTTCTTCTGAGTCAAGGACGTGAGTGGCTTTGCGATTTTTGAGAAGTTGGCAATGAATCGCCGGTAATACCCGGCTAGTCCAAGAAACGATCGAACTTCCGTGGGAGTTTTGGGAGCACTCCAATTCTTCACGGCTTCAACCTTCGCAGGGTCGACGTGAATTCCTTGACTATTCACAACGTGCCCTAAGAACTGTACCTCTTCAAGCCAAAACTCACATTTCGAGAATTTCGCGTACAGTTTTTCCTTCTTCAACAGTTCGAGGATTTGGCGGAGATGAAGTTCATGACCGGAGCGAGACTTGGAATAAATAAGAATGTCGTCAATGAAAACGATGACGAACTTGTCTAGGTATGGCTTGCACACCCGATTCATAAGATCCATGAAGACCGCTGGAGCATTGGTTAAGCCGAAAGGCATAACCATGAACTCGTAATGCCCATACCGAGTGCGGAATGCAGTCTTTGGGATATCGTCGTCGTGGACTCGCAGTTGATGATAACCCGAACGCAAGTCGATTTTTGAAAAGATTGCAGCTCCTTGAAGTTGGTCGAAAAGATCGTCGATACGAGGAAGAGGATACCGGTTCTTGATGGTCAACTTGTTGAGCTCCCGGTAATCGATACACATGCGGAAAGACCCATCTTTCTTCTTCACAAATAAGACAGGTGCACCCCAAGGAGAAGAACTAGGGCGGATAAACCCCTTCTCGGATAATTCCTGGAGTTGGCTAGAGAGTTCTTGCATTTCCGATGGTGCGAGTCGGTAAGGTGATTTAGCCGCGGGGCTTGCTCCCGGAATCAAGTCGATTTTAAATTCTACTTCGCGTACGGGAGGTAACCCGCTAAGATCATCGGGAAAGACCTCAGGGAATTCTCGTACAACTGGAACATCTTTGAGTTCCTTCTCCTTGGCTTTGGTGTTGACTACATATGCCAAGAATGCCGGATAACTCTTACTTAGGCATTTCTGAGCCTTAGTACATGACATAAGCTTGAGTCCTTTGGAGGACCGTTCACCGAACACCTTCATCGTGTCACCGGAGGGTAAGGGCATGCGAATACACTTCTCGAAGCAGATGATCTCGGCATGGTTCTTGGATAACCAATCCATGCCAATAATAACGTCGAAACTTCCAAGCTTCATTGGAATAAGGTCGATAAGAAATTTATGGTCGTCGAGGCACAATAGACAATCGCGGATAACCACGTCGACGGTGATGGGTTCTCCATCAGCAACTTCGACGGTGAGAGGTCTCTCTAGATTTGAGCGAGGTTTAGAAAGTGTCGGCTCGAACTCTAAGGAAACGAAACTTCTATCGGCGCCCGAATCAAATAATACGTATGCATAGGTGTCATTAATAAGAAACATACCTGTATAGGTTTTAAAGGCACTTAAGGACACAAGTAAGGAATTTTAAGAGAAATTCTATGGAGATAGGGTTGCAATTTTTTTACGTACCGTTCACCACCTCGTTGTTCGCTTGAGCTTGGTTCGCGTTGATGTTGAAAGCACGTCCACGAGCTTGTGGAACATTGCCCACAAGACGAGGGCACTGGGGTCGGTAATGACCTGGTTTTCCACAGTTGTAGCAGACCCGATTTGGTTCCGTCCCTGCGTTTCCCAATGCTCGGCGACACGTTGCGACAAGGTGCCCGTACTTGCCACATAGTGTGCAGATGCGACACGGAAGGTTTCCCGGATGGTGGTACCTACACGTGTTGCACATAGGTAGAGGGCCTGCATAAGCCCTTGCCACGGGCACTTGTGCGGCCGGTGTAGCCCCGGTAGTACACTGTCTTTGGGGCGGTTTAGGAGCAGCCACGGCGTAGTTCCGTGCCGGTACAAACTTCCGTTTCTTGTTATCAGGCTTGACCTCCTTAACCTCCTCGGAGGTCGTCTTCTCAGTCTTCTTGGCACCCTTTGCGGACATAGTGCCCGCTCGGATGTGGTTCTCCGTCAGCTGTGCCGTGATAGTGATGGCTTCTTCCAAAGTTGCGGGTCGGCTACCCACAACGGCATCCTGAATCTGAGGCGGTACACCCTTAATAAATTTTTCCACGTTTCGGGAAACAGTATCCACCATGTGTGGCAGCAGTATGCTTAGTTCATGATGACGGGTAGAATATGCCAGATGGTTCCCGCCATCCTGTTTCAAATTCCAGAATTCCTCCTCCAGTTTCTGGATTTCACTCCTCGGGCAAAACTTGGCTATGGCTATGTTTTTGAATTCCTCCCAAGTTAAAGCCAAGATTGCATCGGGGCCTCGGTTCCTCTTTTCACTGTTCCACCATGTTAAGGCCCGTTGCTGTAGCATACTGGTGGCATACCTTACTTTGAGTGCTTCGGGGCACTCACAGTTGACGAAGGTGTTCTCCATCCCTTCAAACCACTCTAAGAGACCGGTGGCACCTTCCTTGCCACTATAACTGGGTGGCTTGCATGAACTAAAATGCTTGAAGGTGCAAGACTGGTTGTTACGCCGTTGGTTTGCACTATTTTCCCCTTGACCGTTGCTATTGTTCGTGATGTTTGCGATCATAGTGCTGCTGAGTTCAGCCACCATGGTCAGGATGACCGCAGCCATTTGCCGGGCAATCATGGCAGCAAGCTTACGGCGGATCTTCCTCGGTTTCCGTGGTAACGAGACATGCTGGAAAAATACAAATTGGATTAGGATCGGTTAAAGGATAATAAGGGTGGGCAATTAAGGTAAGAATCATGAATTATACGGAATGATTCCATTTGGTGACGCATCACTATTTGGAAACGTTGACACGTCAAGATGAATTGACCCATTCACCTCAGAAACTCGTGTATGTTGGTCATAGTTTATCACTCATCCCGGAAATCCCCAGGTAAGCATAACTGGTCCCGTAGGATTTATGCGAAATGCTTACCTTAGCCCGAGGGCCTTTTGCCAGAAAATCCAGAATACAGGTGTCTATGTACCACACTACTTCTTTGGTTTATGAAATCAAAAATCTTGATGGGATATTTACAAGATTAGACATAAAGTCTAAAGAATTCCTATCAATAGATTCTACTTGGAGACGAGAATAAGTTTAAGAAATAGTAACTGTCGGGGAGAATTAACGTTTAAGATAAGTCTAGGGGAGACGGGTAACAATATGTAATCATGTAGAAAGGCACCTATGCTAAGGCATCACATTGCACATAATGAGGCATAGCGTTAGGCAGCATGCAAACAATAAGTATGTATTCATAAGAATACTATTCTATAAGGATCATGCATAAACTATAGTCTAGGTCACCATTTCTAATAACCTAAATCCCTATAGTTATGGGCTCTGATACCAATCTGTCACACCCCAACCTTGACGGCGGAAACGTCGAGGTGCGAGGGTTAAGATTGTTCACAGCCACATAACGCTATGTTAAAATGTAAAATGCCATTCAATCAATTGTCTCAAACACCACATACATCAAAATAAATCAAACAAAAACAAGAATCCAATTGTCTTTATTAAGCCTAGGTCCATGTTCTAGGTTTAAGCACTTCTTCAATCATCACTAAGCTTGCACATTACCTGAAACATGTTGAAAATAAAGTCAACTAACTAGTTGGTGAGTTCTCATGGTTTTAAATACAATAAGTATAAAAATGTGGCAATTCTAGTCAATGGTCACAAGATAGCAAGTATATAGAACATGCATAGTTACAATCAAGCCTCGACTGAATAATATGAATAAGCATGATTAGCTAGGTGTATTTGGTTCCCTAGTGCACAAGCATACGGCTCCTAGGAGTCGGCAATACATCGACTTTAGCACCAAATAGGCTTGTCAGGCCCAAAGATCTAAGACTTCGCTAGGCTAGCAATAGTTAATGATTGCACACGTATGTCACATCTCATATAATACTTAACATATCCAAACAACCACAACTATGTAAAGAATTGCACGTGTGTAATAAGTATCAAAGCGTGTATGTGTAAGTTTGTATAAGCAACATGTTTCACCCCGAAAGACGTGAAATAATCATAAAGCGGAGCATAAGAACTCACGTGTTTAATAAAGGAGACTTGTAGATGTAATAAGAATAACCACGAATAAGATTTCCAACACAAACGTCACAACGCACCTAAACGAAATAAAGTAGCGCGTTATAATTTGTTTGATGATTAATTGTAGGTCTAATAATTATCCGTATTTATTACATGTTAATAACGTGATTGGTTAAATGGAACGAATGGATTATACTTGGTATAATCAATTGTTAGCGCGTAAGAGAAATAATAAATAAAACTTGATTAAATTGTACGTTGAACCAGTTTATAAGGATTGTATATAATAGTGTTTTAGCTATTATAAGGAACTATATAAAATATATATATATTTATAGGTATAAGTAATTTAAACAATTTAATTGTTTGAATATACATAAAAATATATATATACTAAACAATTATAATATTGTGTATAATAATCAATATAAATGATTTAGCTATTAAAAGAACTATGTATAAATATATATATATATATATATATATATATATATATATAGTAACTAAACAATTAAGTTGTTTGAACATATATATATAAATATATATTCTAAACAATTATAACATTGTATAATCATAATAAGTGATTTAGTTACTAAAAGAACAATATATAAATATATATATATAGGTATAAATAACTAAACAATTTAATTATTTAAAAATATATATATACATATACAAGTATTATGTTTACTCATTTCTTTTGTGTTTTTAAAACTAAAATAATGTATTTATAAATACAAAAGTATTTTATAAACAAAATTAATTTAGTCCCAAATTAATTAAACAAAAGAAAAAAAATAATCTGCATTTTATAAAATTAATTTTAGAAATTTTCAGAATTTAAAAAGGTTTAATAATTAAAAAGAAATAAAGAAAAGAAGAAAAAAATCAGAAAAAGAAAACAGGGGAGGGGGCTGCCCGGGGTCGAACCCGGGGCCTCCCTTGTAACATGGAGCGCAGGAACCAGTGAAGCAGGGCCGTGGCCTTGGTTCACATTGGTTTGTTTTAAATTTAAACACTAGTCGCCCCGGTTTCCCCTAATTTGAGATGAACCCTAGTTTCAACAGATCCTCAATTGACCCTCGATTCGGTGTTAGACACCCAAATCATCATAGGGCTTCTGATCCTTGGATCAAAACGAGTAGTTAACAGGTTCTAATTACCTGTTTCGATTAAGCTTTGAGTGATTTCAAGATCGACTCAGCTTCGGGTGTTCGCGAGTTAGGGCTTTACGATTAGGAGAGTTTATGGTGAAATTGAGGGTTCAGAGAGTTTAGGAACTTCTAAATGAACCGAAATCCCACAATTTATAGGCTTGATTTCATGGATTCGAGCCTATCACTCTCGGTTTGAAACCGCGTTCGAAGTTTACCAATTTAAGAGATTCGATCTGTTAATTTTGCGAAATTAATTGATTGATTGATTGATTCGACCGCGTATTAAGTTTGGAAGTGATTAATTTGGTTTAATTTGTGAAATTAGTCAAGATTTGAATTTGGATTTCGCCCGGTTAATCCTCGGCTCGATTTAGGGAGGTCAACGCGCGGGAACTCGAATTGGGTTAGGGTCCGAGTTCGAAACAGGGAGTCGAGAGGATTGGGGCGGTTAATTTGGGTCAAATCGATGTAAAATGAGGGTTTGAAGCTTCGCCGGAGCTCGGCCGGAGCTCCGGCCGAAGCCACCGGAAAAACGAGGGGGTGAAAAGGGGGGTTGTTTTTAACTTTTCATTAATTACAACTTTGGTCCCTGCGGTTTGAGTTTGGTTAGTTTGCATCCAAAGTTTAAGTTTTATGTTTAAAAGAAATTTCACATTAACCCCCGTAGTTTAAATGTTATCATTTTATGCATAAAACTTTCCTTTTTAAGTTTATAAAATGACATTAAAGGCCCCTTAACTTATTTTTAACTTTTAGTTTTAATGCTTTAATAATTTAATAATCATTTAACCTTTATAAATTATTTAAATTATTATTATTATTATTACACATTAATTATTTTAATCATTATTATTATTATTATTGTTATGATAATAATAATTATTATTTGTAAGATTAAAATCATTTTAAGTATTATAATATTAAATAATGTATAACACTTATAATATTATAATTATTTATTATTAAATAACATTGTTAACCATCAATTTGTTTATTAAGCAAAATAAGTCCTCAAAGATTCAATAAGACATAAAAGGTCCTTACAAGAAATAACGATGTTAACTTTTAATTAATGCAAAATACAGGATGTTACATAAGGTACGACGTAGACGTGATTTTGACAAAAGGCCGGGATTCCCGGCACAAACCGTCACGTGGAGGCCAAACCGTGACGGTTTGTGCCCCAGAATTTCACTTTATATACATTTCACCTTCGAACAATCGTCATATCCATTTCCAAACTAAAAATTCGCAATTTCATAATCCACACTCGAGATTTTTCAGCCTTCGTCATTCCAAAAACGCGTTAATTCAAAACAATGTCGGGTTCGGGAGATCATTATCAAAAGCCGAAGCTTCCAGATTTGAATGTCGTGACCTCGGTGATTCCGTTTGTTCAGGTTATTGGCGTTACGTCGACGTCGAAGTCGTTTTGTATCGCGCATGCAATTATATCGAGAGAACGGCAAGACATCTTCACATGGGTACTGGAGCAGATCAGAGATATGCTCGATGGGTGTGTGGAGCCCCGCGTTATTGTCACAGACAGGGACCTGGCCCTGATGAGTGCGTGTGACACAATGTTCCCGAGTGCTACTAAAAACCTATGCAGGTGGCACGTTCGGGAGAATATCAAAAGACGGTGGAATATTCTTTTCAAAACCGACATGTGGAAGGATTTTTCATACTGGTGGAAGACCTTGTGTTCGTCTCCCACAAAGGCAATGTACGATTACAATTGCAGGAAGATGGAAGAAAAGTTAAATGAAGATGGTAAAAGTGGTAAGAATTTCATATTTATTTTTACTCTAACAATTTATTTGTTCATTTTCTAAAATTTGTTATTTTCTTTCAGAGGTATGGGAATATATTTGGAATAATTGGTTGGTGCCGTACAAAGAGAAAATTGTTACTTGTTGGATGTACGACCGCCTTAACTTTGGTGAATTTACAACTAATCGGGTTGAGGGCCAACATGCCAATTTCAAGAGTTACCTCACAGGGACCAACAATACGTTGCACACACTTGTCGGATATGTTTGTGACCGATTACGGGAGCTGCCCTAGGGTTTCCTTTAATATTGAAACCAAAGGACGTGATAAAAGTTATGAGGTTTAAGGATCAGCTGCCCCAATGGATTCACCGGTACGTTTCGACTATAAAAGATGTGCGGCCTGATGGTAACTGTGGTTTTCGGGCGATCGCGGTGGCTTTAGGGGGAAAGCAAAATGAATGAAAATGGGTTAGGCGTCAAATGTTGTCGGAGATGGACAAAAACATGAGGTATTGGCGGAGCAATTTGAACCGTGAGATGCCTGGCTATTATGATTCTGTTCGTAATAGCTTAAATTGGTTTGGCACGACTAAACCCGCACCCGATACCCATTGGCTAACTTTTCCGGCCCATGGACTCGTAATTGCGGAAACATTCAACTGTATTGTGCATCTTATTTCTTCATTTGGCAGCCAGACATGGTTCCCGCTGAGAACAGCCCCAGAGCCATTATTCACCTATCCAGTTATCGCACTTGCTCGTATTAACGGAGCTCACTTTATTTGCATACAATTGGAAGGGGATTACCCGATGCCCAGTGTGAGTTATCATTGGCCGAGATATGCATATCAAGAAGCACTAGAATGACAAAATATGTATGAGGGTCGTTTAAATAATTACGTTAGAATAATGGATCGTCATAGAGACACCAATATCTCCTGTAAGATATCATTATCCGATACTTCATCATATTAGTGAATATCCCTTTATTTGATGATGATGATGATGATGATGATGATGATGATAATAATAGTAATAATAATAATAGTAATATTAATAATATTAGTAGTAGTAATAGTAGTAATAATAATAATAATAATAATAATAATAATAATAATAATAAATAATAATAATAATAATAGTAATAATAATAATAATAATAATAATAGTAATAATAATAATAATAATAATAATATTATTATTATTATTAATAATAATAGTAATAATAATAATAATAGTAATAATAATAATAATAATAATAATAATAATAATAATAATAATAATAATAATAATAATATAAACAGCTGAAGGATTGCTCATCAGTAGTTTTGTAAACAAAGTGTCACGGTTTGACCAACACGTGACAGTTAGGGTTTTTCAACCGTCACGGTTAGGGCTAACCGTGACCTCTTGGGGTATTGCTCATCAGTAGTTAATTAAACAGCTGAAGGATTGCTCATCAGTAGTTTTGTAAACAAAGTGTCACGGTTTGGGCTAACCGTGACCTCTTGGGGTATTGCTCATCAGTAGTTAATTAAACAGCTGAAGGATTGCTCATCAGTAGTTTTGTAAACAAAGTGTCACGGTTTGACCAATACCTGACAGTTCGGGTTTCTCAACCGTCACGGTTAGGGCTAACCGTGACCTCTTGCCGGGCGAATGTCCACTGTTCGGGCGCATGGTTCGCTTTTTTTTATAAAAAATATTTACTCAGAAAATATTTTAAAAAATCAGGCAAAAGGTCACGGTTAGGGCAAACTCCGATCGAACGGTGTTTCCCGCCTTTTTATTCTCAAGTTTACAGTGATAAAATTACGAAAATAAAAATAAATGTTTAATGCTTAAGGAAGATACACGAAATCAAACTCCGATCGAACGGTGTTTCCCACCTTTTCATTCTCAAGTTTACAGTGATAAAATTACGGAAATAAAAATAAATGTTTAATTTTAAGGAAGATACATGAAATAAAAATAAATATTTAATGCTTAAAAGAATAAAAAAAATAAAAGCAATATGTCACGGTTTGGCCAAACCGTGACATATAACCCCCCCTGCGCACAATCAATACCCTCATAATTACATACCCAATCAATACCCCCATAATTACATACCCAATCATTGACCCCAGATCTAACTGTCACGGGTAGGGTAAATCGTGACAGCTAGATGTCACACCTGACCTAGCGATCACGGGGAGACCTAACCGTGACAGCTTGGGTCGGTTTTCTCCAAAAAAAACACGGTGCGCCTAAAATTTCTGTTAATATAAGGAAAATCCTATTGTTCACAGGGATATACTCCGATACTCCTCACCCCTACTCAAAACCCTGGATCTCACCATCAAACATATAATCATCACAACGTGTCACCATCTGAAAACCAAACATAAATCACAATCTCTGTGTCAAATCGCACCCTATCATCATCATCATAACCCCAATCATAATCGCCCATTGTTGTTAGTCAAGCTCAAGCTCTTTTACTACTTTGTGCGTCTATTGTATGACTATACATACAACAACCCCCTATATCTATATCTATATCCATATCTGTATCTGTATCTACATCTACGTATAAGCGCATATATCGATTTGCAGATACTCAAACCCTACGTTTGCGAGTTTCCTCATCTGTAAAACCTTAACAATGGCTGCGATTGATCCAACTCGAGGGTTTTTGAAGGATGTTAAGCGTATCGTAATCAAGGTGAGTGTTGATTTGATTAATATGTCGTTTTGAGTGGATTTGTTGTTGATTGGCGGTTGTGTTTGGGTAGATTGTTGGATTTGTATTATTCTCGTGAAGTTTTAATCGTTTTATCGAATTATCGTGTGATGTGTGGTTTTCGTGTTGCATTTGTTGATTTGGGGTTTGGATTTGTTTGATTGGTGATTTGTGGTTGTGTTTGTGTTGATTGAGTAGTCATGCAAGGGTTTTAATCGAGTTGATTAGAATTTGGGTGAGTTCATCGGTTTTGAGTTTTCTGTTTCATTCATGTATGCTTATTGGTGTAGTTTTTTATCATATCGTTTTCTTGATGTTAGTTGTATAGCTAAACCTTGGGGAATTTGTCATTTTGCTTGTGGATCATTGTTAAAGGTTGCATATTTTTCAAGGGTGAAGATGGATTGAAAGTAGCAAGTGTTTTTGTAGTCATTTGATGAGGATTGGCTCAGCGGTAAAAGCCCTTCCTATTAGGAACCAAAGGTCTCAGGTTCGATCCGTGGAAACGGCCTCCCCACAAAATGTGGGGGAAAGACCGCGTACATCTTCCCTTAAATGGGACGGACCCTCCCTGGACCCTGCGAAAACGCGGGAGCTCTTTGCAGCACCAGGTACGCCCTTGATGAGGATTGGCTCCTCATAGCACAGAGAGAATATAACGTTACTTCTTATGCAATACCTAATCTTAATGGGTAGAATGAATGAAATCTTTTTGTTATGGTGTTTGGCATCTGATAAATTTTGGAAATATACAGTAGTGTTGATTTTCATCTGGTATCTGAGCCGTATACATCTCTTCTTGTCAAAAGCCCACAAAGCGTGCGCCTAGGCCCTCAGGTGCGGCCCAGCGCTACCTTGTTGCCTTGCTTCAAAAGCCCCGTGCTTAGACACATTTTCAGGTCAAGTCCCGGCCAAAAATGGTATTTTTATACTATTTGTCTAAAACCCCTAAAAATGGTATTTTTATACCATTTGTCTCGCTTATTAAAGCCCTCGCTTTTTAAGCTCTTTGCGCCTAGTTCCAAGGCTCACCCTTTGCGCCTAGTCCCAAGGCTCACCCTTTGCGCCTTGGGTGTGCCTTGTGCCTTCAACAACTATGCCATACATTTTATGAAAAGTAGCTGCCAATTGCATGTGTTTTCAGGGTTACAACTTACAATAAATCTCATTGAATTAGGAAATTTATTTATGATTAATGTACCAAATATCTAAGTTTGATGGTTGTGGCTCCTCATAGAAGGGAAAAAATATAAAATTTCTCTTTATGCAGTTCCTAGTATTTATGAGTAGAATGAATGAAATATTTTTGTCCTGGTGTCTGGTAATGATTGTTATTGTAAATGTATTGTAATGGCTATTATCTTCCGACTATGTGAACCCTATACATTATATAGAAAGTAGCTGACTAGCTGGAATATGAATGTATTTGTCCGGATACGTCCACAAAGCATAATGATTAGGAAATTTTATCAACCGTTATGCACAAAAGTATGTTGATATCTCTTGTCATGCTAAAGAGGGAAATGAATAATGATCTGTGAGCTTGAATGCAAACAAGATGTGGCATTGACCGACCAGCTTTGACTTTCAGCAGAGTTGATTGCATTTTTGTGCAGGAATTATCGACAACCAAACATACTTATGCTATGATGAAAAAGAAACATAATTTATCATTTTTTAAATAATTGTGGTTAATATAAATACAAAATCATGGATTAAATAATGAGTTGATCATGTGAACTTATTACATCAGTTTACCTCCCTTTATGTGCGTTAACTTTATACTGCTCAATGTTCTGTCCGTGTAAATCTACTATTTGTTGAAACCTTTATAACTTATAAGTTTTTACGAGCCTACATAACTTTTTAAGGGAATAAGTAGAGTATTGGGATGCAAAATCTTCATATACTTGATTATCTGCGTGACTTTATGAACTGATAATCTTTTATTCAAAGGTAGGGACAGCTGTAGTCACCCGAGAGGACGGCAGACTTGCACTTGGAAGACTAGGAGCTCTCTGTGAACAGGTATGTTTTATCAGAACTCATTCTTCTAGTATTGAGTAATTCTGTGTTGTTTTTCATTTTTCCTCTACTTCTATTAAAGTATTTATGGAGTGTATTATATTCTGAGTTTCTTACTATAAAAATGTGATATTCTAAATGCAGCTTCAAACACTAAACTCTCAAGGATTTGAGGTTATCTTGGTCTCCTCAGGTGCTGTTGGTGCTGGTCGACAGCGGCTTAGATACAGAAAATTAGTCCACAGCAGGTATTTACATGATTAACTGCAACATAAAACTTTAATTTGCATGGAAGCTGCTTATTACTGAATTTCTCTTAGTTGTTTCATTTTATAACAATTCCACATCTTTACAACTGTTCTTTCTATTATTGTATTATATCTGTTGGTTCGGTTTTCTTAAATATGATATGATCCTGTAATTTCTGTAATTATAATATCAGTAAGTTGGATTACTTTTTCGAATGAAAATGGAAGGAAATGCCATGAATGCGGTTCATGTTAAACAAGTAATGAAATATTTAGTAAATCCTCTCATTCAAGCATAAATAGCAAAGCTACCCAGTTTTAACTAATATTAACCATGATAGTGGATTAATTACCTAAGAAAGAAGTCTAGATCTCTAACCATTGGAGTTTGGGTGTATTATCAATATCGTTAAGATAGACGTGAAAGAAATAGTAAAAGAGCAGCAAGTATTATGGATGTAGAAATGATTATTTCATCTGGTTTAAAATATCAGCGCCTGATAAATGTTATGTCTTGAAGCTTTGCTGACCTCCAGAAGCCACAAGTTGAGCTTGATGGTAAGGCATGTGCAGCTGTTGGACAAAATGGTCTCATGGCACTTTATGATACGTTGTTCAGTCAGGTTCAATTTATTTCCTGCACTTCTTTTGCTTTTGCCAATTTCATTTAATTTATCATCATAACTTCTATAATTTTTGAATTTTATCTTGAAATGAGATGCTTCCTATCGTGTTTGCAGCTGGATGTGACATCAGCTCAGCTTCTTGTGACTGATAATGACTTCAGGAGTCCAGAATTTAGGAAACAACTTACTGAAACAGTGGATTCATTATTGTCTTATAAGGTTATTCCTGTATTTAATGAAAATGATGCTGTTAGCACACGTCGAGCTCCATATGAGGTGTGTTTTCATTCTTAAACATTTTGGTCCAAAAGTTTTACTAATTTTGATACGTACTTATGCTATACTGTAATGATGTGTGTATTGTAGGATTCTTCTGGAATTTTCTGGGATAATGACAGTTTGGCAGCTCTATTAGCATTGGAGTTAAAAGCCGACCTTCTTGTGCTATTAAGTGATGTAGATGGTCTCTACAGTGGGCCCCCTAGTGATCCACAATCAAAGTTAATTCATACGTACATTAAGGAAAAACTTGAGAATACAATTACTTTTGGTGACAAATCAAGGCTAGGAAGAGGTGGAATGACAGCTAAAGTAAAAGCTGCTGTTTATGCTTCACAGGCTGGCATTCCTGTTGTTATAACCAGGTATGCATATGATCCTACTTGTGTTATATTTGCGATCTTCTTATTGTTTCTTCATATCTAATCTTATATTAAAATGTTTGGAAGTGGGTTTGCTGGGGACAATATTGTAAAAGTTCTCCAAGGACAGCGCATTGGAACACTATTTCATCAGGATGCTCACACGTGGGTCTCAAATGGAGAGCTGAATGCACGTGACATGGCAGTTGCTGCAAGAGAAAGTTCTAGACGCCTTCAGGTATTATCATAAATGGGTTTGCGCATGAAATGTTGATACATTTTAATGAATTATTGATTCAATTTAATGAATGCAGGCCATGCCTGCAAAAGAAAGAAGTAAGGTTTTACTTGATATAGCCGATGCCTTGGAAGCAAATGAGAAAGTGATTGCGCATGAAAATGAAGCTGATGTGGATGCTGCCAAAGATGCTGGATATGAAACATCATTAGTCTCCCGATTGGCTCTCAAGCCTGGAAAGGCAAGTCATTATGCTTCTCCCCAACTTTCTTTTTTAATTTTTGAATTTCTTTTACTTCATGTACACGCCATATTTTTTATAGGTCTCTAGTCTTGCAAAAGCCATACGTGTGCTTGCAAACATGGAGGAACCAATTGGACAGATATTAAAAAGAACAGAGGTTAGGAATTGACAATTTGATACAAAAGATTTATTGTTGGCTTTCTTTTAACAGTTTTATGTTCGTAAATAACTATTTTTGCATCCAGTTATCAGCTGGATTCATCTTAGATAAGACATCATCTCCTTTGGGTGTTCTTCTTGTTATCTTTGAATCTCGGCCAGATGCGCTAGTTCAGGTATGTTCTTGCCATGCCTAGAATATGTGATAATATCTAAATATGCATTTCACTAGCGTATATATTTTTACAATTTTAATGCAAGTTTCAAATTTTTTACAATGCGTACAGATAGCATCATTAGCAATACGAACTGGAAATGGGCTCTTATTGAAAGGCGGAAAGGAAGCTAGACGGTCCAATGCAATCTTGCACAAGGTCTCTTTTTTAAGTAAATTTATATATTCTTTTTCTTTCTTACACCAGTCCATTTTTTTACTTAATGCTGCTCTTTTCCATCCAACATTATAGATTATTACTTCAGCCATACCAGAAAAAGTTGGTAGAGGACTAATTGGGCTTGTGACATCTAGAGATGAGATTCCTGAATTGCTTAAGGTTGGTTGTATATAAAGATGGGTTTGTTTGATGTAATAGTTCTCCCTAACTCTATTTAAAGTATGGGTAATAATACGCAATTATAAATCCATTTCAGCTTGATGATGTTATCGATCTTGTGATTCCAAGAGGCAGCAATAAACTTGTTTCTCAAATCAAGTCTTCAACAAAAATTCCTGTTCTAGGTCATGCTGGTAAGACAAAACTGTCAATGTTCTTATATCCTTTATAGGTACCAAAGAGGCAGGATGACATAGTGAATCTTTATTTTTTTAACATTCCAGATGGAGTTTGTCATGTTTATGTTGACAAATCTGCTGATATGGAAATGGCAAAGAGCATAGTGTCAGACGCAAAAACAGATTATCCTGCAGCCTGTAATGCTATGGTATTTCTTTTTCTTTTTGAAAAATGTGATACCTCTATTATAGAATGAAGTGTGAACATACAAGTACCTATACGTTTTCTCTTCTGCAACCAGGAAACACTTCTTGTTCACAAGGATCTGATGGAGAATGGTGGTGTTAATGAGCTTCTTATTGAGCTCCAAACTAAAGGTATGGAACTCCTTAAAGATACATCACACATACATTCGATATTATATGAACATATTGTTTTTTAGGTGTTAGCATCAATGGTGGTCCAAGGGCGAGCTCCACACTTAATCTTCCAGCAGCACCTTCATTTCATCATGAATATGGTTCACTGGCTTGCACCATTGAAATTGTGGATGATGTGCATGCTGCCATTGATCACATACACACGCATGGAAGGCAATCCATCTCCTCTACTCAACACTCTATCTTCATATCTTATATTTCTTTTTCTATTATTCTTTTAACATGATGCTTATAGAGCTCTATATTGACTGATTTTACTTGCAGTGCGCACACTGATTGTATCGTAACCCAAGATCGTGAAGTTGCAGACATCTTTCTTCGTCAAGTTGACAGGTTCTTGTCTTCTGAATAACAATACTGACAAAATTCTGAATGATTCACAATTAAAGCTTCCTCTGGTTGGTTTCATTTTGCAGTGCTGCTGTATTTCACAATGCAAGCACAAGATTTAGTGACGGGTTCCGCTTTGGTCTTGGTGCAGAGGTAAGTACTTACATTTCCTTTTCTGGAATAATATATTAATTGCTAGCTAATACATTTCCCTGATTAGTTAGTAATATGTACATACTAATTGTTGGATGACCAACAGGTTGGAATAAGTACCAGCAGGATCCATGCTCGTGGGCCAGTAGGTGTTGAAGGGTTGCTTACAACACGCTGGTATATTATTATTGTTGTTATTGTTGTTGTTCATATTATTATTGTTGTTGTTGTCCATATTATTATTGTTGTTGTTGTTGTTGTTCATCTTTCTCTTTTTCTTTATTTGTTAGAAACACATTTTTACAAAATAAATGAATCGAGGTAATATTACTTGTCGATTTCAGGATCGCCAAAGGAAGTGGACAAGTGGTGGATAACGATAAAGGGGTTGTCTATACTCACCGAGACCTCACTCACCAAGCTTAAATGACATTTTCCCCGGAAGTGAAGCGTCAACTTGTTGCGCCGTCAAGTGTTGTAATGGTATATTTATCGGCATCTAATGTGTTCGCGAATTAGGCGGACCGGCCTGTGATCAGAGTTAGCGGTTGGTGATTTGTTATTATTATTATTATCGGGAGGGATGAAAATGGTGTTTAGCTAAGCCTTGTATGGGTTTAATTGGTTTTGATATTCATGTTAGAACTTAGAAGCATTATACCGTATTCTATGCTGGTATCATTCTTCTCCGTTTGAAGATGGTTTTCTTTCACTTTGTCATCTGGAGTTAACTTTTAGAATACAAACAAACATACCCAGTATATCCCGCTGAAAAGCAGGGTCTGGGAGGGGTATGTGGTGGCAAGTCTTTCCTCTATCCTGAGAGATAGAGAGACCGCTTCCGAAGAGACCCTCGACTCGTTCACAAAGGCAGTACCCATAACAATCATAATACATATCATACAACACATAGTTAAATAACACATACAGAATTAGATAGTGCGCACATCATAAAAAGCGACGTGTAACACCAAAAAAGGGTAGATGAACGAAAAACTACACCTGACGCGGTAGGTCCTGCCGCATGTAACCGTAACCCGTCCCACCCACAAATCCCACTAAAAGTCCTTAATTTTTATTCGACGCCTCCACTCACTCCTATCCTCGATCATGTGCTCAGAGAGGTGCAAGTCTATCATATCTCGCCTAATAATCTCATCCCAAGTCAATTTAGGTCTACCTCTACTCCTCCTACCCCCTACGCTGATGTTCTCTACTGCTCTAACAGGTGTTGCCATCGTTCTCCTCTTCACGTGCCCAGACCATCTTGGTTTCCTCTCGTATTTTATCTGTGATACATGCCACCTCTAGCCTTTGGCGAAAGACGTCGTTTCTGATCCTATCCAATCTTGTGTGTCCACACATCCACCTCAGCATTCGCATTTCTGCGACCTCTATTTGTCTCTCTTGCGATTTCTTTATGGCCCCAGTCTGTGCCGTATAGCATAGCTGGACGTACTGCCATTCTGTATAGTTTTCCCTTTAATTTTGGTGGGAACCTCTTATCACACAGAATCCCTGATGCTGCTCTCTACTTGCACCATTCTGATTGCACACGGTGGGCTACATCGCTGTGTATCTCTCCGTCTTCCTGTATATACGAGCCAAGGTATTTGAACCTACCCGTCCGGGGGACCACCATGCCCTGTATACTTATTTGGGTGTCCTCTTCGGCCTCACCACTAAAGTTACAATGCATGTATTCTGTCTTTGAGCGACTTATCCTTAAGCCCCTGCGTTCTAGTGCTGCTCTCCACTGTTCTAGTCTCTCGTTAAGCACCGTCTTAGATTCTGATATTAAGACAATATCATCCGCAAACAGCATACACCATGGGACTGGCTCTTGTATAGACTTGGTCATCTCGTCCAACACTACTGTGAAGAGGAATGAGCTCAATGCCGATCCTTGGAGTCCCACTTCCACCGGGAAGAAGTCTGTGTCTCCGACAGGTGCTCGTACACACGTTTTTGCCCCGTCATACATATCCTGTATTATTTTGATATACCTCTCTGGTACACTTCTAAGTCGTAGACTTTCCCAGATGAGTTTCCGCGGCACACTGTCATAAGCTTTTTCTAGGTCAATGAATACCATATGTAGGTCTCTTTTCTTTTCTCTATATTTCTCCATTATCCTCCTTATGACGTGTATAGCTTCTGTTGTATGGCTTCCCAGTTGACTTTTAGAATGCAACTAAAAAATTGATTATGTGAATCCACTTTGCTATACACTCAAGCCTACTTTGGGTTGGATTAATTTCCAAAAGATCGACATTTTATGTCTAAAAGAGTTTAGGTTAATGAAGTGTGAGTTTTGATTCGGTTACAGCTATTTTTCCATATTGAAATGTATAAATGTTATAAAAATGGTTTGCTTGTGGACATCCATATACGATGTTTTTATACTTCAATTCTTATGGGCCATGAAAAAACACCTTAACCATATGGAAACCTGAAACGTTCAAGATGAATAATATAAGACTGTCCTTTTAGGTTGTCCCATTGTGGTATAGGTGAGTTGCATGGGGGGACTTAAGAAGGGGTGGGGAGGGGTCAACCGACCCCGCAGATTTTTCCCCTATGTGTAACGTGTATTGACGGTTTTTTATTGACCCCGTGTATTTTTTAATACCGACTTCTATAAAAAACTTTACGACCCCTAAACCCTATTTTTATTGGAATGTTTAACCCACTAAAAATTAAAATAATAGCTCACTTAGTTAAGAAAAATAATATCGGAATTATCACCAGTAGGTTTATTTTGTATAAAATCTCTAAGCTTATTTATTTAACTAAACACCTAACACATATTTCATTATACTATTAACATTACTTAATTATCTCTAAATGTTTTTAGAAGAATACGTTAAACAATATTTGCATTTGCTACATTGAGAAAGACGTTTTTAAGAAGGTTTCGATTGATAATGTAGTGGATATTTTTCAAGAGATGAAGACACATAAACAACAAATATAAAATGTAATGTGTTACTTTCTAATAAAATCGTATCTTTGTCAACTGTCTTATGATGTGATTGTAATTTGTTTTGCGTGACCTGACCCGATCCGACCCAAACCAAAAATTCCAGCATTGAGTTGAGATATACACGTCTATTCGAAAACTGAAAAAAAACTGACCCCGGAGAAAAAATTTTCTGAGTCCGCCCTTGGTGAGTTGGCACATGGGAAAGGCGGGGAACGCCATGCCGCGCGCCTTACTTGGATGGTTTCAACAAGATACACCATTCCCTGATTTATTACCGGCCGAAACGTTCTTGAGAATAAAATAAAAAATAAAAAAATATGGTTGTCTTTTTTATGTCTAACTAGTTTTTTATATATTTTTTAAATTTTAATTGTGTAACGTTTTTAGTTTTTGTGAGTGTTTTTATTTTATTTTAATTGGTATTATTTTATGTAGTATCAACCGTAGTTTTTATTTATTATGTAATATTTCAAAATTTAAAAATCATTATTATTATTAAAGTGAAACATAAAAGATTTCATTTTCTCGATAAGGTTGCATTGAGGAAAGGAGAATGAAGTATGATGTGATGCTAACATCTAACGTGACATATAATAGAGGCGAATGAAGAGGAGTCCATATCCCATAGCCTAACGTTTATTTAGGTGTGAGATTAGTTTTAACGATTTTTATGGTTTGGGACAAATACAAGAGTAGATAATATCATTCAACTACACGAGTTAGTAACCTGTCTCACACCGACTCATTATCATTCCTCCTAGACTACAATTATTTATCGGTTTGTTAAAAACCGGTCATAACAAGCGAAAAATGTCAACTTTTATCATCTTTTTTAGAGTTGGAGATTACCAATTGTCAACAATAAACTACACGAGTTTGTAGAATAAGTCCAACTATACCGAAACCACAAACCAAGAATCACTTTCACGGTCATAAAATTGAGTAAACAATTCAATCTTTTATCTCGAAAGTCAAAACTGTCTCTTAAACAATTAACAAACGTCACAGACAACACATCGTGTGTATTCTAATCATCTCTTATAAAAGAACCAACAACAAATGTTTTGCTGTTTGCAAATTCTTCGAAAAGTGACTGCAGATTGAGGGGTCTACAATTGGGGGATGTTCTAACAACCACAAAAATCAAGAACACCAATCAATCATCCATGTAGCACAAGATCAAGATCCAACTTCAATTGTTCATCGATCATTTGATCCAAAAAACAGAGATGAAATCGTTGTTTGGTAGCCCAGGGAAGATCAGTGGGCTTGTGTTGAGGGTGGGTCAGTGCTTATTTGCTGCAGCTTCTCTTGTTGTTATGGCTTCTGCTTCTGGCTTCTCTACTGCAACTTCCTTCTGGTATTTCTCTTTCATTAATCTTTATCATACAAGAAGTTGTAGATCTTTTGTTCTTTAATGGAGTTTGATTGTGGTTTTTGATCTGGAGGTTGGATTATGTTTGTTGGTGTTTCTGTTTCAAGTGGGATTTTGATTTTGTTGTGTGTAATTGGTTAAAAATTATGAACAGTTTAATAGCTTTTGATTAGAACAACTCATCAAGGGAAGAATTTCATTTTAGGGTTTTGTAAAGATGCTTGCTTTCTTGATACCAAAGGTCTTTTAACCTTGTAGTATCAATAACATGTGTCGTAAATGTATTTCTTCAGAAGTAATAGTCATACGATGGACACTGGTGTATGGTTAGGAGTTGTGTTAATAGGGTATATGAGTTAGATGTTCTAAAGAAAATTGCTTTCTTGATTTTTGATCACAAATTGAAGTTTTGGGATACTTTGGATAGCTTTTAACTTGTTAGAGAATTTTATGATTAGTCTGTTTGAGATCAAACTTAACGTGTATCAATTCGGTCATAAGTAAATGGTTGAGATTGTTAGCCCTTACTTGAGTACAGCCTTTTACTTATATGTGTAGGTGTAAATGCTTTAACTTGTTGTTGGTTGATTTCAGCTTTCTGATTGCAGCAATGGGACTTCAAGTTATGTGGAGTTTTGGACTTGCTTGTCTTGATATTCATGCTCTAAGGTTAAAGAAAGATCTGCATAATCACATCGTCTTGAGTCTTCTTCTGATTGGCGATTGGGTTCGTAATTCAACCTTATCACCATCATAATAATCTGTATAATCGCTCATCTCATTTTCTGTTAAAATGTGCTTTCCATATTGCATATATTGTGTTTATGTGACATTCCATTTTATATTCTGGAACTTGATGTTCATATGATTGACATATTGTTTGGTTATTATGATATGTACACAGGTGACCGCGATTCTATCTCTTGCAGCTGCTTGCTCATCGGCTGGAGTGATGGTTGTGTTCATCAAAGATACAGATATCTGCAGCCGATCAAAGGCCACATTGTCGTGTAACACGTTTCAGATTTCGGTAGCTTTGGCCTTCGTGGCATGGTTTCTTCTGGCTGTTTCTTCGTATGTCATGTTTTGGTTGTTGGCCACCATTTGATTGTAAATGTGCGTGAATGTAAATATTGTTCTGTTGAGTGTACATTTGAATTTATTGGCGTACTATGACATTAGATGCACACTTAGTCACGGACTTGACCCCAAAAGACGGGTTCCTTAAGACGCCTTTGAGCCTGTTGGCAACGCTTATGTCCTCGTTCGTTTAAAGATCGGTTATTGGATGAATGTCTAATCACGGAGGCTTGGTCCCTTGAGAATATTACCTAAAACTATTTTTTTTCATGTCATACTAGGTATAAATGTAGAGAGCAGCATCAGAGATTTTGTGTGATAAGAGGTTTCCAGAAAAACTAAAGGAAAAATTTTACAGAGTGACAGTACGTCCAGCTATATTATACAGAACAGACTGCTGGATCATAAGGAAATCGCACGAGAAGAGAACATCAACGTAGAGGGTAAGAGGTGTAGAGAAAGACCTAGATTGACTTGGGACGAGATAATTAGGCGAGATATGGTAGACTTACACTTCTCTGAGCACATGATCGAGGATAGGAGTGCGTGGATGCGCAGAATTAAAATTAAGGACTTTTAGCGGGTTTTGTGGGTAGGAAGGGTAAATGAAGCCGTGATGCGGGACCCCTAGCGCGTTGTGTAGGTTTCCCACATCTACCCTTTATAGGTGAACCATGCCGCCTTTTTGATGTATGTTTTTTTATACCTATGTGTTGTTTGCTATATAATATGCATGCTTTTGTTTGTTGTCGCTATTGCTTTTGTTTTTCGAGTCGGATGTCTCTTTGGAAGTGGTCTCTCTACCTCCCAAGGTAGAGGAAAGACTCGTCACCACCTACCCCTCCCAGACGCTACTTCTGGGATATACTGGGTATGTTTGTTTGTTTGTTTGTTTGTTTGTTTGTTTGTTTGTTTGTTACTAGGTATAAATGTATAATTCTTTGATTTTCATAGGTTGTGATAAACGTATCCCATTTATATCAGTAATATTTTCTTTTTTTCACACTAAAGACTAGAAAGATACCTTTGATTTTGCTATTTTCAGGGAGGTACACTGAAAATTTGAGGAGATTAGTGTAGCCAAAAACTTTTCATATGCCATACAATTCATTATTTAGACAAGTTTTTTTTTTTGAAAAATGCACTTCATTAAACCACCAAAAACGACTAATATCTCCAAGCCAGAGAAAGCAGCCAAAAACCAAGGAAATCCAAACAATACAAACACTTTACGTTACATCAAAAGAGCACCAACGAAACCAATCCACTATCCCTCCCTTAAACCTATGCTTATACCACAGGAACCCCCAAGACTTGATATCCGCTACCAAGGTCACCACATTCGTATCAATGCCGTTAAAGATTTTGTCATTCCTAGCTCTCCACAGTCTCCAGCAAGTAATAATGATAATACCGTGCAAAATCTCCTTCCTAACCCCCGTACTACCACTGTGCTCGTGAAGAAGAACCACATCCTTCACATGAAAGACGAAAGGACGCGGAATCCTACACCACGAAGCAATCTTGTCCCAAACCCCGTAAGCCATTACGCAACCCGTAAGAAGATGCTCTATAGACTCTTCGTATGTTTGGCACCAAGCACATAAGAGATTATCCACCGTAATATTCCTTCTAGCTAAAGCCGTTTTCGTTGGAAGACGATCCAAGAACGCACGCCACATAAAAATATTACACTTAGTAGGCACCCACGAGCTCCATCTAAACTCGAAAATAGGATTAGTCACCGGCGACCCACTTAACCACCTCTTGACACCAGCAACCTCAAAACCACTAGTAACCCCATGAGACCAATACCAAGTATCATCTCTATCAGTCAAAAAGATCGATTGCAATAAGGATTCGAGTGACAACTTGCAAGCAATCTCTTCTGACGTACTCACGGCTCGCGTCCACTCCCACCTCACCGACCATGCATTCCCCATCGAAGACAACCGATCGGCAATAAAAACTCTTTTGGACTTTTCGAGAGCATACAGTAATGGAAAAGAATTTTTAAGCGGCTCACTCCCCAACCACATATCCAACCAAAACCGTATCCGCCTACCGGTCCCAGGATTACCACGGATAATGCAGTTTAAACCAACCCCATTAACCTTGTGTTTGTTCCAAAAACGAACACAGTTCTTCCACACTCCTGTAAAAGCATTATTACATGGAGCGATACCCCAATATCTAGCCGAACCATGTATAGAAAAAATAACCCTTCTCCATAACGCCTTTGGTTCATTAAGAAACCTCCATAGCCATTTAACCAACATAGCATTATTATTTACTTCTAAAGACGGCACCCCCAAGCCCCAGTCTTTAATCCGTTTCGGAATATTTTCCCATGCTACCCAACTCATTTTCCGGACATCCTCCGAACCGCCCCATAAAAACCGCCTCATAAGCCCTTCCAAATCACCAATAACCTTCTTAGGCGCCTTAAACAGGGAAAAATAATATATCGGGAGGCTATGTAGCACCGACTTTACTAGCGTCAACCGACCGGCAATAGAAAGAGTGTTAGCTTTCCATTTTGAAAGCCGGCTTTTAAATTTCGAAACCACCGGATCCCAATTCGAAATCCTATTCATGTTCGCCCCCACCTTAATACCCAAATACGAAAAAGGTAACGTGCCCTGTTTGCATCCTAAATCGGCGGCCATACTCGCAACAGCGGCTTCCTCTACACCTACCCCGTAAAGAACCGACTTATGCAAATTGATCTTGAGACCGGAACACAGATAAAAGATCCGAAGAATACGCCTCATATTATTAAAATTCATAGGCGACCATTCTCCCATGATCATAGCGTCATCGGCATATAAAAGATGAGACAAAGAAGGCCCGTCATTAGAAAGATTAACCCCCTGAAAAGTACCAATATCACAAGCCTGGTTTAGCATCCCCGAGAGAGCCTCCATCAACATAATAAACAAGAACGGAGACAAAGGATCTCCCTGGCGGATGCCTTTTTGACACCCGATCTCAAAAGTAGGAGACCCATTTACAAGAACTGAAGCTCTAGAAGAGACTAAAATACCACGAATCCACTCACACCAATCCATTCTCCCATTTACAAGAACTGAGACAAGTATTGTATGTGTGTGCATGTTTTTGTGCTTTTATTACTATGTTCCAGATATTTATTAGAGTTAATTACACAAATGATCATCATGGTTAGATCATATTGTACCTTTAGTCATCAAATGTCTAACTTTACCCATATGCTTCTTGCAGTTTATAAGTGCGTAACAATTGTGATTGTTGAAGTAGATGGCCATTAAGGTTTAGTTGATGATCAAAATACTTTTTATTAGAAAAACAAAAAAATAAAAAAAATAAAACTAATGTATTCACTAGTATTTTCACTAAGACTTACTATAAAGTATAAACAGTTACGCAAGTTTAAATCTTGAAAGAATTACTAAAAGAGTTACACAAGTTTAAATCTTGAAATTAGGTTATTTGGTCAGAAGGGGTAAAAACGACCAAATTTTTATGATCGATTGCTATAAAGAGCTACACGAGTATATATTTGCCTGCAATTCTCAAATAATTTTCAAAGTTTTCGTTGTCATAACATAAAATATTAAACACATATTTAGATATAAGTTGCAAATAATTAAGATTATGACACCCTTTTGCTTAGAGTTTGATAACCGAATAATTAAGGATTTTCCTTCAAAAGATGAATTTATAGGATAATAACACTTAAACAAACATATCTAGTACTAGCTATAGTAACCCGTGTGTTACACGGGTTGAATAAATAAAAAATTAATATAACAAAATTTATTAATTATAAAATAATATTTTAAGATATAATATCATTGAAATTATGTATTAGAAATGACTGTAAGTTATAAAATAGTGATATCAACTTTTTAAAACTTTATTTTTTTTCAAAAAAATTAAAATAAACGTTTTGTTCTAAAACAAACCGTATAAAAATGTCATTTTTAAAAATTTTCTTATTATAACCCTTAAATTTAATTATTTTTGGTTTTAAAAAAATAAATTTTTAAAAATACCAATTTTAAATATTTTATATTTTTTAAAAAAGTCTTATGCTTTAAATAAATTTATTATTTTATAAAAAAATTGTTTACTTAGAAATAATATTAATAAATAGATCTCTTTATTAATTTATTAAATCTAAAAAAGTGTTAAATAGTATTATTAGTAATTAAGGTAATTATTTAATAGGAGAGAGAAGCGGAAAAATTTTGGTGAGAATAATTGTGGTGTTGATACGTGTTATCCCAGATACCTTTTTATTAGAGTAGGAAGATACAGAAAAGTTAACAATTACTTGCATAGAATAACAAGTGAACAGGTCATTGATGATACATAAAGTACAAACCTTTTAACAATTAATTGTTTGCATCTAGTGTCTAAATTAAAAAATAATAATAATATAATAAAATAAAATAAGAAGCAAAGAACACCCACTCAAAGAAACATAAATAGAAACACATTATTGGAACTAAACCACTGAAAACATGAATATATTGACAAAATCTTCACATCACTATCTCTGGCTTCAATATGCTAGCTTTGATCTCCTTATGGGGAAGAACCACACCCCCATTACTGTACACCTCGTCGCACACGTGCACATCTTCTCCAAGAATCGTCATGTTCTCAACCCGGGCCCATTGCCCAATCGTCGAGTGCCAACCAATAATACTACTTGATATGCATGCGTGTTTCTTGATCCGCACCCCACGCATCACAGTGCACCTGGAAAGCCTGACACCTGACTCAACAACGCAGCCTGGCCCAATAGCGACATCAGGCCCGATCAAACATCCTTCACCGATCTTGGCACTTTCATGAACCAGAACGTTACCCACAATGTGCGGTCCAGTAGCCAGTTTAGATGGCTCATTCCTTCTTAAAGAGTCTAAGTAGAGCCTTAAGCCTGTGATGTAATCCTTGGGTTGTCCAATGTCCATCCAGAACCCAGGTAGAACCATTGCATACAGTAGTTTCTCAGACGCTATTTTTGGGAAAGTTTCTTTCTCGATTGACGTGGGTTTCAGTTCGATTCTGTCAAGAACAGATGGGTTCAGTAGATAGATCCCAGCATTAATCTTGTTACCCACAAACACTTTTGGCTTTTCAACAAATTTTTCAACTTGTCCTGTTGATTCTTCCATAACCACCACACCATATTTTGAAGGTTCATCCACCTACTCGTTTAATTCCATCAAAAACCAACACAATCAATGAAACTCACAAGAATAATATCTAGAACTGATTACAAAACTAACTCGAGTTTACCTTGGTCACCATAATAGAGGCTTCACCACCATGGGACTTGTGGAATGCAATCATCTGACTCAGGGGATATTCACTGATAACATCACTGTTAAGAACAAAAAACGGTTCTCCAGAATCATCTAACAGCTTGTCTCTAGCCAAGGCCAGGGGCCCTGCAGTTCCAAGCGGCTCGGTCTCTTGTGAACATGTAATTTTTATGCCAAGCTTGGTCTCAAAATCCTTTAAAAAGTTGAGCATTACCTGCACAAACAAGAGATTATCGAGTTTAGTTTATATTAAGCTGACTTTTATTATATTCAAATGAAAAGAACAAAAGCTTCAAACTTTACCTCAGGCTGATAATTGATAGCAAGAACCACTTCAGTAACTCCTATAGCCTTCAGAGCCTCAATCTGATGCAAATCACACACATACAAGATTAACTTCAATAGTTTCTTCAGAATAAGCTTATTTTTTAAGAAAAATAGGGTGCATAAGAATACATACCTGGTGAAGAATCATCGGTTTGTTGCCAAAATCAACAAGCGGTTTTGGAACACTGAGAGTTAGTGGTCTCAATCGAGTTCCAAATCCTCCAACAAGAATAAGTGCCTTCATATTGGTAAGCTTTTTGCTGCAGAATAAGAATAATCAGAAACTTAAAGAAAGAATGCAATATAAACACATACACGAAAGAGATTCAAGTCCCTTCAATTTAAAGTGCTAACTAAGAAAGATGAATATCGACGAAACTATTATAAAAATGCTATATTAAGGTAAAATACAAAAATGGCGGTGCTTCAATCGACGGGTGTATATCAAAATTGACACGCGTACATTGTATTCCATGAATATGAAGATGATAATTAGTTGAAAATCATTTATGAATGAAATAGGAAAGAAATATTGGAGACTTAAAGCCTGAGTTAGTGTGAAACCATCAAATATTCCAACATGCATCATCAGTCATCACGTTAATAAGAGAGCCTTGTTGAATACGAAATCATATTACAGATATATAACAGCCTGTAGCTCTCAATGGACATGAGATAAACATCGAGCTTCTTATGACTTTAATGTAGACTTCAATTAGTTGGCAAGAAATATTTACTTTTTATTATCTAATCCATTACCATTTTAACTGATATACGAAAATATTATAGAACTTTAAGTGAATTAAGTAGTCTTGCATCAAGTTTCTAGACACTCAAAGAAGACAACTGTTGACAGATAAGGCTGCAAAACATGAATGCCATCGTGTGAGTTCCTAAACAGGCTGTACAAAACCACAAACCACTGCAGACATGAAACTCAGGATGATGACATTTTAGTAATAACAATTGAAGATGTGTGTTGATTGTTATCACATGTTATTCATATTGGTAACTTGCTGGACACTTAAAGCCTGATCGTAATTTTATTCTTAAAAACCACCGCGATTTTCGAACTGTTAGCAGGTCAATACAGAGGTGAAATGGAATCATAAATCACTGCTTTTCATCTCAATTGTAATCAGATCGTGACACCTAAAACAAATTGATCCAATTGAACCGAAAACTTAATATAACCAACTCAATAATTCACCAGATCTGATCAAATTCAGATCAAAATCTAAACTTTTCACAAAAAAGAAGTGAAATTCATCGAAATCAGCAAATTAAAACAAAGATCTACGACTTCTGAACCTGATCTGCAGTTGATTAAACCTACATTGTTCAATTCCGTACAAACCAGACAACCGACACTTTTAAAAGCTAAATTAAACAAAACAATCATCAACATTCATCAAGATCGTGTTAAGATTCAAACAATGAATCAAAAAGAGATGAATTACCTTGCGGAAAGAGATCAACAACACTTGAAATAGTCTACTTCGAATAGGGTGAAACTAAATTGAACCCTAATTCACCTCTTTTTCAAGTTTGGTACCCCAAAAGAAGATGATTGCGAGTAAAGGGTGTCTACACGCTGTTTTTCGTCAACAAGAAGATGATTGATCTGCAGAGAGCCTTGTTGTATCTATATAATTCCATACATATATATAGATATACGCCTGTATATGCGTATGGTGTAATCACACGCAGATAAGATTAGGCCAAAATCCAAAATTACAATGAATCTGACCTGGATTTTACTTTTATTTCATTTTTAATATGTTCAGAAATTACAAGTTAACTTGTTTAACTGCTAATTGGATCAATATTAACACATTCGATCATTTTCATTATTCAAGTATAGAATCTTTGGCAATAAACTGACACGTCCCTAAAGGAAAGCTCGTACATCAGTTTCTCCGTAAGTCTCTGACCTGAGACCACCTTCAAAAAAAAATTCAATTTAAGTGAGAAAAACCTACTAGTTCAACCTAAAACATTTTTTTTTCTTTTGTCATAGGTGCAAGTTGAACTTAAAACTTCCTCCTATTTTAATGAAGTTTTAGGGTAGCTCAGCTCAACCACTTGAGCCGAACATCATCCGTAATTATTCTCATATCTAACGCAATTTGGTGTAGTCAAACGTAATTTAACTTCGCATAAACGTTACATCACCCACTTTATCTCATTCATTTCGTCTCACCTCAAGTAATAATTTAACCTTTCTAACTTCATCTCACCTAAATTCAAAAAAAATTATCTACCTCGTAGCACGCTCATTAACACATTAACGTGGAGCGTTTTAATGCCCTGTAACACTAGGGGAGGCCGCGTGCAACGCCCCTAACGCCTCCACATCGTGTAATGCCCCTCGGGCGTCAAGGTGCACCATAAAGCCTAATACTACCATCTTGTAATGTAGGATTCCAACTTCACTGGTTAGTTATGAGAATTTATCATTTACCCAATATGACAACTAGAAATTTTTTAGAATGTTTGTAATGAGACATTCAGATTATCTTAGAAGATTATCTATTTAAGATGTTAGAGTTTAAATTTTATAATATATATACATATACGGTTAATAAAAGTAAATTGAAGTTGTTATAAAAAAATCTATTGAAATCTTTTTTTTTACTTTTTAAGTTTTGCTAAAATCTTCTCGTCTCTTTCAATATGTTTATCAATGATGAGTTCTTTGTTTGGTGTATGAGATACTAGTCTAACCATCCGTGTGTTACACGGGTTGAAAAACTTAAATTTAAAATAGAGTATTACACATACGATCCCTATGTTATGTTAAAATTTTGAATTTAGTCCTTAAAGTTTAATATTTTTTAATATGATTCTTAATATTTTTTTTCTTTTTCATCTACGGTCTGAAGTTCTGTTAGTCAATAATTAATAATATTAAAAATTATAAGAATGACATTTAACTCGCATCGACTATTTATTTAAATTACCTTTTGAACTATAGTATTATTTTTATTAAGGAAAGCTTTATATTCTTGTTTTTTTAAAGTTTTTAGTATTGAATATTTTTATTATTTCATTATTAATATGTTTATTATATAATAAAATAAGTTTTAAATACATGAATAAAAATTTTATAATAACAAATGTTTGCTATTAACATGTTTAAACTGTCCATTTTTTAATGTTGTTCTTAAAACCGTTTGAAATTTTAAAAGTTTTTATAAAACTATTTGGTTTTCTAAAGAACTTTTACTTAAAACATTTATTTTTTAAATCATATTTAAAAACAGTCACTATTTTAAATATATTTTTCTAAAACAAATCATTTTCAAATGACATTTTTAGTATGTTTTTAAACGTTCAATAAACAAATAGTTTTAAAAACAATATATAGAAAATGGATAATTATAAAAATTATATGTAAAAAATCAAATGGTTTTATACCTTTAAAAATCAAAAAGTTTTAAGAGGGATATTTAAAAAATCAAAATTTTTAGAGAAACATTTAAAACCCTGAACATTCCAAAAATAATATTTTTAAAAATATTTTTTATTTAAATAAAAAGTAAATTACATTAATGATCTTTATAGGTAAAATAGTCATTTAAAAAAAACCTAATATTAGTAACTGAACTAACAAAATAAAGACCGTTGATAAAAGATAAATATAACATCTAGTACTATGTTTGAAATTTTAAAAGTTTAAGAAACAAATCGAAAATTTTGACCAAACTACAAGAACCATCCATGTAATTTACTCTTTAAAATAAATAGAAATATAAATTATTAGTTATTCTTAATAAGCCTGTAATATTATGCATGTGAAGGTTGATTAATAAATATGTATACATGTAAATTAAATAAAAGAATCAAATACATAGAAAAACAATATTAATGTTTATAAATATCTAAAATTTTATTATATATAAATCTTTAACCATATTCAGTGACTAACTTCTCAAACTTAATAAATCATCTATTTAGAATATTCTCATATATTATAGTGTTTTGTAATTAAAAATATAAAAATTTAAGGATATATAGCAAATATGTTTTATAAAATAAATATTATAGGAATAAGATAACCATTCTATTAGTTGAATAATATCTCATCCTCAGCCATAATAAACCTAATAGAGTAAGTTTCTACCTTGTTATTATACATTAGTTGTCTTCATATACGAATCACGATGTGATATGTCAAGATCTTTTAATAAAGTTATTTTTGATACTGATAATGTCCTGTTGAGCATGGTAATTTGATAGTTTATCAATAATCTATAAACCAGTATACATAAATAAAAATGAATGAAGTGAAAGTTATGATCGCAGTACAAAAAATACAGTATTAAGATTTATCATTTAAAATTTATTTTTTTAACTCCAAGTGTACGTAATATCATAATTAAATACGAAATGAGTCTAAGATAATGATTGTGTGAATTATAAAAAAGTAGGATAAGATTTTTTCATGTATTATATCTGGACTCTTTGATCATAAAAGAAGTTATTTCGTACATTTTTTAAAGATCTTTAATAGTGGAATAACAGTAGACATAAAATATTTGTTATATATATAACTAGCTATAGTAACCCGTGTGTTACACGGTTTGAATAAATAAAACTTTAATATAATAAAATTTATTAATTATAAAATAATATTTTAAGATATAATATCACTGAAATTATGTATTAAAATGACTGTAAGTTATAAAGTAGTGATATCAACTTTTTAAAACTTTATTTTAAAAAATAAATAAATAAACGTTTTGTTCTAAAACAAACCGTATAAAAATGTCATTTTTAAAATTTTTTTATTATAACTCTTAAATTTAATTATTTTTGGTTTTAAAAAAATAACTTTTTAAAAATACCAATTTTAAATATTTCGTAATTTTAAAAAAAGTCTTATGCTTTAAATAAATTTATTATTTTATAAAAAAATTGTTTATTTAGACATAACATTAATAAATAGATCTCTTTATTAATTTATTAAATCTAAAAAAGCGTTAAATAATATTATTAGTAATTAAGGTAATTATTTAATAGGAGAAAGTGGCGGGAAAATTTTGATGAGAATGATTGTGGTGTTGACACGTGTCATCACAGATACCTTTTTATTAGAATAGAAAGATAAATAATGGTATTGTGTCATATAATGCAGCCAAATATTATACGATATTTGTTAAAATATAGAAGATTTTTTAAAATTTGAAACTATTAACCAAAAATACTTGGATTGATTGTAACCATTAGATTTTAAAATTTATGAACTACTTATTGTCACGGACTGATTTGTTCAGTTCTCGTGCGGCACTTAGATCCGTTCTAAGTCAGCCTTCTTGATCTTGAATGGATGGATTTCAGTAGCGGAAGTCTTTGTAGGGAATGTTGGATTTGTAGTACGCAAGTGGAATGCTTGTGATGTGTGATTTCAAAACAAGTAGATTGCTTGTATTACTATGAACACAAGTACAAGGCTTTTGTTACAAAGAACTTAGGTTACACTTTGAGAGGTGATCCACAATGGTCCATCACCTCCTATTTATACTTGTTGCCAAGGATCTAGAAAACTCTAATCTAGATTATTCTATTCTAAATATCTAAGATATTTACTAATCTAAATATCTTAGATATTTAACTAATCCAAAATATCTAAGCTATTATTTAATCTAGTATCTAGATATTTCTTAACTTAATATCTAGATACTTTACAATGTTAATCTACTTCTTTCTAGAGATTTCCATGTGCTATGCTTCTTTCAAAATATGGCTGCAATGTTGCTGCAGAATTATATGGGTTGTTCCGGAGTTTTCCGGGCAGCCTTGCTTGCTTCGTAAATGCCCCTAATCGATAAAAATTAGGGTGATGCGACCTGCATTTTGGCGGGTCGTGACATTCTCCCCCACCTGATGCCACGACGTCCTCGTCGTGTTGCCTGGATGCCTCATGAGCTGGCTTCATGAGTTTCAAGATAGAGATGGTTTTGCCTCGACGCCTTGTATCTGGCTCCAAGGTAACGGTGTGCACTTGGTCTCCCTTGATGATGTACATGGTGTTGATGAATGTTACTGGGCAGGCTTTTGCTTTTCGAAAGAAATCCATCCCTAGCACGATGTCATAGTCGTCTAGTGGGACTACTGAGAAGTGCAACTTGCCGGACCACGTACCAATCTTTGTTTTTACGCCCCATGCTGCTCCTTCTATGGGTTTGGTGTCTCCAGAGGCGGCCTTGATCCAACCTTCTTGCGTGGTGATCCTTAAGCCAAGTCTTCGAGCCTCTTTAGGTGAGATGAAGTTGTGGCTTGCTCCGGTGTCAACCAACGCTTTCACAGGTTGCCCTTTTATCTCCATATTTACGAACCGAAGTCCTTTTGATTCAGTCTTCGGGTTGTCTCCGGTTATGGTATGGTTTGATTGGTTTGCCATCACCAAGGGCTTGCCTTCAACTGTACTTAACGCATTAAGTAGTTGAAGTTGCATTGTTCCTAGACGAACCTCTTCTGGTTCTGATGGTTCATCATCAGATCTAATCAAGGCTGTAAGTCTAGCCTTTTTCGGACAATCCCGCGCATTGTGCGGTCCGTCGCAAAGGAAACATCCTTTGATCATTTGTACCTCCTTCCCATACCTTGGTGGTCGTCGATTATCTTCTCTTTGATTTCGATTTTGGTTGTTATTGTGGGTTCTCGCTCCCCCACCTTTTTCATCGTTATCCTCCATAACGACGGGTTTTTGTGATCGCCTTTCATTATGGTCGATCAGGCTTTCAGCAACAACGATGGCTGAGGACAAGTCTTGAACATTTCTTCGTTCAAGTTCGGTTCTTGCCCATGTTTGTAAGCCATCGATGAAGTATATGAGAGAGTCCTTTGGTGACAAGTCCGGAATTTCTAGCACAAGGGTAGTAAAATCTTTGACGTAGTCCTTGATGCTACCCTTTTGCTTTAGATTACGAAGCCGAATCTTTGCTTCGTGTTCAGCGTTTTCCGGATAAAATTGTTTCTTGATTTCTTTTATGAAATCAGTCCAAGTTTGTATGGTGCACGTACCTTTATCAATCTCCATGTGCTTTCGTCGCCACCATAAAGCTGCGGTCTCCTTCAAGTAAAGAGTCACCGTCTTGATCTTCTTGGCATCATCGACAATATCGACGGCCTCAAAGTATTGTTCCATCTCCCAAAGGAAGTCATCCACAGCCCTCGCCTCTCGTTTACCAACGAATGGTGAGGGTTTGGGGATGTCCACCTTTGTAGAGGCATGGATTATGTTGTCACCTCCGGTTGCTAGTGCGCGCTTGCAAACACTTAGTTCGGTTTGCAAGTCTTTGATTTCCCTCTCGAAGTTAGCTTTGAGTTGACCCAACTCCTTTGTGAATGCCTCTTCCATCTCCTTTCTTATCAAGGAGAGGGCGAGTTTGAGATCGCTTCTCATTTCATTGAAGTCATTACCTAACGACTCAACATGTTGCAAAGAGTCGTAGGTATGTGTTTTGAAGATATCGACTTCAGCCTTGAATTCCTCCATTTCGTTTTTGAATTCAGACAATAATACCTCGACATCTTCAACTCTTTTGTCCATGCTTGCAACCAAGTCTTTGGACATGTTTCGAGTTTTCTTGTCACCTTTACGAGCCTCCTCCCGTCCACGGGTCTCGTCTCCGGCAACGCTTGCGACTACAACCTTTTCTAGATTTGATGCCATCCCAAAAAGTCGACGCGGCTCTGATACCACTTGTCACGGACTGATTTGTTCAGTTCTCGTGCGGCACTTAGATCCGTTCTAAGTCAGCCTTCTTGATCTTGAATGGATGGATTTCAGTAGCGGAAGTCTTTGTAGGGAATGTTGGATTTGTAGTACGCAAGTGGAATGCTTGTGATGTGTGATTTCAAAACAAGTAGATTGCTTGTATTACTATGAACACAAGTACAAGGCTTTTGTTACAAAGAACTTAGGTTACACTTTGAGAGGTGATCCACAAATGGTCCATCACCTCCTATTTATACTTGTTGCCAAGGATCTAGAAAACTCTAATCTAGATTATTCTATTCTAAATATCTAAGATATTTACTAATCTAAATATCTTAGATATTTAACTAATCCAAAATATCTAAGCTATTATTTAATCTAGTATCTAGATATTTCTTAACTTAATATCTAGATACTTTACAATGTTAATCTACTTCTTTCTAGAGATTTCCATGTGCTATGCTTCTTTCAAAATATGGCTGCAATGTTGCTGCAGAATTATATGGGTTGTTCCGGAGTTTTCCGGGCAGCCTTGCTTGCTTCGTAAATGCCCCTAATCGATAAAAATTAGGGTGATGCGACCTGCATTTTGGCGGGTCGTGACATTATGCTCTATTTGAATATTCAAATTGTTAATTTTAACTTTTAACTAATTAAGTTAGTTATTTTTAGATAAAATATTGGATTGAATTGAATATTTAATTTGAATTTTAAGGTTTTTAAATTTCCTTTTCTAATATTAATTTTTAAAATCTAATTTTGAAAGTTGTTTAATTAGAATAAAATTATATTTAAACATTTCCTTTTAGAAGCATATTGCTAATAAAACGTCACGTGGCAATTGTATGATGTGAAGATGCTATGTGGCAGTGTATTTGTTAAAATCTTGCCACGTGACTAAACCTCCTTTCATTTATTATGTATATATAGATATAGATGATCAACAATATTACGTAAAGTGGTTAGAATTAATGATTTATTCAAATTGACCATTTCATTCTCAAAAAATCTCTTAATCATTTTGTTAAATAACATTTATGAAGTTAGATCATAATCGACAGACATTATATTATGATATAACATATATATTTATTTGATGAATATAAAATGATTGAGGGGTACACTAAAGAGATACTTGCAAGATATGGTCTCAAAGAGATCAAGAGCATTGACAGTAACATCTCTTTTTTGATATTTATAATTTAATGAAATGTTATATTTATCTAAATTTAACTATATATTTTGTTTAATCTCTCACATCTTATTTTTTACCTTTATATCTATTCCACTCACAAACACTTATTTTGTTATTTTTTTTCTTAAACACTCACCAAAAATATAAAGATGGATAAATAGTGAATTTTTATGTTTAAGAATCGATTGTATAGAACAATAAAGTTTAGAAATGAAGAAAGAGATAGAGATCTGATGAAAATATAAAATACAAGAAATCTTTAAAAATAAAGATGAATATAGAGATGAATTCTCTACAAGGAATTTTCTAATGCTTGAGTGAACGTAGGTGCAATGTTTTTAAAACCGGACCGGAAAGCGAACCGGACGGTCTAGAGGTTCACTGGTCGGACCGGATTACGAACCGGATGACGTCATAAATATTTAAAAAAATATAAAAAATCCAAATATTTAGTGTGTATGTATAAGGTATAATATTAACGAACCGGTGTTCCTTAATCCAAAACAACATCCAAAATACATATCATTCAATTAAACATAGTCCAAATTAACGAACCGGTGTTCCTTAATCCATATCCAATAATATTTTTCTATTAAAATAAAAAAAAATTCAAAAAACCGGTTCAACCCGGTTCGCCGGTTCCTGTCGGGCCGGTCGACCGCACGAACCGGCCGGTTCAACCGAAAACGGTCCAAATCTACCGAACCGAACCGAATATGTTCCCGGTTCCCGGGCGAACCGGTCGGACCGGCCGGTCCGGTCCGGTTACGAAATCATTGCGTAGGTGTTATAGATAAAAATAACTAATAATATTTTAGAAGTCAAAATTTTAGAACGTAATAGACTTGAGATCCGTGATTATCGCCTCGTAATGTTTTCAAAAACTGATAATGAAACAAATTAACACCTACATCTTTTTTCTTGTACACATCAATAACTTAATTGGTTTCGCTTCTATTTTACTTTTGATACAAAATTGTTTTCATATTTGATGGGTTTGAGGTTCGTATGTAGTTTGTCAAGCTTCCCTGCGGTTATTATTGAATTCAACTTATCGCCGTTTAATAAAAGCTAATCTTTATTATTTTTATAATAATTTTAAAATAGTTTCTAATCTACTTTTATAAACCACTAATAGCGAATTGTAAGATTTGAACCCCACATGTAGGATAGAGAGAAAACATTTTAATAGAGGTGTCATTCGGGTTTTTTTTAACTGGGTTTCCGATTTCTCGGATTTTTAGGCTTAGGAAATCAATCTGAAAACCAAACCTAATAAGTAATGTTCAATTGGTGTTCGGTTTTAAGGTTATTCGGGTTGGACTAATCGGTAATCGATTTAGTAACATACATATATAAACTTCATCAGTAGTCGAATACTTAACTGAGGTAGGTTTAAACATAGAATATATGATAAAATTGGCATAAGTCTTAATAGCCACTATACCAAGAGTTTATATGAAACATCCTAAAATTTTTTAAGAATTTTAAAACTAAGATTCGGGTTAATCGGGTTGACCTGATTCTAATAAATTAAACACTAAAACCAAAGTATATATAAAAATCAATTTTGGTTGCTTTAGTTAGGTGCTGTTTGTTTTTTCTGCAGGAAAACGTTTGCGGTCTGCGGACCACATCTGCAGACATCTGCAGCAGAAGAGGTGGACCAAATGTCTGCAGTCTGCAAGAAAAAAACTGTTTGTTTTTTAACGGTATTCAATTTCTCCCCAAATGCACAAATCATTCACTACTCAATTAGATTAATTTTCATTTTATTATAATGTTTTTTAATTGATTCCTATTGACATCGTAGCTTTAATCGTATCTTTCTTGCATGTTTTCTAAAAATTATTATTGATCATAAGTTGATAACCTACCATCAACCATTCATGAACATCACTCAAAATCCACACAATCATACAAACAGAACACCGATATTACAAAATCAACAAAACCAAATCCATTAGAGAACGAATGTACAATTTCACATCAACAAAATACATCAACCATAAACACGATATGATGATCATCATCATCAACAAAACGCGTTCACAAACAAACACAAATCACAATCGAAATCAACTTCGATTTATTCCAACTGCTTGATTCGATTCAATTTCAGCTTATATCGCTAAAACCAAACCAGGAACCGATTTTCCAACACGATTTGAGAGGCTACTCTCCCAAACCGAAGGACAATTCAACGAAATCTGTTTAGCAGAGTGAACGAATCGAGTTACAGTGAGTGAGGTGTTGAAATACTCTCTAACCTGAGTGATAACCCCCTGCGAATCGACGGTCCAGGCGTGGATCCAGGAGATCTGTAAGGTGGGAGATGGGGGTAAGGTTGTTAGTGATGGGGTTGTGACTGCACGGTGGGGTTTCAGGGGTGTATTCGTGAGGGGGTGTGTTGGTCACGGTGGTGAGGGGTTTCCGGGGTTTGTTGGTCGTGTTGGTCGTTGTAGACCCTGCGATGGTAGAAGGGGAGGTCACCGGCCGGTGGTGGCGCGACGATGTCAGGAGATGGGGGTTGAACGTTGGCCATGATACTTAAGATCGGTGGTTGGTGGTGGTGGAGATGGGGGTTTTGTAGGGGAGATGTGAGGGAGAAGAGGTTTTATGATATGTCTTCCCGCCTGAAGACACTAGTCCATGTCTGCACCAAGAAGACCTCGCGCAGACGTTTTTTAATGAAACGTCTTCCAAAAAACAAACAGTCTGCGCACTCAAAACCTCTTCCCGCGTCTGCATGCACGCAGATGAAGAGGTGGGGAAGAGGTTTCTTAAAAAACAAACACCACTTTAGTCCTTAATAAGATCTGTCACACCCCAACCTTGACGGCGGAATCGTCGAGGAGTGAGAGTTAAGATTGTTCACAGCCACATAACGCTATTGCCTGAAACATGTTAAAAATAACGGGTCAACATATTGTTGGTGAGCATTCTATAGTTTTTCATATATAAGTATACAAAAGATGGCAATTCATGTTGTAAATTAGATAACAAGGTAACTAGGGATGTAAGACAGAATGCACAATCAAACCTTGACAAAGTTTTACAAGTCTCAAACGTTTACAAGTATATACGATTAGCTAAGTGTACTTGGATAAACCAAGCAGGCTTGTCAGGCCCATAGATCTATGACGTCGCCAGGCTAGCAATAGTTAATGATTGTACATGTATTCGACATTACATGGTAGCTACAGGATTCAACTAATCACAACATACAATTAAATTGCCATAAGTTTACAAGAATCAAACGTGTTTACAAGTGCTACGGTTATAATGTAACATGATTCACCCAAAAGTGTGTGAAATAATAAATAGGTATAGAAATACTCACTTGACGATTAAGTATATATATTGGATGAATAATAAGAAATAATAACGCGCGTCGTTTCAACGAATCCCTTTATAAGGTACCTAGAAATACATATTAAGATTTATAATAAGATTAATGGTTTAATGTGAATTAGAGTCTTAGATGGAATTTGGGTTTTGACAGGTAATGAATATTACTTGTATTTTGATTTATTCAAAGGAAATACGTATTTTGAGTATTTTTAAATCCTAGAAGTGAAATTAGGTTTAATATCTGATAATGTCCAAATATATCTTATATATATTCTCGTTAATAAATATCATTATGATAACGTATTACCCGATAACAATTTATTAATCCGAATTAATTGTTAAAGTATATTTTATACGAAGTGACTTATAATTACGTTTTGTAAATAATTGTGAAATTAATTATGAAACGCATATAATTTTTACGAGAAATTCATGATTACGTTAACATCGTAATCAATAATAATTTGATATTTTAAACTATTATTTAAAGTCATGTTTTTATAAAAATACACCAATTATATTATTTGTTATTGGATATTTTATAAAAATTAAAGTGTTTTCAAAGAAATAATTTTACAGAAATTATTGGATAACTTTTAAAATAATTAGAGTTTATAAAATAAATTTTTAGAATTTTCAGAATTTTTTTATGATTTCTAAAGGCTTAAAAAACCAATTAAAAAAATAATAGGGGTGCCCGGGGTCGAACCCGGGACCTCCTGTCTACACACACATGCACCAAACCAGGTAACCAAGGCCGCAGCCACGGTTAAGAATGGTTCCTAATTGTTTTAAGCACACCTGCGATTCAATCCCAAATCCCATGAACCCTAACTCGAACAGGTTCAAAAATTGAAGCTCAATTCGAGTTTGATTATGTCTAAGTTCATAGGGCTTTTGATCCTCATGTAAAATCGAGTACAATGATGTGTTAAATTATCTGTTTTGATGTTAAATCGATAGAGAACAGATTAAGAACAGTTCGCGGTCGATGTGAGGATCGATGGATGAGCAATACTTGATGAAAACCGAATTAAATTTGTAGAAAGTTTCGTATGCTGTTCTAGATTAAAAGCCCTTTGTTAATTTTGTAGATTGAAGCTCGGTTGATGGTGTTCGATAAGGTTGCAGGTTCGATGAAGACGACGACTGATTTCTGTTTGTTTATGTGCATTCGATTGAAATTACAGATTGCATTTCATTTATAGTGTGAAAAAGTTCAACTTGATTGAATCAATTTGTCTAAAGTAGTCTTTGAATGGGTTGATTAGCTTTGAACGGTCGGGAAAAAAAAGTTGGATCCAATGTTATGCTTAAATCGATGATAAACGCGTGTTTAAAGGTGCATTGGGTTCGAATCTACCCGACAAATGCATTGGAAACGGTTTCGAGGTTAAAAATCGAATAATTTGGCCGTTTTGGCCTCGCCGGAGTGTCGCCGGAGTTGCGCCGGTGTGACAACCCGTATATTTCAAGTTAACCTCGTTCTCTTAACCTAACCCCTCTCCCTTATCTACAACTAATTAACTTATTATTATTAATAATATTGGTTGTTATCCCAAATATTATTATTAACTAACTCCAAATAAAATACAATTAACTAAACTAGCTATAATGCAAAATCATGTAAAGGCGAGGGACTAGAAGGGGCAATTTAGAAAGTACACCTCATCCAAATGTAACCAACTCTCCATCATCTTCGTGACTTCCCCGAAACCTTTAACCTTCCCCCCTCCCTCTCTCGGATTACCATAACCAACCATCTTTTGTTCTTTAAACCTCTCCTCATCTCATCAAACTAAACCTAACACAAACAACTGCCGTTCACCGCCGTTCACTTTCCGGTATCCCTCCGATTCAAGCTGCAACAGCTTTCTATCGGGTTCCTCTCATTGCTGCTCTCGTTTGTGACTTTCTTTAACGACAACCACACCTTTCGAAGCCTCATCATGTGGCCAAACCGCAGCCCGCCCCATCCAGGGAATACCTTCATCGTCGATCGTTGATCATAGTTACACGGTACGATCCATCCGTCTTTTACATTGTTCATAGCGTACGATTTCGGTGCGTGCACGGTTTCGTTACGTATGTATGGTTGCGCATATACGTCTGCGTTTGTATGTATGTATATGTTTCGGTGTGCATATGTGTTCTTCATGTTTGAATGCGTGTATGTGCATGCTGCTTGTTCTTCGGTGTGCATATGTGCAATGTTAACCGATGATGGTGTGGTCGCGTGTATGTTGGTTTGTCATGGAATTGTTTTGCAGAGGCATTGTGGGGGTGCGTGTTCACAGTGGGTCGATGGAATGGGGTTGGGCTAGTGTATGCACGTGTTCTGTTCTATGTATTGGATATGTGTGTGTGTTGACTTTTAGCCATGAGTTGTGATTATGTATGGCGTATTGTTGTACTTGTGGGTTTGGTAGTAGGGTTTTGGTGTGATGATACGGATATGTGTCTGTGATGAATGCATGTGTGTGTTATGCATTAGGCATGTGTGTGTTATGCATTAGGCATGTGTGTGTTATGCATTATGCATGTGTGTGTTCTGCTAGTGTATGAATGCATGCATATGTATTGTGTGAATGAATATATTTTGAGAGTATGAATGCATGCATACGTATTGTGTGAAATATATATATAGTATTGGTTATAATATATGGTGTGGATAAAATATATATTATGTATTATAGAATATTATATGTGTGTTTTCCTTGGGTCGTCGTGCATGAGTGTTGTGTGTGTTCGTGTGTGAATGGGAACTTCAATAACCGTTACCGTGACCGAACCGTGAACGTGAAACCGTACGATTCATTGTTAATAATTAATATTTAATATTAATTATATATACATATATTGAATGATGTTCAGGTTAACCGGAAACTCTAATCTGTGTGCTTTCATTTACTGTTGCTACGCATTAAGGTGAGTTCTCAGCCCCGCTTTTAACTATTTTCTTGGGGTGAAAGAAACGTGGGAAACAAATTCATTTTCGTTGATCAGTATTACTGTAATATCACTTGTTTACTAGTGTGATACCACTTAAGTCCTCATTCTCGAACCGTTAATGTATGTAGTATAGCGAGGTAATTCTGAGTAGATCTACTGGGTTTGACAAACCCCACCCGGGCTAGTCGCGCTAGCACAACGTTCGTCAAACGGGTGTTTAATTGACCTAATTTCTGTTGCTGTGACCTGGTATTCACGGCCGAGGCGTTCATTTACATTGTCAGCTTCGGTTGCGAACTTCATACACTTAGTAACTGGTTAAGTAGACTAGCTATCTACTGATATTACTTTGTTTACTGTATCGGTTTACTTTATGTTCAGTTTATCAAAACCTGTGAACTCACCAACCTTGCGTTGACACTTTAGCATGTTTCTTTCAGGTTCACAAGACGCGCACGCTTAGGAGCATTTCATTCATGCATTTATCATCTCACGTTACTTATTTAACATTTTTCTATAAATTTCATTTATTCGGTTTGCGCGTGTTGCGCCATTTAAACAATTAAGATTTACTATGCTTCCGCAACTTCTGTTATGTTTATGTTAAAAACGTAGTATTTGGTAATATTAACTTAAAAATTTAATTATGTTTTATAAATAACGTGTCGTTTGGTGTAACTAGTGGCTGAGATCCTGGAAGTCACACGCCTAACGGTAATACCCCGTTTGTGGAAATTGAGGGTGTGACAGATTGGTATCAGAGCCATTGGTTATAGCGAACTAAATTGACATTGCATCTCATTTGCATTGCATTTAGACTATAGCCGTTGCCTTAGTTAAACGCATACAGACACGTTTAGTTTTGTTAGTTGGCTTTGTTTGCATGCCTTGTTGGTTTTTGCTTGCTTGAGAACTGTTTGCTTTGGCGTATTCCTGTGAGTGTTCGTCTACAGGGATGGTGTCTTCTTATGCTATGTTTAAGGGGAAGGGCCAGTTCGTCCTGATCCTCCGTTGTTACTACCTATTCCTTAGTACGGGTGACTCCGAGTTACTGTGAGTCACGAGGGGGTTAATCACGATTGATGATTTATCGTACCTTATACATTATACAAATCAAATTCGGATACGAAACCGTGGGTACCTTACTTGGAGCATATCTTGCCTCTTGTTAAATGTTTTCCTCAACCGATTCTTTCGTACGACTTTGATTAATCGACCATCGATGTAATAACTACAACTTTAATACCTCTACCATTGATAAATCTTTGTACTTGACAAGGTATGTTAGCTCGGATAGGAGGAACCAGGGGGACCATGCAAAGCAAATTATCATTACGGGTGCACACGTAATTGTAATTTGTCGTGCATGAGAAGTCAGGGGAATTCAGTCGAGTGATAACGGTCATAGTCAGTATAAATTTTCATTCTTATACTTTGGGGCATATGAGTCTTGATTCTCATAAAACTTCACCATTGATATGGAAACAAATCCTTTCATCTTTACTCGTATGGAAGTTTTCATCTATCTAGAGCCTTAATGGGATTGTACTGTGACAATAGTCCCAGTCCTTATGAGACATTATTCATTCTAACATCTTAGCTATCGTGCAATACTAATTATTTGATATGTGCGTAGTCTTCATGAAAGTTACCTCAGAGTAGCGATACTCTATGCGCACGTATTCTTTGTTCATTGGGTCAGGTCACTGTACTGAACACAGCACCGAAGACCCAGAGGAAGAGCTAGAAGAGCAGCCAGAGGATGAGCCTGAGGATAGCACCGGATCAGTCGATCACATTGATTTCCTTCTTTATTCGTTATATTCGTTTATCAGACTTTCATTCGTTTCACACCTGGATGGGAAGGGTTGTCCCCATCTGACTTATGTTTCTGAATTTTGATATTTGGTTGAATTAATTGTAGACTTACCTACAATTTATTTTGCCAGAGATTATTATTTGAACATTTAGTTATGTGTGCTAAATTCTTTAATTACTTATGCTTAAATGAAGTTGATATGCCACATATTTACTTATTTTTGTATGTTGTGATTGTTAAGGATGGCTGGACGTGGACGTGGTAATGGTTCCATCAATATGACTCCAGCAGAATTAGACGCCCTCATAAAGCAGCATGTGGCTGATGCATTGGCGAACCACAACCCTAATCCTCAACCCGCTCCTATCGGTAAGCAAAACCCAATCCATATCTGATGTTAATGTTCTGTCAGTCTCGTAGGTTGTAGCATTCATTCCATACTTCCAAAGTTCTTATCTAAATTCATTACAGGTCAAGGAACTTGCACATACAAGTCCTTTCTGAGCTGTAAACCAAATCCATTCACTAGAGCGGAAGGAGCCGTAGGACTGATACGGTGGTTCGAGAAGCTAGAATCAGTGTTTGAAATGTGCAATTGTCCGGTGGAAAATCGGGTTAAATACGCCACCGGCACCCTGGACGGAGCTGCTTTATCCTGGTGGAACACCCAGGTACAAATGTTGGGAGTTGAGATCGCCAATCAGACAGCTTGGGAGGATTTTAAGACCTTGATGAAAGAAGAATACTGCCCTCGGGAAGAGATACAGAAATTAGAGATGGAGTTCTGGAATCTCAAGATGACAGGTTCCGAGATAGAGGCGTACACCACTCGATCTCACGAACTTGCTACTTTGTGCCCTAACATGATCAACCCTCCTTCTCTAAGGATCGAAAGATACCTGCATGGGTTGTCTCCGGAAATTCAAGGAACGGTCACTGCTTCCCGACCAACAACCATACAAGAGGCAATTAGACTGGCTCATAGACTAACTGACCAGGCAGTGACACAAGGTAAACTACCTCCACGTGTATCTACGTCTATCACTACTGACGGCCATAACAAAAGAAAGTGGGAGTCTGGCTCACATAACAAGCAGAACTCTTCCCAGCAGCATCGGAAGCCCGACAACCAAACTTCTGCATCTTCACAACATGGTAGTGGCTACATTGGAACATTACCTAAGTGTGATGAATGCAACTACCACCACACTGGGTCTTGTAACAAGAACAATTGTGAGAGATGTGGCAAGTTTGGTCACTCTGCTAAGAATTGTCGTGTGAACTTATCAGCCAAGCAGCCAGCTCAACAGGGGGAACAGAGAGGCTGTTATGAGTGTGGTCAGACTGGGCACATCAAAAGGTACTGCCCAAAACTGAAGAAGAACAATGGAAATGGCAACAGAAATGTAAATGGGAATGACAACGGTGGTGCCAAGGGCAGAGTGTTCGTCATAGGCTCAGGTAAACCCTTAATGACCCTACTGTAGCATCCGGTAGATTTTCTGTAAATGATCATTATGCCTTCGTTTTATTTGATTCTGGTTCTAATGAGAGTTATGTGTCCAACAAGTGTAGTAAAATGCTAGGAATAGTACCTACTGACTGGAACTCTGAGCATGCCATAGAAATAGCTCTCACGAAACCTTACGTTCTTTTGTTTATGGTTTGTTCAGAAACCCCCAGAGATCCTACCTTACCTATGTTCCAGATAACTAACCAGCTTACTCACAGACCAACTTGCTTACTAGTAGTTCGTTGACGTGTATGTTCTAAATTTCGAGACGAAATTCTTTTCAACAAGAGGATGATGTCACAACTCGTGCGAAACCTTGCATTTATTTGTTTCGGGTTTGTTTCAAAAACTCTTAGAAACCCTATCTTGCCTATGTTCCAGAAAACCTTATGCTCTGATCTGATCTGTCTGGTTGCTGGTCGTTCATCTGTTCACTAGTCGTTCGTCTATCAATTTTCGAGACGAAAATTTTTTTTTAACATGGGGATGATATCACAACTCTCGTGAAACCTCACGTTCTGTGTTTTGGATTTTCAAAATTTCTAGAAACCTTACCATGTATAAACTTATGAACACTCCTCCATTGTTGTTGTTAAACCTGGCATCCTTTGTGAACATGATGTTTTAACTTTCAGACATGATGTTCTAATTTTCGGGATGAAAATTTCTTTAACAAGGGGATGATGTGACAACCCGTATATTTCAAGTTAACCTCGTTCTCTTAACCTAACCCCTCTCCCTTATCTACAACTAATTAACTTATTATTATAATATTGGTTGTTATCCTAAATATTATTATTAACTAACTCCAAATAAATAGAATTAACTAAACTAGCTATAATGCAAAATCATGTAAAGGCGAGGGACTAGAAGGGGCAATTTAGAAAGTACACCTCATCCAAATGTAACCAACTCTCCATCATCTTCGTGACTTCCCTGAAACCTTTAACCTTCCCCCCTCCCTCTCTCGGATTACCATAACCAACCATCTTTTGTTCTTTAAACCTCTCCTCATCTCATCAAACTAAACCTAACACAAACAACTGCCGTTCACCGCCGTTCACTTTCCGGTATCCCTCCGATTCAAGCTGCAACAGCTTTCTATCGGGTTCCTCTCATTGCTGCTCTCGTTTGTGACTTTCTTTAACGACAACCACACCTTTCGAAGCCTCATCATGTGGCCAAACCGCAGCCCGCCCCATCCAGGGAATACCTTCATCGTCGATCGTTGATCATAGTTACACGGTACGATCCATCCGTCTTTTACATTGTTCATAGCGTACGGTTTCGGTGCATGCACGGTTTCGTTACGTATGTATGGTTGCGCATATACTTCTGCGTTTGTATGTATGTATATGTTTCGGTGTGCATATGTGTTCTTCATGTTTGAATGCGTGTATGTGCATGCTGCTTGTTCTTCGGTGTGCATATGTGCAATGTTAACCGATGATGGTGTGGTCGCGTGTATGTTGGTTTGTCATGGAATTGTTTTGCAGAGGCATTGTGGGGGTGCGTGTTCACAGTGGGTTGATGGAATGGGGTTGGGCTAGTGTATGCACGTGTTCTGTTCTATGTATTGGATATGTGTGTGTATTGACTTTTTAGCCATGAGTTGTGATTATGTATGGCGTATTGTTGTACTTGTGGGTTTGGTAGTAGGGTTTTGGTGTGATGATACGGATATGTGTCTGTGATGAATGCATGTGTGTGTTATGCATTAGGCATGTGTGTGTTATGCATTAGGCATGTGTGTGTTATGCATTATGCATGTGTGTGTTCTGCTAGTGTATGAATGCATGCATATGTATTGTGTGAATGAATATATTTTGAGAGTATGAATGCATGCATACGTATTATGTGAAATATATATATAGTATTGGTTATAATATATGGTGTGGATAAAATATATATTATGTATTATAGAATATTATATGTGTGTTTTCCTTGGGTCGTCGTGCATGAGTGTTGTGTGTGTTCGTGTGTGAATGGGAACTTCAATAACCGTTACCGTGACCGAACCGTGAACGCGAAACCGTACGATTCATTGTTAATAATTAATATTTAATATTAATTATATATACATATATTGAATGATGTTCAGGTTAACCGGAAACTCTAATCTGTGTGCTTTCATTTACTGTTGCTACGCATTAAGGTGAGTTCTCAGCCCCGCTTTTAACTATTTTCTTGGGGTGAAAGAAACGTGGGAAACAAATTCATTTTCGTTGATCAGTATTACTGTAATATCACTTGTTTACTAGTGTGATACCACTTAAGTCCTCATTCTCGAACCGTTAATGTATGTAGTATAGCGAGGTAATTCTGAGTAGATCTACTGGGTTTGACAAACCCCACCCGGGCTAGTCGCGCTAGCACAACGTTCGTCAAACGGGTGTTTAATTGACCTAATTTCTGTTGCTGTGACCTGGTATTCACGGCCGAGGCGTTCATTTACATTGTCAGCTTCGGTTGCGAACTTCATACACTTAGTAACTGGTTAAGTAGACTAGCTATCTACTGATATTACTTTGTTTACTGTATCGGTTTACTTTATGTTCAGTTTATCAAAACCTGTGAACTCACCAACCTTGCGTTGACACTTTAGCATGTTTCTTTCAGGTTCACAAGACGCGCACGCTTAGGAGCATTTCATTCATGCATTTATCATCTCACGTTACTTATTTAACATTTTTCTATAAATTTCATTTATTCGGTTTGCGCGTGTTGCGCCATTTAAACAATTAAGATTTACTATGCTTCCGCAACTTCTGTTATGTTTATGTTAAAAACGTAGTATTTGGTAATATTAACTTAAAAATTTAATTATGTTTTATAAATAACGTGTCGTTTGGTGTAACTAGTGGCTGAGATCCTGGAAGTCACACGCCTAACGGTAATACCCCGTTTGTGGAAATTGAGGGTGTGACAGCCGGTGATCGGCCGGAAAATCGGGGGTGGGGAAAAGGGGTTTTAAAATTTTACAGAAATGGTCCCTGCGGTTTTAGTTTTGTCATTTAATGTTTTAAACTTCTTTATAAATTTTCATAAATGACAAAATGGCCCCTGAACTTTATTATTATTATTATTATTATTACTATTATTATTATTATATTTATTATTATTATTATTATTAGTATTATGATCATTATTATTATTATCATTTTTAGCATTATTATTATTGTTTTTATCCTTATTATTTATTATTATTATTATCATTATTATTATTATTATTATTATTATTATTATTATTATTATTATTATTATTATTATTATTATTATTAGTTGCAAAATACGAAATGTTACAGTCTCCCCTACTTTAGAAAATTGACGACAAGATGAGGACACTTGGAGGACTTTCAGGTTTTGATGAAGAAGAAAATTAATCATCGATTAAGCTGACCGCTTTAGTGTTTACCTTATGTGCAATGGCAGAGCCATTAGAGGTAAAAAGAGAGTCTAAAGTGTGTGTCTTCCAATTAGCCTCATAAGCTTTTACATTGATTAAGAATGAATGTTACTTATCGTATAAATACAAAGTGTTACTGTCTCCCATACTTTAAAGAATTTCATTCAGAATTTAAAAATGAACTAAACAAACAAATACGGGTATCTCTGCTTCATATGATCCTCCCGCTCCCATGTGAACTCAGCTCCACACTTGTTCTCCAAACGAACCTTAACAATTGGAGTAGTTGTGGTCCTAGTCTTCTTCATAATGTGATCCATCATCTCGACAGGTTTCTCAATGAAGTGCAATGACTCGTCGATCTGAATGTCTTCCAGTGGAACATGCAGACTCTCGTCGGCCAAACACTTTCTTAAGTTTGAGACATGGAACACAGGATGAACTCCACTAAGGTCGGAAGGTAGTTCCAGTTTATAAGCCACTTTCCCAATCCTTTTCAGGATTTTGAAAGGTCCTACAAATCTCGGAGCTAGTTTGCCCTTCTTTCCAAAGCGAATAACGCCTTTCCATGGTGAAACCTTAAGAAGAACCATATCACCAACTTGAAACTCCAACGGTTTACGATGCTTATTGGCATAGCTCTTTTGTCGACTTCTTGCCACTTCAAGGTTCTTGCGGATTGTAGCGACTTTATCGGTCGTTTCTTGTATAAGTTCAGGACCAGTGATAAAGTTTTCACCAATGTCGGTCCAACAGATCGGTTATCGGCATTTACGACCATAAAGTGCTTCGAACGATGCCATCTTGATACTCGAGTGATAACTATTGTTATACGAAAATTCCGCGAGCGGTAAATGCGTATCCCAATTACCACCAAAGTCAAGGACACATAGTCGTAGCAAATCCTCGAGGGTTTGGATTGTTCGTTCGGTTTGGCCATCAGTTTGAGGATGGTAAGCCGTACTTAAATCCAATTGAGTACCCAAGAGTTCTTGCATAGATGACCAAAAGTATGAAGTGAAACGAGCATCTCGATCAGAAATGATGTGCAACGGTACGCCATGACGACTAACAATTTCATCAATGTATATGCGAGCTAGTCTTGAAACCTTGTAAGTGTCTCGTATAGGTATGAAATGTGCCGTCTTGGTCAAACGATCTACAATCACCCATATACTATTATGACCACGAGGAGTACGTGGTAACTTGGTTATAAAATCCATGGATACATGTTCCCATTTCCACATAGGGATTTCAGGTTGTTCAAGTAAACCACTTGGTCGTTGATGCTCGGCTTTGACTTTTGCACACGTGAGACATTTAGAGACATGAACCGCAATATCTTTCTTCATTCCAGGCCACCAATATTGACCACGCAAGTCCATGTACATTTTATCGGAACCAGGATGAATAGAATATCGGGTGTGATGAGCTTTGTTCAAGATGATGTGTCGAAGGTTATCACGATTTGGAATCCAAAGTCGATTCATAAAGTACCATAGGCCGTTTGGTTTTTCCTCCAGTTGTGATCAAACGTTAGACACCAAATCCTCATTACTTCCTTCGTCGGTTATTGCCGCTTGTTGAGCCTTGCGAATGCATAACTCGAGATCACTATCAATTCTTATGTTTTGGAGCATGATAGTAGCCTCGTTAATATCCACACGAACCTCGGTATCAAATTCTCTTAACGTGTGAAACCACTGTCTTCGATCTCGGATTCCTTGTAGTGAGACGGTTTTGTTATGGACCTTGCGACTCAGCGCGTCGGCTACAACATTCGCCTTTCCAAGATGATAGCGAATGTCACAGTCGTAATCGCTGATTAACTCGATCCAACGTCTTTGTCTCATGTTGAGATCTTTTTGGTTGAACACATGTTGGAGACTTTTGTGGTCGGTGTAGACTATGCATTTCGTCCCATAAAGATAATGTCGCCAGATCTTCAAAGCGAAAACCACAGCACCGAGTTCAAGATCATGAGTCGTGTAATTCACCTCGTGAACCTTCAATTGTCTTGATGCATAAGCTATCACCTTTCCTCGTTGCATAAGAACACAACCAAGACCTTGTTTTGAAGCATCACAATATACGGTGAAATCATCGTTTCCATCGGGTAGGGTCAAGATAGGAGCATTGCTTAGTTTGTGTTTTAATGTTTCAAAAGCTTCCTCTTGCTCAGGCCCCCACTCGAATGGTTTATTCTTTTGTGTTAAGGAAGTGAGCGGCTTTGCGATCCTCGAAAAGTTAGCGATAAATCGCCGATAATAACCAGCAAGACCAAGGAAAGAACGAATCTCGGTCGGTGTCGTGGGAACACACTAATTCTTCACAGCTTCCACCTTTGCAGGGTCAACGTGAATTCCTTGGCTATTCACCACGTGTCCTAGAAATTGAACTTCCTTGAGCCAGAAGTCACACTTCGAGAACTTCGCGTACAATTGCTCTTTCTTCAACAATTCAAGAACTTGTCGCAAATGCAGTTCATGCTCGGCGTTGGTTTTGGAGTAGATGAGAATGTCATCAATGAAGACGATCACAAACTTATCTAGATAAGGCTTGCATACTCGATTCATGAGATCCATGAAAACAGCAGGAGCATTAGTCAAGCCAAAAGGCATCATCGTAAACTCATAGTGCCCATAACGAGTACGAAACGTGGTCTTTGGGATGTCATCATCATGGACACGTAATTGATGATATCCAGAACGTAGATCAATCTTCGAGAATATAGTAGCTCCTTGAAGTTGATCAAACAGATCGTCGATACGAGGAAGAGGATACCGGTTTTTGATGGTCAACTTGTTGAGCTCTCGGTAATTGATACACATACGGAATGACCCATCTTTCTTCTTCATAAATAAGACAGGTGCACCCCAAGGAGAAGAACTAGGGCGGATAAACCCTTTTTCGGATAATTCCTGGAGTCGGCTAGAGAGTTCTTGCAATTCCGATGGTGCAAGCCGATACGGTGACTTAGCCACGGGGTTTGCTCCCGGTATCAAATCAATTTTAAATTCAACTTCACGCATGAGGGGTAAACCACTAAGGTCATCGGGAAATACTTCAGGAAAGTCTCGTACAATAGGGACATCCTTAAGTTCTTTCCCTTTGGCTTTTGTGTTGACCACGTAAGCCAAGAAGGCTATATACTTCTTGCTTAATCACTTTCGGGCTTGAGTGCAAGACATGAGTTTGAGTCCTTGTGATGATTTCTCGCCGAACACTTTCAAAGTATCCCCGGATGGTAACGGTATTCGGATACACTTCTCAAAACAAACGATCTCTGCATGATGTTTGGCTAGCCAATCCATTCCAATGATGACGTCAAAGCTTCCGAGTTTCATAGGAATAAGATCAATAGAGAATTCGTGCTCGTTAAAGCTTATGATGCAATCACGTATTATGACGTCAACGACAATAGGTTTTCCATCGGCGACTTCGACCGTGTAGGGTCTTTCCAGATTAATACGTGATTTAGAAAGTACGGGCTCGAATTCTAACGACACGAAACTCTTATCCGCACCCGAATCAAATAATACAGATGCATAATGATTATTTACAAGATACATACCTGTTCGGTAAAAAAATTTATTATTGATACGATGATTACAAAGATGGAAAACATCAATAATACAAGAAATGATTCAAACGGGGTTCTTCGTCGTACCATTCACAACGTCATTGCTGACTTGTGCTTGGTTGGCGTTGATATTGAAAGCCCTTCCACGAGCTGGTGGCACGTTGCCCGCATTGCGAGGGCATTGCGGACGGAAATGACCAGGCTCGCCACAGTTGTAGCAGGTTCGGTTGGCAAGCATTGCGGCGTTGTTTGGTGCACGAAGGCAAGTAGTCACCAAGTGGCCATACTTTCCACATAACGAGCAGATTCGGCATGGAACGTTACCCGCATGATGGTACTTGCACGTGTTACACATTGGCAGAGGACCCGCATAAGCTTTAGCCATGGGAGCTTGATTTGCAACCACCATTTGTTTTTTAGGGGCATTTGGAGTGGTCACAGCGTAGTTGCGTGTTGGTGTGAACTTACGCTTCTTATTGTTGTTGTTGTTGTGAGACGGTTCAGCTTTAGTCTCCTTAACGACTTCAGTAGCCGTCTTTTCCACCTTCTTTGCACCCTTCACCGACATGGTGCCCGCTCGTATATGATTCTCGGTAAGTTGAGCGGTGATAGTGATGGCTTCCTCCAAGGTGTTGGGTCGGCTGCCCACTACAGCATCTTGAATTTGGGGTGGTACACCCTTTATGAACTTCTCAATGTTGCGGGGGACAGTGTCGACCATATGGGGTAGTAGTAAACTCAACTCGTGATGCCTAGTTGAGTAGGCCAAATGGTCACCACTATCTTGCTTCAAGTTCCAGAACTCTTCCTCCAACTTTTGCAGTTCGCTTCTTGGGCAGAATTTTGCAATGGCGATGTTTTTGAACTCTTCCCAAGTAAGTGCCAGAATAGCCTCGGCTCCTCGATTCCTCTTTTCGCTATTCCACCAAGTAAGTGCTCTTTGTTGGAGCATACTAGTGGCATAACGAACCTTGAGTGCTTCGGGACACTCACAGTTGGCGAAGGTGTTCTCCATGCTCTCGAACCACTCAAGAAGACCAGTGGCTCCTTCCTTGCCACTAAAACTAGTGGGCTTGCAAGAGCTAAAGTGCTTGAAAGTGCAAGTTTGGTTGTTACGGCCTTGGGTTGCACTAGTTTCCCCTTGGCCGTTGTTGTGGTTTGCGATGTTGGCAATCATGGTGCTGCTGAGTTCAGCCACCATATTTGGGATGACAGCAGCCATTTCTTGAGCAATACTGGCGGCTAGCTTACGCCTGGAACTTCCACGCCTTGCAAGTTGACGAGACATGCTGGACATACTAAAAGTGGGTTAGTTACGGGAATGAAGATAACAAAGGATGTTAGTTTAGACAAAGGTAAGCTAAAGGTTGTAAGGTACACGGAATGATTCCATTTGGTAACGCATTACCATTTGGAACCGTGGACACGTCAAGGTAAATTGACTCATTTGCCTTAGAGATTTGTGTATTTTGACCATAGTTTATCACTCATCCCAGAAATCCCCAGGTAAGCGTAACTGGTCCCGTAGGATATATGCGAAACGCTTGCCTTAGCCCGAAGGCTTTTTGCCAGGAAATCCAGAATACAGGTGTCTATGTGTCACACAATATTTCTTAGGTTCATGAAATCAAAACCTTGATGAAATTTATATAGATTAGACATAACGTCTAAAGATCCAAGTCATAAGCATAAGTATACGATTCCACGTGTCGTCGAGAATAAGTTTGAGAAGTTTTATGTTCGGGGAGAGTCAAAGATAAGTTTAGGGAGACAAGTAACTAAGTTTAGGCAATCCTATGCTAAGGCATCAAATTGCACATAAGAAGGCATAGCATTATGTAATATGCAAACCATGTATTTACAAGATAAAAATACTATAAGGTGCATGCATAAGTTATAGTCTAGGTCATCATTAATAACCTAAATCCCTATAGTTATGGGCTCTGATACCAATCTGTCACACCCCAACCTTGACGGCGGAATCGTCGAGGCGTGAGAGTTAAGATTGTTCACAGCCACATAACGCTATTGCCTGAAACATGTTAAAAATAACGGGTCAATATATTGTTGGTGAGCATTCTATAGTTTTTCATATATAAGTATACAAAAGATGGCAATTCATGTTGTAAATTAGAGAACAAGGTAACTAGGGATGTAAGACAGAATGCACAATCAAACCTTGACAAAGTTTTACAAGTCTCAAACGTTTACAAGTATATACGATTAGCTAAGTGTACTTGGATAAACCAAGCAGGCTTGTCAGGCCCATAGATCTATGACGTCGCCAGGCTAGCAATAGTTAATGATTGTACATGTATTCGACGTTATATGGTAGCTACAGGATTCAACTAATCACAACATACAATTAAATTGCCATAAGTTTAAAAGAATCAAACGTGTTTACAAGTGCTACGGTTATAATGTAACATGATTCACCCAAAAGTGTGTGAAATAATAAAATGGGTATAGAAATACTCACTTGACGATTAAGTATATATATTGGATGAATAATAAGAAATAATAACGCGCGTCGTTTCAACGAATCCCTTTATAAGGTACCTAGAAATACATATTAAGATTTATAATAAGATTAACGGTTTAATGTGAATTAGAGTCTTAGATGGAATTTGGGGTTTTGACAGGTAATGAATATTACTTGTATTTCGATTTATTCAAAGGAAATACGTATTTTGAGTATTTTTAAATCCTAGAAGTGAAATTAGGTTTAATATCTGATAATGTCCAAATATATCTTATATATATTCTCGTTAATAAATATCATTATGATAACGTATTACCCGATAACAATTTATTAATCCGAATTAATTGTTAAAGTATATTTTATACGAAGTGACTTATAATTACGTTTGTAAATAATTGTGAAATTAATTATGAAACACGTATAATTTTTACGAGAAATTCATGATTACGTTAACATCGTGATCAATAATAATTTGATATTTTAAACTATTATTTAAAGTCATGTTTTTATAAAAATACACCAATTATATTATTTGTTATTGGATATTTTATAAAAATTAAAGTGTTTTCAAAAAATAATTTTACAGAAATTATTGGATAACTTTTAAAATAATTAGAGTTTATAAAATAAATTTTTAGAATTTTCAGAATTTTTTTATGATTTTTAAAGGCTTAAAAAAACCAATTAAAAAAATAATGGGGGTGCCCGGGGTCGAACCCGGGACCTCCTGTCTACACACACATGCACCAAACCAGTGAACCAAGGCCGCAGCCGCGGTTAAGAATGGTTCCCAATTGTTTTAAGCACACCTGCGATTCAATCCCAAATCCCACGAACCCTAACTCGAACAGGTTCAAAAATTGAAGCTCAATTCGAGTTTGATTATGTCTAAGTTCATGGGGCTTTTGATCCTCATGTAAAATCGAGTACAATGATGTGTTAAATTACCTGTTTTGATGTTAAATCGATAGAGAACAGATTAAGAACAGTTCGCGGTCGATGTGAGGATCGATGGATGAGCAATACTTGATGAAAACCGAATTAAATTTGTAGGAAGTTTCGTATGCTGTTCTAGATTAAAAGCCCTTTGTTAATTTTGTAGATTGAAGCTCGGTTGATGGTGTTCGATAAGGTTGCAGGTTCGATGAAGACGACGACTGATTTCTGTTTGTTTATGTGCATTCGATTGAAATTACAGATTGCATTTCATTTATAGTGTGAAAAAGTTCAACTTGATTGAATCAATTTGTCTAAAGTAGTCTTTGAATGGGTTGATTAGCTTTGAACGGTCGGGAAAAAAAAGTTGGATCCAATGTTATGCTTAAATCGATGATAAACGCGTGTTTAAAGGTGCATTGGGTTCGAATCTACCCGACAAATGCATTGGAAACGGTTTCGAGGTTAAAAATCGAATAATTTGGCCGTTTTGGCCTAGCCGGAGTGTCGCCGGAGTTGCGCCGGTGACCGGCCGGAAAATCGGGGGTGTGGAAAAGGGGTTTTAAAATTTTACGGAAATGGTCCCTGCGGTTTTAGTTTTGTCATTTAATGTTTTAAACTTCTTTATAAAGTTTCATAAATGACAAAATGGCCCCTGAACTTTATTATTATTATTATTATTATTATTACTATTATTATTATTATATTTTTTTATTATTATTATTAGTATTATGATATATTATTATTATCATTTTTAGCATTATTATTATTGTTTTTATTCTTATTATTTTTATTATTATTATCATTATTATTATTATTATTATTATTATTATTATTATTATTATTATTATTATTATTATTATTATTATTATTATTATTTGAAAAAAAAAAACCCACTTTGAGCTTCCCCACCATCCCAATTATTTGCAATTATGATTTATGACCCACCAAACACTAAAAACTCAAACTCTTGCTTTTGTTCTTCTTTGCATTGTAGATTCCTTAAAAAATTCATATTTTCTAAGTTTAAATTTCATCACAGTCTAGTAATTAAATATATCATAGCCATATATGATATAACTGTTTTTACATTTTTGAAATGAGAAAAACCAATATAAAGTATCAAAAATGATCAGAGCCTATAAACTACATTTCTCACTTGTAAAAGTATTTTTGATTTAACGAGCTAACTTAAAAAAAATCTAAGACTATTATTGTTTAGTTTTATATATAAATATGTAAAAGGTAACAAATTTAAAAGTTTTAAAAGTAAAATTCGGCTTGACGAGCGGGATTGGCTCAACTTGATATTTTACAAGCAAAGTTCGAGCTTTATATTTTAGCTTGTTAAAATAAAAGAGCCACATCGGCTCAACTCGTTTTCAGCTCTACATCATTAACATCGTCCTTTACTTGACTCAGTTCGTCGACTGTTCTGCATGATAATTATTATTTCAATTCTAGTTATAAAAATTCATTAAAAATAAAATATTTGTATACAAAGTTTACTTCTTTTGGATAAACAATTTTATGTTACAAAATATGATAGTTATCCATATTTTTTTTTCTAAAATACTTTTTTTTACTTTGCCAAAATCTCACTAAAGAGGAAAGTGGTGTCTGTTGCAACACATGGAAGCAGACTATTTTGGCATAACTAAGTCATGTTTCACGTGTGACAACTTGCGGTCGTTAACTACCTTTATTTTCACGATTTAATGCAGTTTCCGTGAATAATGTATTTGATTGTTATTTAAATGATTAGGTATTTGTTGCAACTTATAAGAATAAACAAGTATCAATACTCCCGTATTATGAGAACCAATTAAACAAAAAAAAAAGAAAAGAAAAGCTAGCTTTAAAACGTTGTGACGAACCTTCATGTTGAAGGTAAGAAAAAAGAAAAATGCATGTCGCTAACATCATTTAGAACTTTATAAAATAAAAAAACGTAGCCGTTGTGCATTGTGGTGAAGCTGTAGATAATATTTCGTAGTTTATATAAAAGGAAGAAACAACTGAAAAGATTCACATTAGAACATTGTTGAAAAAAGACACATGTTAACAGAAAAAAACCAAACACTTGAAAGTATCAACATTGATATTATTAAGAAGGTCCTCCTGGGGACACCGCAGGGTTTTTAGGGAGAAACCGGATCAAAAGGTCACAGTTTGGTCAAACCGTGACACTTTGGGGAGAAACCGGATCAAAAGGTCACGGTTTGGTCAAACCGTGACCTTTTGAGATATTTTTTTGAATCAAAAGGTCACGGTTTGGCCTCCATGTGACCTCTTACACACACGGTGCTCGAGGGGCAGGTGCACTAATTGAGGGGAAATCAGATTCAAAAAATATCTCAAAAGGTCACATTTTGGCCTCCATTTGACCTCTTGCTTTTTTTTGTATTATTATTATTATTATTATTATTATTATTATTATTGTTATTATTATTATTATTATTATTATTACTATTATTATTATTATTATTATTTTTATTATTAACCGTAACCTTTTATTTTCTGGATACACAAAATAATACTATTATTATTATTATTATTAACTTTAAAATTATTACTTGAAAGCTAAAATACATTAATTCATATTTCTTGAAAATTAAAATACACTAAAAGTTACTTATTTAAAGCTAAAATACATTAATTCATATATGTACGTAGTACTAAAAATTTTAATATAAGAAATTTTGAATCCTATAAAAATATTATTAGTTACAAATTGAATAAAATATCTTATATTTTTATTATAAAAAAATTAAAAAAATTAAAAATTATACCCAATATGTCACGGTTTGACCAAACCGTGACATATACACCACAAGAAACTCACTCACAATAATTAACCCAATCTCGAGGTGCAGAACTTTTTCTGAAGCCCAATATGTCACGGTTTGGCCAAACCGTGACCTTTAGCCTTCAATATGTCACGATTTGGCCTCCATGTCACAGTTTGAATCGGTTTTTTTCAATTTTTTTACGGTGCGTCAAAATTCCCCTATTAAGAACATACAAATTTGAATCCATAAAAATCATATTTTAAATTTTAAAATAAGTACAAATTTAAAAAGTTGAGAAGTACAGGTCAAGATACTGTAATAGTCTTTTAATGTAAACTAGGTTTGGGCCCTGCGCCTTACCGTGGCTATGTGAGTTTTAACGTAACCCTAAATCAAAATCAAAATGAAGGTTTGAAACCATAAAATCAGCAAAATACACAAGTTAAAACACACCCAAACCCCAAATTCATAACACACAAGAACATTCAGAACCCAAAAGTAAATCAAAGCCCAACACCATAAACAAAATAGACGAAAATCAAAGCGCGACACAGTCCTATGTAGAAAAACTGACGAAAATCAAAGCCCCAAAAAAAGCAAACAAAATGAAAACCCAAACCTTAACAGGGTATGATAACGAAAGAAAGAAAATAGGAACCCGGAGAAAGACAACGCCAACGAATACTATAAATGAACGTAATCAAAACACCCATCAAAAAAGATGTGTGAAGAAACCAAAAAACTCACAAGAAAAACCCCATCCCCAAACCTCAAACCCACAAAACAAACCTATAAAAACACACAATGTTTTCAAAACCGGACCGGAAAGCGAACCGGACGGCTTAGAGGTTCACTGGTCGGACCGGTCGGACCGGATTACGAACCGGATGACGTCATAAATATTTAAAAAATATAAAAAAATTCCAAATATTTATAAAACTACAAACACATACCATTCAAGTAAACATAGTCCAATTTAGCAAAATACAAAAATCAAAGTTTAAACAACCATAAACCAAAACAAAATACAACATCCAAAGTTTAAACAACCATAAATCAAATAGTGGTTCGCCAATAATATTAACGAACCGGTGTTCCTTAATCCAAAACAACATCCAAAATACATACCATTCAAGTAAACATTGTCCAAATTAACGAACCGGTGTTCCTTAATCCATATAGAATAATATTTTTGTATTAAAATAAAAAAAATTCAAAAAAACGGTTCAACCCAGTTCCCCGGTTCCGATCGGGCCGATCGACTGCATGAACCGGCCGGTTCAACCGAAAACGGTCCAAAACCGCCGAACCGAACCGGCATCCTCACCGGTTCCCGGTCGAACCGGTCGGACCCATTAAAATAAAAAAATTCAAAAAACCGGTTCAACCCGGTTCGCCGGTTCCGGTCGGGCCGGTCGAACGCGCGAACCGACCGGTTCAACCGAAAACGGCCCAAAACTACCGAACCGAACCGGCATCCTCACTGGTTCCTGGTCAAATAAAAAAAATTTCAATAAACCGGTTCAACCCGGTTCGCCGGTTCCGGTCGGGCCGGTCGACCGCACGAACCGGCCCGTACAATCGAAAACGACCCAAAACCACCGAACCGAACCGACATTCTCACCGGTTCCCGGTCGAACCCGCCGGTCCACAAAACAAAACAAAACCAAAAAAATAAAAACCAAACAAAAAAAACCACCGACATCACCGACATAAGGTTTTAATAAGTAATAGAATATTATTTGGTGGAAGAGTTCAACAAAAATTAAAAAAAAGAAAAAGAAAAAAACCAAAAAAAACGGAACCATCCCTAGCCGCACATTCTAATTTCAAAAAAAGTCCAAAGAAAAAGACAAAAAAACATAGTTTAACGTAATTAGAAAAAAACGTAATATTGATTTTACCTGTGAAATAGATTCTTTTTTTGTGAAACGTATGAAATAGATTTTTTTTATAACACATCGAATTTACTTGTGAGATATAATGTAAATTTTTATTTATTTATTTACTATTTTCATCTTTAAGGTTTGGTAGTTTTAACCATTTGCATCCTTACAGTTTAAAAATCTTCATATACCCCTTAACGTTTTCATTTTTGTTCTCATTTGAATCCAAAACACTAACACCGTTAAATTATTCTGTTAACTCCCTTGTTAAAAGACTAAACTGCCCTTCAAATTAAAACCTTAATCCCCTCTTCATCTTCTCCTGTGCCGGAATTCGACATTTCCAGCGGCATGTTCGGCGTGACCTTGGGGGAAATAGTAAAATTTTGAGTTCACTGGTGGCATTTGGATCATGCTTCCGGCACACGCATGCCATAGCTGTGAATCTAAACATCTTTCGGTTTCTTTTGATTTGTTTTTTAATCCATAAACGTGATCATGTTTGTCTTCTCCGATGCAACTTCGAGTGTGTGTGTGTGTGTAAATTGCAGAAGCAACTCTTCAGTTCATAACCCCTATTTCATTAAATTGATCAATCAAACAGCGTATAATCAATACAACAATGAATTGAGTTTAATTAAAGATGAAATTAGTCAGATTGCGTCTCTTACCTCTTGAATCTTGTAATTAATCAGAAGAATTTGTGGGTAAACCCTAAAACTGCAAGAACAGAGTAGACTCTCATTGTCGTCTTCAAATCACATCGTTGATCTTTCACCCACAAATTCAAACAAAAATCTTGAATTCACAACACCCTTTTCGAATTCGGAGATGAAAAGGGGAAACCTACACGAATTAAGCGATTTCTTCAATATCTTGATGGAATATTATTAATCAGAGTCAAGAACAGCTACATCATCATCATCATCAACAACAACAGCAACAACTACAAACACTGATGCATTCAAACACACAACAAAGATTTCACAAGAGAAGATGAAGAGGTCAAGATACTGTAATAGTCTTTATTTATTTTAAGATGAAATCATACGGCTGTGTTTTTCTTTCTTTTTTTTGTATTATTTTTTTAAAATTAAAATGTGTGATCAGAATTGGTTCCTTAAATCCTTCCTTTTTAGTATTCCGTTTTGAACTTCCCTCTACCGTTTCTGTCATTAGTATAATTATAATTTATTAACATGGTTGTAATTGGCCAAATTCTGAAATATTGAATTCATATAAAACTATAAAAGAAAATGAAGTCAAAGGAGAGGGTCTCATGGAATACAGTAGGAGCCTAACATGACATGTTGACTTTACTTTATTTTGACGATGACCATTATCCAAGTAACCAAAATCAGGTCGTTTGACACTTCTTAGACTCAGATACAAAGAATAAAGTCAAAATCGAATTTAAAGCAAACATAAAAAGTCAAACGGTTACAATTCGTGTAAACAACATAAAGGATGGTCAATCTTTATTTTTTTATTCTATTTTCTTTTATAACTAACTTTTAACATGAAATATATCAAGCAATATATGATTCTTGGTTTTTGAAGCTTGTAACTCGAGTTGTAGGAGTTTGAAATAACTCAAGATAACTCTTAGCTGTTATATTTTGTTTTAAACTCATTTCATCACAAGGATGATGACTCGACAAGTTTAGTCGTCTCATTCTAGCGGTGTCTCTGATATTGAGGGTGAATAATCTGAAGTACTTGAAAAGTTGAGAAGTATAGGTTAGGAGATAGATGACTAAGTGGTTTAGCATACTCTTTTAGATGAGTAGACATACAACAAACATACACAGTAAAATATCATTTATCAGTTGGGAATGAACGATGAAAATGATCTAAATATTAAGAAAATTTCATTTACATATCATGGACAACGACTTTTAATATCCGTCTTCTATTTATATACGTTCAAATAAAAGCGATATACTTAAATTTGTAAATCAAATCAATACAACTTATATTACGGTTTAAAGTTTAAGCGTGTTATATTTATATAGCCATATTAGAAATAAATAATTTGTTTAATCATGAGATACACGATTAAAAGTTGGGTATCTGCATCTATTCATGTAAAGTATTCTATCTTATCAAGAATGACTTAGATTAAAGTGGTAATTGATACAATATCGTATATATTTACATGAGTAATATTATTCGCATATATAATCACTTTGTATTACTATTCATCTATAAAATGAAAATAACTATCGTTTATAAAAGTAGATTTACAATCAAAGATTCACGTGTTTATGACTATATATATAAAATTATTCTTATATGAACACAAATTTATAATATACTCGTTGGACATGATAACCACTTTTATTATCCTTTCTAATTTCATTTAGAGATATAATACTATTTGGGTCCAATGGGCTATATGAAGCCTTCAAATAAAAAGGTGAAATGGGCCTTTAGTAGCATGCAACGCCTACTGATCTGGTCATCAAGAGCATAGTCCAGTTAACATCGACTGTTATTAACTTACTAACTCTAAAATCCTATTGTTTTGATTACAAATTACTGTTTAAAATAGCTTTGTTAGCCTTTATAGAAAAAAAGTGTCAGTGTTTTTTTGGTTTTCTAGTAAAATTAGGTTTTCTCTTGAACCGTTCAAATTTAATATAAATTTTTATATATTTATTAAGATAATATATTTTTCAATAGATTATAATAAAGTTATATTCTTTAGTCTTTACTAAATAATATCCATAACTGGTTTTCTAAATCATAAGGTAACATTTTATGCACTTCTTTACTAAATAATATCCATAACTGGTTTTCTAAATCATAAGGTAACATTTTATGTACTTTTCATGTAGAAATTTACTAACTTATATCACCAAATCTTTATCGTGTCCGATAAGAAATTCGTATACTTTTTGTAAGGGTATTAGTAGACGTAACTGCTTGTGAACTGTTAAAGACGAGTTCACTAAAAGCTTGAATTGACGGGAGCTTAACTAGACGAGTTTAAGCCCAAGCTCGAGTATAAATTGAAGCTTGTTTAAAGATGAACGCAAGCAAAATCTTAAGTTTGATCAAACTAACAAACCTAATATAGTGTGATGCTTTGTCTTAAGAATCTTGATGTAGTTTTTTTTTAATTCTCTTTGTTCCCTGTGTCTTTACATCTTGCTAGTTTTATCAATGGAACGTCGGTTGCTCTAAATAAATATAAGAAGTAGAATTATTGTTGATTAATTAAAAAAGAAAATCAAAATGTCAACTAGACCCTAACTACACAATTTAAAAGTTCTTTTCGAAAGATACTGATTTTAATGTACTATCTACTCACCTAAGCCTAAAATATCAATAGAACCAACAATATTCGATCTGGTTAAATATATATATTTTCTAAAACGACACACACATTTACTACATGATTATTCATTATAAGATTTAAAACTTCAAACTGATAAAAAAATAACACTATTATATACTCAATCAAATGCCATTAATCTATAAATCACATCCGGTTAAATATATAAACCATATACTTTAAAGTACTTTAAACCGAAAATAACGTCATTTTTAGTAGGGAAATTGGATTTAAATAATACCAACTATTAATGTAACATCCTGTATTTTTGTGTCCATTTTATTTATGCAAATGTATAGCATCCTTAGTAAATTTTTATATATATATAAAAATATTGACAATAATAATAATAGATAATAATAATAATAATAATAATGATAATAATAAAAATAATAATAATAATAATAATAATAATAATAATAACAATAATAATAATAATAATAATAATGTTAGGTCTAGATTGTATAGGGCTAGATCAATTTTGTATAGGCTTAGTACTTGAAAATCAAGTCTTGTAATTAATATGTGTAACAGTCAAAATATATATATATGTGATTTGAATCTATAGGATAACCCCATATATATGTGTGTTGATTTGTGACTTGACAGGGAAAAACAATATACTTGGATGGATTCATGGAATTGACCAAGTGTATGAAACATCTACGGATGAACAATTTTGTTAATCCGTAGATATGTTTCATACAAGACCAAATGACCAAGTGTAAGTTTCTGCGGATGATTAAGTTTCATGAAGGGAAGACTCCTACGGAAGAAGGATTTCCTACGGAAGAACAACATTCCTACGGAAGAGCAAATCATCTACGGAAGAACAAAAGATCTGCGGAAGGCAAGACTCCTGCGGAAGAACATTATACTTGTGCGATTGCTAATCCCAAGAAGTCAAACAAGTCAACACAATCAATAACAAATCCCGAGAGATCCGGTGTTTCCTTAACCGACTCAAATCATCTATAAATATGAGTCCTAGGTTTCACATCTCGGTGAACACAATCAATCAATATTACGGCCGTCAAGAGTTCATTGTGCAACCCTAGCTGCCGTCACATCAACATCAAACATTATTCGTTTCACAGAATTCGATTGTTCATAGTCATTCATTATTATTCTTTTGTAATCATTACAGTATAGTTAATGAAATACATTTGAATTATTATTGATTTCGTATTTATTGTGTTTCTGTGGTTGTGTTCATCATTGATCATTACAAACAATTAAACGTCAATTAGTGATAATTCCGCGATCATTAAATTGATTTATTTTAATACTGATAATTCCTGAAGTGAGATCCTTGGATTCACAGGTGGTATCAGAGCATTGGTGCTCATTGATTTAGATCAATTGATCTATCAGTATTAAAATTATTTAATTGATTTTCAAACAATTCAATCAACGACTGATTTATCAGCAAGCACTCTCTCATTGCTTGTTTAATTTAGATCTATATTCAAATCAATTGAATACTAGATTTGCGTTTCTGATAGATCTGTCAATTTTCGCTTTTAAGTTTTTATTCATTCGTTTGCATTAAACATGAGTACTTTTGGTGGAGGATCTTATCAACCGCCAAAGTTGGAAATGAAAGCTGATTTTAAATCCTGGAAGATCAAGTTCAGGAATCATGTGAACTACACAGATTCTGACTTGTGGGAGTCCATCACTCAAGGTCCTTATATTCCACCCACTCTTGGGCCGGATTATAATGACAAAAATCAGCCAATCAGCACTAAGGACTTGCCACCTGATGATGTCAAGAAAGTCAAAGTTGATATTAAAGCATACAACTTGCTTAGTATGGCTTTACCTGAAGAAATCTTGATCAGGTGCGAGAACTATAAAACAGCAAATTCCCTGTGGAAGATACTTCACACTCTCTGTGAAGGGAGTGATGAGATCAGAAGCATAAGGAAATACACCCTTCGATCACAATATGAAACTTTTCATCATATTGAGGGTGAGTCAATTCCTCAGCAACTCCATAGATTTATGCAACTTGTTACTGAGATGAACATTTTGGAGTTAAAATATACTACTGAGGAACTGAACAAGAAGATGCTCCACACTTTACCTGAAAGTTGGAAGCAAACAGTCTCTATGTTCAAGAACACCATAGATCTCAAGACCACTGGTCTAGATACTTTGGTTGCTAAAGTTGAAGCACTTGAACTGGATGAACAGTCAAGAAACAAGAGTGTGAGAACTCATGTCTCACCTTATCACTTCAAGGAAACCAAGAATGCTGGAAGTGCATTTATCTCTAATAATGAAAGTGATAACTCTTGTACTTTGAGTGATGATGAAGAGGAAGTAAGCTTTTATGCGTCCAAACCCACTAAGAAATCATCTCAAAGTAAAAATCAAAAGGAAAAGGCTAAATCTACAGAGAAAAGAGAGACATCAGCAACAGCAAACTCAGAACCAATAACTGTGATATTGGATTCTGTAGAACAAAAGGTAGCCTTTGCAGCCTTTAGTTCTAGCTTTCAAGCATATCTTGGAAGTTCCCTTACATCAGCTAACATCTGTCAGCAAGACTTGGAGGAACTCCCTCCTGATGTAGTAGAAGAGATGGATCTACAATGGCAGATGGCGATGATTGCTTACAGAGCCAAGCAATATCTTCGACGAAATAAAAATCTGGCAGCAGCAAGCAAAACATCGAAGATTGGAGTTGATAAGTCAAAAGTCAGATGTTACAAGTGCAATCTCTATGGTCATTTTTCTAGAGAATGCAACCAACAATCAACTCCACAGCATCAGCAGCAGCAGCAACAAAATCAGCAGCAACAACACTATCAGAATCAGCAGCCAACCTCTCAAAGATCTCTGCATAGACAACCTCAGCTCACATCCCCACCAGCCACAAATACATCAGCAGGACCAAGCAACTCTAAGGAGACAGGGCTGATCATACTTCAGGATGGAACATGTGACTGGAGCATGTATGAGAAGGAAGTGATAGAGGAGAATCAAGCACTGATGGCACATATGGAAAACAAAGTTCCTCCTATGGCCAGAGAGGTAAAAGACAGGTTATGTTCATCAACATGTGTTGAGGAAGTTGAGAGATATAGAGTCCATGCTCAACAATTGGCTGATAAAGTAAAAGAAACTATGGTTTTAAATGAATCACACTTAAGAGAACAAAAACTATATCAAATCAAAATAAACTCTTTACAAAAAGATTTAGAAAAATATGTTTCTGAAAACTACAGTCTAAAAGCCCAAGTTGAGCATCTGACGACTTCCTTAACAAAATCCATGGCTGATCATGCATCCACTGAAGTGAAACTTCAGAAGTTTTAACTATCATCTCAGCAATATGAGAAGTTGCTAAATTCTCATATTGAATCAAAGAACAGGTCCGGGTTGGGTTATAATGCTGTTGCACCACCTATTAATGATAACTACACACCTTTACCTGAAACAATGACTAACAATTTGTCAAATCATTTTGTGCAAAGCACCAAAATTGACATCAAAGATAGTCAAATAAACAACAATAAAACTGAGATGAGTGAAACTGAATCTACTGAATCAGAATCAATTAAACATAATGAATCAGATTTTGATAACTATGATGACCTGGATGATTCTGATGAACATGATACTGATCAACTGAACATTGGTAAGAATATTCAAGTTGAAACTGGTCTTCCACGAGTCCTTGAAGAATCAAAGCTGTAATATCCGCCAAAGCAACGGAACATGCTGAAGACTATTTGCAAGAGGATTGCTGAACTTAATGAAGGATTACAAGAACTGAATCTTCACAAGATTGATAGCTGCGGATCAAGCACAAAAGCACCTTTGTCATCTTCTGATAAAGGTAAGAAACAATCAAACAAGAATCCTCGGAAAGCACCAACTGAAGAATCCGTAGAACACCTGCGGAAAAAGAACTATGAAGAATCCGTAGAACACCTGCGGAAAAAGAACTATGAGGAATCCGTAGAAATCTGCGGAAATCAAAAACTGCCAAGTCCGTAGATCATCTGCGGAAGGCAAAAACTACTGAATCCGCAGACAAGCAACGGAAGAAAGAATCTGATATTGCGGACGAGGTAACAAGAGAAACAAACAAACATGCTCAGAAAAAGGTCAATATCAAGCAACTAAAGGGAGCCAAAGACAAACAAACAACAGCTAATGAAGCACAGAACAAAAACAAGAAGAAATCATCTGATGTCTCAGCAAGTGAGAACAAAAACAACAAAAAGAAGGCTGAACTCGAAGACACTTCTGAGAAATATTGCAAATGGTGTGATATGAAGAATCACAACACTGATGAATGCTATTTCAGTAGCTACTGTTCCATTTGCAACATGAACAATCACATGACTGATGATTGCTTCTTCAACAAACATTGTGCCATTTGTGACAAAAATAACCATTCCACTCAGGAATGTTATTTTAATAAGAAGAATAAGAAAAAGAACAACAAGAAGTCATAATGTGCATCATCTGACTCAGAAAGTGAAAAAGAGACAAAGGCTCAGAAAGAACAACAAAAGTCAACGAAAAGATCATCTGTTGCGGACAAGACTGTGAAGAAGAAAATACAAGCACAGGCTAAGACACCTCACAAAAAGGTGGATTTGTCTGACAAACAGACTGAAGTTGTTGATGGTTTCTTTGACAACTTTGATAAAGGTATTCCTGTGTCTCAATCAAAGCAGAAAGATGAAGAAACTTTCAAGTCTACAGGATCCTCTTCAAAGTTAAGATACCAACCAAAACAAGCCAAGTTGAAGAATGACTCGGATAAGCATGAAGCTACTCAGAAATCTGAATCATCTTCAACAGAATCATCCTCACCACCATCAGATCAAAAAGAAACAACTAATACTGAAACTTCAAGATTAATTCATGAAGGAGTAACTATTGTTGACACAACTGGCAAACCCAAGACAATTAAGCCTTGGGTTGTCAAGACTAACTAATTTCTTTTTGTGTGCAGGAACAATCATGGAGAGCTGACAACAAGTGGTATGTTGACAGTGGTTGTTCCAGACATATGACAGGCAACTGTGCACTTCTCCATGACTTCAAACATAAACATGTCTCTTATGTGGCATATGGTGGGGATAAGAAGGGAGGTAAAATTGTTGGTGAGGGAATGGTAACTAATGGTGTTTTAACATTTGAAAAAGTAAATTACTGTGAAAATTTGCAGTATAATTTACTTAGTGTTTCTCAAATTTGTGATCAAAATTATTTAACACTATTTGATGACACTAACTGTTACATTCTTAAGCCAGGTTTTAAAATTCCAGCAGACTGGATACTTCTTAAAGCATCAAGAAAAGGCAACACATATATCTTGGATATGAACAACACAACACTCACAAAACATGAGACATGCCTGCTGTCCAAATCTTCCGAAGATGAATCTCAATTGTGGCATAGAAGGCTTGTCCATTCCAACATGAAGAACATGAATAAATTGGTGAAAAATGACTTAGTCATTGGATTACCAAAGAAAGAATTTCATTGTTCTAATCACTGTTCTTCATGTTATAAAGGAAAACAACACAGAGTGTCTCATAAATTCAAAACAATCAACACTAACACTACACCACTCAAATTGCTTCACATGGATCTCTTTGGTCCAACCAATGTGCTGAGCATTGGAAAAAGGCAATATTGTTTGGTGATAGTTGATGATTTCACTAGATTTACATGGGTCTTTTTCTTAAAACGTAAGAGTGAAACATCTGAAACATTAATGGACTTTGTGATCAAGATTGAGAATCAACTTGATTTAAAAGTTAAAATTTTTAGGAGTGACAATGGAACTGAATTTGTTAATGCTGATTTGGATTCTTTTTGCAGGACTAAAGGAATAGCTAGACAATTTAGTGCCCCAAGAACTCCACAACAAAATGAAGTGGCTGAAAGGAGAAATAGAACACTGATAGAAGTAGCCAGAACAATGCTAGCTGATTCTCAGTTACCCATTACATTCTGGGCAGAAGCTGTGAATACAGCTTGCAATGTTCAAAATAGAACTTTGATAGTCAAAGAACATAATAAAACACCTTATGAACTCTTATTTAAACGAAAACCTTTTATAGGATATCTTAGAGCTTTTGGGTGTCATGTGTCCGTTTTAAATACTAAAGAACAATTGGGAAAATTTTCTGAAAAAGCCTATGATGGTTTCTTTGTTGGATATTCATCCACTTCTAAATCATATAGGGTGTACATTCCAGAACATAACATAGTTGAAGAGACTCCCAATGTTTCTTTTGATGAATCCATGTTTACTACCAATGTAAAAGGATCATCTTGGTTATTTGATATAGATGCATTAACTGAATCATTTAACACTGGTTATCTGATCAACGCAGGTGCTGCGGATACATGTTATCCCTTTGTGCCCCCAAGTGTGAATGACGTGCCTTTAACAGCTGACCCACCAAGAGCACAAGTGTCACCTGGACCACAGCAAAGATCAAGTCAGCAGCATGAAGCTACTTCTGGAGAAGCAAACTCTTCATTCCCAGCATATGTAAATTCATCAGCAGATGTTCCCTCATCCGTAGATATAAATACTGGTGCAACTACTGATGCTAGAGATGGAGAGGAGGTAGTCATTCAACAACCATTTCCAGCTTACCAACATTGTTCATCCGTGGATGGTGATGTATCTCCTACGGAAGTACAAAATGCCTCCGTCGATGCTGCAGTTCCTCCTACGGAAGAACAAAATGATGCTTCCGTAGAACCTCCTACGGAAGAACCAAATGATGCTTCCGTAGAACCTCCTGCGGAAGAAGACAACCCAGCAGCAACTACTAAAGCTGATCAACATGAGCCTTTTGATTACTTCATCGACTCAACCTCTCAGCTGACACCATCTGCTTCAATGGGTTTCATAAACTTAGACTCCACAGTTCAAGTTGATGCTGTCTCAACAAGCAGAGTACACAAGTCTCATCCAACAGACAATATCATTGGGGACCTGCATGCTAGAACCACAAGGAGCAAAGGAGGTGTGGCAAACATTTGTTTGTTCACCTGCTTTTTGTCCCAAACAGTTCCTGCAAACATTACAGCTGCACTAAAAGACAACAGCTGGATTGAGGCCATGCAAGAAGAGTTACAACAATTCAGAAAACAGAAAGTGTGGACTCTTGTAGATTTGCCTACGGGTTAACATCCAATTGGCACAAGATGGCTTTTCAAGAACAAGCTGGATGACAGAGGTATCATAGTGAGAAACAAGGCCAGACTTATTGCTCAAGGATGACTCAGGAAGAGGGAATAGACTATGATGAAGTCTTTGTACCAGTTGCAAGGATTGAAGCTATACGAGTCTTCCTCGCTTATGCAGCATTCAAGAAGTTCACAGTCTATCAGATGGATGTGAAGTGTGCTTTCCTTTATAGGAAAATTGTTGAAGAAGTCTATGTGGCTCAACCCCCTGGATTTGAAGACCCTGATTATCCACATAGAGTATACAAGCTTGACAAGGCTTTGTATGGTCTTCATCAAGCACCCAGAAAGTGGTATGACACTCTATCATCATTCCTGCTGAAGAATGGCTACAAGAGAGGAACAATTGATCAGACACTCTTCCTCAAACATGAACATCAAGATCTTTTGGTAGTTCAAATATATGTTGATGACATAATATTTGGATCAACCAACAAGAAGCTGTGCCAAAGCTTTGAAGACTTGATGAAGTCTGAATTTCAGATGAGCTCCATGGGAGAATTGACATTCTTTCTTGGCTTACAAGTTCATCAGAAACCAGATGGCATTTTCATCAATCAAGAGAAGTACATTCATCAAATTTTGAAGAAGTACAATCTTGCTGATTCCACTTCATGCAAGACACCAGCATCAACAATAGACAAGATTGTGCCTGACCCTGCTGGCAAATCCATAGATCAAAGATTGTATAGATCAATGATCGGTTCATTAATGTACTTAACTGCCAGTAGACCTGACATCATGTTTGCTGTTTGTGTTTGTGCCAGGTATCAATCAGACCCAAAGGAGTCACATCTGAATGCTGTAAAGAGAATCTTCAGATACCTGAAAGGCAAACCTGCATTGGGACTTTGGTATCCCAAAGATGGAGATTTTAGCCTCTACTCCTACTCAGATAGTGACTATGGAGGGTGCAACAACAACAGAAAATCCACAACTGGTGGATGTCAATTTTTAGGACCAAGACTTGTTTCATGGCAGTGCAAGAAGCAAACAAATGTATCTGTATCCACAGCTGAAGCAGAGTACATAGCTGCTTCAGCAGGTTGCTCTCAAGTACTTTGGTTGCAAAACCAATTACTTGATTATGGTTACAATTTCCTTCATACACCAATTCATATTGATAATTCAGCTGCTATGTTTATAACTGCTAACCCAGTTCAACATAGTAAAACTAAACACATTGAAATTAGATACCATTTTCTGAGAGATTGTTCTGAAAAAGGTCTAATCAAGTTAGTCAAAGTAGACACAACCAATCAGCTTGCTGATTTGTTTACTAAAGCATTTGATTCTGTTAGATTTAATTTTTTGATAGAATCTTTAGGGATGATTAACTTAGAATAAATCAACAAAAGCATATGATTGACTTTGTGCAGAGTAATCGTTAAGGATAACTTAAGTGTCTGATAGAACATCTATACATGCATTATATTAGGGAAATGATAGTAGACTATACTTGGCTATTAAACAAAACCTCAATCTGACTTATCTCATACTGATATGTGAGTAGGTTCAACTTGAGTGGAAACAAAGCTAAGAGCATGCCAAACTAAAAGCATGAGGTAACTGTTTGTGAGGATTCCATTTGAGAATCAAGAAGGTATGTTCTCTCCTGATGTGATCGAATCACTTACACAAGCACACTATGTAAAATACTTTATAATATTCTATCTTTGTAAAGTCATATTCCCTCTGTTTTGTGTGAACAAAGACCTGGGACTGTGATTAATAAGTGTGATCTTCATTCTCCCTCTGTTTTGTGTAAACAAAGACCTGGGTTAAAGTTCACCTCTGTTTTACGAAAGTAAAGACCTGGTGACTATGAAGATCATATTTCAGCTCTAAAAAGGAATCATTTGTGATCCATTGTACATCAAGTCAAAGAGCTTTAACATCAAAGCATTCATGAGACTGAAATTTGTCTCAAGATAGAACTTATAATTTAATGTACATAGTCATTAAGTGTGGACTGTAATGATTTGCCTCACCTACGGAAGACATACTCTAATGATAATTGAATGTGAGACTCATGATTGCTACTGATTAACAAACTTCACAACATGATAAATCGCATGCCTAGTTGATACAATACTCATGTTTGAATTTAAGTGGATCTATATACTTGCAATCAGATATGTGTTGAATCAACTAATCAACATCAGCAGAAGCCAATTTATAGTATGATCCCTCTATATATATATGCATGCATGTAACTGTTTGTCAGATGTTTAATTGTTATCTCAACTGACTTTCTCTCATTTAGACTGTCATATGCCTGTCATGCCTGTTCACAACTTAAATTTATGATGAATGCAACAGTTTCACATTAATCACAAATTTAGGGGGAGTAGTTCATGCATGAAAAACAATACAAAGCTGATAATTGATTTAACTTATTTTGAAGGAATTGGAACTTGAGCACTAACTTGAATGCAGGATACAGGAAACTTGCTTCCCTGTACTTAATTGCCATGCAAATAAAGTCAACAATGTCCAACATCAACATTTGATTCTACTCAGTAGATATCATACATTTAAAGTTTTAAACTTTTTATGTTCCGCAGAAGTTTCAGTAATACTTCTCATCCGTAGAAGTAACAGTGAAATTTCTGCATCCGCAGAAGTCACAGTAATACCTCTCATCCAAAGGAAGTATTGTGTGATTTCTGGTTCAGCAGCAAAACAAATGCATTGTTTGAACTAATCCATCCGCAGATGTTAAACCATCCGCAGATGTTAAGGTTCCGCAGATGTTCTGCGAAAGACATGCATTATAAATAAACTTGGGATACGGGAAGGAATAAATGGAAGTGGGCCCAACATAGGAATAAATGGAAGTGGGCCCAACATAATGTGAGCCCAACATAATTAATAAAAGAAGTTAATATGTTCGACTATAAATAAGGTTTCTGACTCTTAAAATTCATTAATCAATTTTACAGAGCACTTTTTCAGATTAACCTAGAAAATCGCCCATTTTCTCCCTCTTTTTCAAAATTTCAAAATAACTGTTCCAAGAACACATTATCAACATTATCCAGTAACCGATTACTGTTACTGCAAAGGTAAATCATGTCTTAAACATCAATACGGAACTGGTTAATCGATTATTGTCATTTAAACGATTCAACTGCATGGTTTCTAACTTGATTTTCTTTGCAGATGGCAAATAGATTTGCTAAAGAACACAATGTGTGCGCGTTCTTGAACGCTGATGATCCAGCAGCAGAAGGATGTCGAGATATCATAAGATATCTCCGACGATCCAGGCTCTTCTACGCCTTGACGGCTGAGCCTGTGATCCATCAGGCGCACATTATTGATTTCTGGAACTCAGCACGAGTTGAAGAACAAGACGATGAGGAGGTGATAGTGGCTGAGGTTTTGAGTCAGCGTCTTCGATTCAATGAAAGCACCTTACGAAGATGTCTGGAACTGGGAGATAGAGAAACAGGGCACCCCGATGTATTGGAGAATGAATACATTGAAAAAGTATTCAACCTAATAGGGTATGATGGTGACTACGAGAAAGGGGAAATCAAGAAGGGTAGGTTGTGCAAACCGTACAGATTCTTGTGTCACACCTACCTAAAGTGCATGTCGAACAGGAAGTCGGGGCTAGACAGATTCTCTCGGCACATTTCATCCGGAATCATTGGAGTATTCGAGGGGAGAATCTATAATTACGCCAAATACATCTTCAATTGTCTGATTGAGCAAGTCAAACTGCAAAAGAATGACAAGATGTACATGTTCCCGAGATTCATTCAACTGGTGATTAACTCAGAGCTTCCAAGGTTGAGCAGAGTTGGAGAAGTGTTTGTACAAGCACACCTGAGCAAATCAGTGTTGAATAAACTTAGTGGGAAGTATGAGGGTCCGGATATGCCAATGTTCGCACATGTTATAGATTCTCAAGCAGACCTGCCACAAGAGTTGGCATTGGCAGATGAAGCAGAATCATCTGCTGATTCTGCACAATCTTCTCACTCACCACACCAAACACCACAACACCAACAACAATCACCACTCCAAACACCACCACTACAACATCAATCACCCAGCCAATCACCCTCTCAACAACCACAATCACCAGCAAGCCTAAACACCCAACCAATCTCCCCAATTCACCACCATCAATAACCTGTACTAATATCATCATCGTCCATCAAAGATACTCAGTCAATATCTCCTATCCAACAACAATCATCATCATCCTCTCAGTCATCATCTCATCACACTCAACCACTCTCTCCACAACAAATCCAATCCCCCGTACAACCACCACCAGAATCTCCAACACATCAATCACCGGAAAGTGCTGGGACTGAACCTTTTGAGGTAACTGAGTCTGTACACTCCGTACACTCAGGAGACACAGAAATATTATCTGAAGCCAGCACTGTTCCTTTCTCACCAACACACACAGAAGAACAACCTTCATCAGCACATACCGAGCCCATACTTTCATTGAAAGATGAACAACTTGTTGATGAACACGGGGAAGTTCAAGAATCTGCTCAGGATGTCACTGCATACCATGAAGATGAATTAAGTGACAGTGACATTCCTGTGAGCAAAAGCTTGCTGGTTTCTAAGTACAACAAGTTGATACTTAAAACCAATAAGCGAAAACAAAGAATTCTGGAGCTGAGAGGTGTAATTCAAGAAAAGGATGAAGAACTGATGAAGAAGGATGCCAGTCTAAAAAGACTCAGAGAAGATGCACTATGCAACAATGAAATTATTGATGCATTGTTCCAAACAAAACGGGAGTTGGAGGCTGCTTTAAAAAACGAGCAAAATGAAAAGGCTGAGCAAATAAAGCAAAAGGATCTAGAGATAGAAAGCCTGAAAAGAAAACTCTCAGATCTGAAAACAAAAGTGGATTCAAGAGCTGAGCCAGCAAAACAGTCGGGTAGAGCTACTAAGCCACTGATCTCATACACCCGAAAAAGAAAATACTTTGGAGCTACTCAAAAGAAACCAGAAGATGAAAGCTCTCCAAAGAAACCAAAACTTCCATCTCCTGCACCTACACCTTCAGTAGAAGTGACTGCTGTGAAGGTATCCTCCGGAGAAGAAGAAGACAGTGATAAAGAGTGGGAGGAACTAACAAGAATGGAGTCCCCCACTGATGATAAGGGTGGAAAGGCTGATGACCTTCTAACAACAGCTGATATCATGGAAGAGAGGCCTGACTCCAGTATGTTTATGACCCTCATCAACCATGGTTTTCCGTATGACATGGTTGAGAGGATGAACACATCAGAAATGACCAATGCACTGAAAGAATTTGAGTTTGCCAGGTTCATAATCCCAAACTGTGATTATGAAGCCTTTACTACATTTCAATCATTGGAGAAAATCAAGAAGGATTTGGGCCACTGTGACACAGCAAAACTTACAAAATACAATATGACTTGCTGGTTACAGGGGCACAACTACAAGCCGCATGAACTTAAAGGTAGAACTACTGGAGAGTTGCGGAGGATGATGGAGCATGTAATGAAGGTCGAGTTGGAAACAGGAGTAAAATTCAGAACAACAGCTCCTCATCCTACTGATGACAAACAAAGCAAATTATCTGCTGATCCAATCACTGTGGAACCCAAGGATCAGCATAAAGCTAAAGATAAGCTCATCAGGGAACCAAGGGAAGTCATTCCAGGCAAAGTATGGCCCCTTGGTACCACTGTCAGAGAAATAACTGATCAGAAGTCTACTCTGATTCAGTTGATTGATCACCTCACAACTCCCAACTCAGCTGAAGAAAATAAAATAATGGCATGGAAATATGATCAGGAGTGGGATTGTGTAGTGATTAAAAGGATATCAGGAAGAGTTGAATACTTCCGTGATGTGTTTTCAGTACTCTGCCTTCCTGAGAATGATTTAAAGGACCTGCAATGCCTTACTTTGACAAATTATCCAATACACCCAAGGGGCAGGGACTTCTCAAGCAGAGTGGGTCAACTGAAAACAAGGTTCAAAGATGATGTGATCATAGGAGCTAAAAGAGATGATGATGCTCACAAACGAAGAACTCAAGGGCAGAAAAGATCCAAGTCCAATACCTCTGACTCAGTAGATGATGAATTTCTGAAGAGGGTTGGATATAACAACAGAACATCAGCAGCCATCAAACACATTGAAGGAACTCAATACACACTCCCTATTACTGAGTGGGGATATGTAGAGAGGACAAAAGAGCTGGTGCTGATGAGAACTGCAGAGAACAAACGCGCAGAAAATATCAGGATCTTTGATCCTGCGGAAATCAAATTGCTTCATCTAAGCTACACTTTGTACCTTCATGACAAATTCTTTCCGAAGCTGAGTGATGAAGCAGCTCAAAATGATCTGTTCCTGCTTGTACACATGATCCAAGTCATCGACAAACTTCATGCAAAAGCCTACAAACGACGAAGACATAATGCAGGCTTGCTGAAGGGAACAGAATATGAAGAAGTCTCAGAACTTCGCCTCTCCGAACAAGATGAACTTGAAGTAGTGAAGAATGACCGAGTATTGGAGACTCTCACTACAGAAGAGGATTTTCTGGGACTTGGCTACGAGACTCTGAAGAAGATCAGGAAAATGGAGATCAAATACAAGTATGATGATCAAAAGGCAGCTGTATCTTACTTCTACAACAAAATTATATCAAGAGTCAAGGAGCTAGCAGTGTTGAAAGACTGATTACAAGGAGCTAAGCCTAAGGGGGAGTATTGTTAGGTCTAGATTGTATAGGGCTAGATCAATTTTGTATAGGCTTAGTACTTGAAAATCAAGTCTTGTAATTAATATGTGTAACAGTCAAAATATATATATATGTGATTTGAATCTATAGGATAACCCCATATATATGTGTGTTGATTTGTGACTTGACAGGGAAAAACAATATACTTGGATGGATTCATGGAATTGACCAAGTGTATGAAACATCTACGGATGAACAATTTTGTTAATCCGTAGATATGTTTCATACAAGACCAAATGACCAAGTGTAAGTTTCTGCGGATGATCAAGTTTCATGAAGGGAAGACTCCTACGGAAGAAGGATTTCCTACGGAAGAACAACATTCCTACGGAAGAGCAAATCATCTACGGAAGAACAAAAGATCTGCGGAAGGCAAGACTCCTGCGGAAGAACATTATACTTGTGCGATTGCTAATCCCAAGAAGTCAAACAAGTCAACACAATCAATAACAAATCCCGAGAGATCCGGTGTTTCCTTAACCGACTCAAATCATCTATAAATATGAGTCCTAGGTTTCACATCTCGGTGAACACAATCAATCAATATTACGGCCGTCAAGAGTTCATTGTGCAACCCTAGCTGCCGTCACATCAACATCAAACATTATTCGTTTCACAGAATTCAATTGTTCATAGTCATTCATTATTATTCTTTTATAATCATTACAGTATAGTTAATGAAATACATTTGAATTATTATTGATTTCGTATTTATTGTGTTTCTGTGGTTGTGTTCATCATTGATCATTACAAACAATTAAACGTCAATTAGTGATAATTCCGCGATCATTAAATTGATTTATTTTAATACTGATAATTCCTGAATTGAGATCCTTGGATTCACAAATAATAATAATAATAATAATATAATGTTAATAATAATAATAATAATAATAATAATAAAACTTAGAATTAAAGTGCAGGGGGTTGTTTTGCCATTTTGAAAACTTTGAATAAAAGTTTATAGCATAAAATAATAAGGAAATCAAAGATGAGGGGCCATTTATGTAAATACCCAAACCGCCCTCCCTTTTACCCCGTTTTCCCGGCTGCCGGCTCCGGCGAGCTCCGACCGAGCTCCGGCGAGTTCAAAACCCCATTTTAAAACCAAATTGACCCCCAATCTAACCCCCAACTCGCTCGGTCTCACGATTCGAACCCGAGCCATGGTTTAATTTCATTTTCCCGCTCGTTCACCTCTCCGAATCAAAACCGAGATGAACCTCGAATCAAATCTCATCCAAATACACGAAATCAATCAAATTAATCATTTCTAAACTTAATACGCGTCTCAAACAATCAATCAATCAATTATAATTACAAAATAACAACTCGAATCTCTCAAATTTGGTAAACGGGAACGTGGTTTCAAAATCAAACGTGTTAAGCTCAAATCCATGAAATCAAAGCTATATATTGTGGTCTTTCGGTTCATTGTGAAGTTCCTAAACTCCCTGAACCTCCAATTTCACAAGAAATTTCCTCGATCAGAAAACCCAAATCTTAAGAACATCCAAACCGAAGTCGAACTCGATACCACTCAAAACCCCATCAAAACAGGTAATCCAAACCTGTATTCTACTTGTTTTTTATCAAGGATCAAAAGCCCTATGACGATTTAGGTGATTAACACCGAATCGAGGGTCAATTTTGATTCTGTGAACCTAGGGTTCATCGAATTCGGGGATGAATCGCAGCTTAGAGTTAAAAGGTTTTCAAGCCAATGTGAACCAAGGCCACGGCCCTGGTTCACTGGCACACGCGCTCCATGTACAATGGGAGGTCCCGGGTTCGACCCCGGCAACCCCCCTTTTTCTTTTTCTTTTCTGATTTCTTTCTTTTCTTCTTTTCTTTTTAATCATTTAACCTTTTTTAAATTCTGAAAATTTCTAAAATTAATTTTATAAAATGCAGATTAATTTGTTTACTTTTGTTTAATTAATTTGTGACTAAATTAATTTTTTTTAAAATACTTTTGTATTTATAAATACATAATTTTAGTTTTAAAAATAGAAAAGAAATGAGTAAACATAATACTTGTATATGTATATATATATTTTTAAATAATTAAATTGTTTAGTTACTTATACCTATATATATATATATATATATATATATATATAGTTCTTTTAATAACTAAATCATTTAATATGATATTATAATTGTTTAGTATGTATATTTATATATATATTCAAACAATTAAATTGTTTAGTTATTTATACCTATATATATATATATTTATATATGGTTCTTTTAATAGCTAAATCACTTATTATGATTATTATACACAATATTATAATTGTTTAGTATATATTTATATATATATTCAAACAATTAAATTGTTTAATTACTTATACCTATAAATATATATATATTTATATATAGTTCCTTATAATAGCTAAATCACTTATTATAATTATTATATACAATCCTTATAAATCGGTTTAACGTACAATTAAATCAAGTTTTATTTATTCTTTCTCTTACGCGCAAACAATTGATTATACCAAGTATAAAAATCCATTCGTTCCATTTAACCGATCACATTATTAACATGTAATAAATACGAATAATTATTAAATCCTATTAGACCTACAATTAATCATCAAACAAATTATAACGCGCTATTTTATTTCGTTTAGGTGCGTTGTGACGTTTGTGTTGGAAATCTTATTCGTGGTTATTCTTAGTACATCTACAAGTCTCCTTTATTAAACATGTGAGTTCTTATGCCCCGCTTTACGATTATTTCACATCTTTCAGGGTGAAACATGTTGCTTATACAAACTTACACATACACGCTTTGATACTTATTACACACGTGCAATTCTTTACATAGTCGTGGTTGTTTGGATATGTTAAGTATTATATGAGATGTGACATACGTGTGCAATCATTAACTATTGCTAGCCTAGCGAAGTCTTAGATCTTTGGTCCTGACAAGCCTATTTGGTGCTAAAGCCGAGGGATTGCCGGCTTCTAGGAGCCGTATGCTTGTGCACTAGGGAACCAAATACACTTAGCTAATCATGCTTATTCATATTATTCAGTCGAGGCTTGATTGTAACTATGCATGTTCTATATACTTACTATCTTATGACCATTGACTAGAATTGCCACATTTTTGTATACTTATTGTATTTAAAACCATGAGAACTCACCAACTAGTTAGTTGACTTTATTTTCAACATGTTTCAGGTAATATTCAAGCTTAATGATGATTGAAGAAATACTCAAACCTAGGACATGGACCTAGACTTAATAAGAAGAAAATTGGATTTCTATTTCTGTTTGTTCTATTATTCATGAGACTTGATGTATGTGTTGGTTGAAACAATTGATTAATGACATTTTATGCTTTAACATAGCGTTATGTGGCTGTGAACAATCTTAACCCTCACACCTCGACGTTTTCGCCGTCAAGGTTGGGGTGTGACAGATTGGTATCAGAGCCCATAACTATAGGGAATTAGGTTATTAGAAATGGTGACCTAGACTATAGTTTATGCATGAACCTTATAGAATAGTATTCTTATGAATACATACTTATTGTTTGCATGCTGCCTAACGCTATGCCTTATTATGTGCAATGTGATGCCTTAGCATAGGTGCCTTTCTACATGATTAAATATTGTTACCCGTCTCCCCTAGACTTATCTTAAACGTTGATTCTCCCCGACAGTTACTATTTCTTAAACTTATTCTCGTCTCCGAGTAGAATCTATTGATAGGAATTCTTTAGACTTTATGTCTAATCTTGTAAATATCCCATCAAGATTTTTGATTTCATAAACCAAAGAACTAGTGTGGTACATAGACACCTGTATCCTGGATTTTCTGGCAAAAGGCCCTCGGGCTAAGGTAAGCATTTCGCATAAATCCTACGGGACCAGTCATGCTTACCTGGGGATTTCCGGGATGAGTGATAAACTATGACCAACATACACAAGTTCCTGAGGTGAATGGGTCAATTTATCTTGACGTGTCAACATTTCCAAATGGTGATGCGTCATCAAATGGAATCATTCCGTATAATTCATGATTCTTACCTTAATTGCCCATCCTTATTATCCTTTTAACCGATCCTAACCCAATTTGTATTTTTCCAGCATGTCTCGTTACCACGGAAACCAAGGAAAATCCGGCCGTAAGCTTGCTGCCATGATTGCCCGGCAAATGGCTGCGGTCATCCCGACCATGGTGGCTGAACTCAGCAGCACTATGATCGCAAACGTCACGAACAACAGCAATGGCCAAGGGGAAAATAGTGCGAACCAACGGCATAACAACCAGTCTTGCACCTTCAAGCACTTTAGTTCATGCAAGCCTCCGAGTTATAGTGGCAAGGAAGGTGCCACCGGTCTGTTAGAATGGTTTGAGGGGATGGAGAACACCTTCATCAACTGTGAGTGCCCCGAAGCACTCAAAGTAAGGTATGCCACCAGTATGCTGCAGCAACGGGCCTTAACATGGTGGAACAGTGAAAAGAGAAACCGAGGCCCCGACGCGATCTTGGCCTTAACTTAGGAGGATTTCAAAAACATAGCCATCGCCAAGTTTTGCCCGAGGAGTGAAATCCAGAAACTGGAGGAGGAATTCTGGAACTTGAAACAGGATGGCGGGAACCATCTGGCTTATTCTACCCGTCATCATGAATTGAGTATACTGCTGCCACACATGGTGGATACTGTTTCCCGTAATGTGGAAAAATTTATTAAGGGAGTACCGCCTCAAATTCAGGATGCTGTTGTGGGTAGCCGACCCGCAACTCTGAAAGAAGCCATCACTATCACTGCACAGCTGACGGAGAACCACATCCGAGCGGGCACTATGTCTGCAAAGGGTGCCAAGAAGACTGAGAAGACGACCCCCGAGGAGGTCAAGGAGGTCAAGCCTGATAACAAGAAACGGAAGTTTGTACCGGCACGGAACTATGCCGTGGCTGCTCCTAAACCGCCCCAAAGACAGTGTACTACCGGGGCTACACCGGCAGCACAAGTGCCCATGGCAAGGGCTTATGCGGGCCCTCTACCTATGTGTAACACGTGTAGGTATCATCACCCGGGCAACCTTCCGTGTCGCATCTGCACACTATGTGGCAAGTACGGGCACCTCGTGGCAACGTGCCGCCGAGCAATGGGAAACGCAGTGACGGAACCAAATCGGGTCTGCTACAATTGTGGAGAACCAGGTCACTACCGTCCCCAATGCCCTCATCTTGTAGGCAATGTTCCACAAGCTCGTGGACGTGCCTTCAACATCAACGCGAACCAAGCTCAGGCGAACAACGAGGTGGTGAACGGTACGTAAAAATTTCAACCCTATCTCCATAAAATTTCTCTTAAAATTTCTTACTTATGTCCTTAAGTGACCTTAAAACCTATACAGGTATGTTTCTTATTAATGACACCTATGCATGCGTATTATTTGATTCGGGTGCTGATAGAAGTTTCGTTTCCTTAGAGTTCGAGCCGACACTTTCTAAACCTCGCTCAAATCTAGAGAGACCTCTCACCGTCAAAGTTGCTGATGGAGAACCCATCACCGTCGACGTGGTTATCCGCGATTGTCTATTGTGCCTCGACAACCATAAATTTCTTATCGACCTCATTCCAATAAAGCTTGGAAGCTTCGACGTTATTATTGGCATGGATTGGTTATCCAAGAACCATGCCGAGATCATCTGCTTCGAGAAGTGTATTCGCATGCCCTTACCCTCCGGTGACACGATGAAGGTGTTCGGTGAACGGTCCTCCAAAGGACTCAAGCTTATGTCATGTACTAAGGCTCAGAAATGCCTAAGTAAAAGTTATCCGGCATTCTTGGCCTATGTAGTCAACACCAAAGCCAAAGAGAAGGAACTCAAAGATGTTCCAGTTGTACGAGAATTCCCTGAGGTCTTTCCCGATGATCTTAGCGGTTTACCTCCCGTACGCGAAGTAGAATTTAAAATCGACTTGATTCCGGGAGCATGCCCCGCGGCTAAATCACCTTACCGACTCGCACCATCGGAAATGCAAGAACTCTCTAGCCAACTCCAGGAATTATCCGAGAAGGGGTTTATCCGCCCTAGTTCTTCTTCTTGGGGTGCACCTATCTTATTTGTGAAGAAGAAAGATGGGTCATTCCGCATGTGTATCGATTACCGGGAGCTCAACAAGTTGACCATCAAGAACCGATATCCTCTTCCTCGTATCGACGACCTCTTCGGTTAACTTCAAGGAGCTGCAATCTTTTCAAAAATCGACTTGCGTTCGGGTTATCACCAACTGCGAGTCCACGACGACGATATCCCAAAGACTGCATTCCGCACTCGGTATGGGCATTACGAGTTCATGGTTATGCCTTTCGGCTTAACCAATGCTCCAGCGGTCTTCATGGATCTTATGAATCGGGTGTGCAAGCCATACCTAGACAAGTTTGTCATCGTTTTCATTGACGACATTCTTATTTATTCCAAGTCTCGCACCGATCATGAACTTCATCTCCGTCAAATCCTCGAGCTGTTGAAGAAGGAACAACTTTACGCGAAATTCTCGAAATGTGAGTTTTGGCTTGAAGAAGTACAATTCTTAGGGCACGTTGTAAATAGTCAAGGAATTCACGTCGACCCTGCGAAGGTTGAAGCCGTAAAGAATTGGAGTGCTCCCACAACTCCGACGGAAGTTCGATCGTTTCTTGGCCTAGCCGGGTATTACCGGCGATTTATTACCAACTTCTCGAAAATCGCAAAGCCACTCACGTCCTTGGCTCAGAAGAACAAGCCTTTCGAGTGGAAGGCCGAGCAAGAAGAGGCGTTTAAGACATTGAAGCACAAGTTGTGCAATGCTCCTATTCTGACGCTACCGGATGGAAATGACAACTTCACGGTATACTGCGACGCGTCGAAACAAGGCCTTGGTTGTGTTCTCATGCAACGGGGAAAGGTCATCGTATATGCCTTGAGACAATTGAAGATTCACAAGGTAAATTATACGACGCACGATCTCGAGCTCGGAGCGGTGGTCTTTGCTTTGAAAATCTGGAGACACTATCTATACGGCACGCAATGTATAGTCTACACGAACCACAAGAGCCTCCAACACGTTTTCAATCAGAAGGACCTCAATATGAGGCAACGTCATTGGGTGGAACTAATTAGCGACTACGATTGTGATATCCGATACCATCCCGGCAAGGCAAATGTCGTAGCCGATGCGTTGAGTCGAAAGACGCACCAAAAGATGGTCTCGGTTCAAGAGATTCGCGACCGACGCCAATGGCTCGATACATTAGGAGAGTTTGACACTGAAGTCCGACTCGATGTCAACAATGCTACGGTGTTATTGCAGAACTTAAAGATCGATTGTGACATCGAGGCGAGCATTCGAGAAGCACAGCAAGCGGTGCAAATCGAAGGGCGTATGAAGGAAGAGCTCAAGCCAAATCTCTTAGCCCAATTGGAAACAAAAGCCAATGGGTTAATGTATTTCGCAAACCGAATCTGGATTCCCAAACGCAATAACCTTCGGACTTCTATCATGAACGAAGCACATCGGACTCGTTATTCTATCCACCCGGGCTCCGATAAGATGTACATGGACTTACGGAGTCAATATTGGTGACCCGGAATGAAACGAGACATAGCAACCTATGTTGCTAAGTGCCTTACGTGCACGAAGGTTAAAGCGGAGCATCAACGTCCAAGTGGATTACTCGAACAACCCGAAATTCCCATGTGGAAGTGGGAACATATATCCATGGATTTCATAACCAAGCTACCTCGGACATCTCGCGGGCACGATAGCATATGGGTAATCGTCGACCGATTGACCAAGTCGGCACATTTCATACCCATACGCGACACGTATAAGACATCAAGGTTAGCCCGGATTTACATCGACGAGATCGTAAGCCGTCACGGTGTGCCTCTTCACATTATATCCGACCGAGACGCTCGATTCACTTCTCACTTCTGGTCTACTATGCAAGAACTTCCGGGTACGCAATTGGATTTAAGCACGGCTTACCATCCCCAAACCGATGGCCAAACCGAGCGGACGATCCAAACCCTGGAAGACCTATTACGTCTCTGTGTCCTTGACTTTGGTGGCGACTGGGATACACACCTGCCGCTCGCAAAATTCTCCTACAACAACAGTTACCACTCAAGCATCCAAATGGCACCGTTTGAAGCACTTTACGGTCGTAAGTGTCATTCACCAATCTGCTGGACCGACATTGGCGAGAATCTTATTACCGGTCCCGAGCTCATCCAAGAGACGACCGATAAAGTCGCTATCATCCGCAAGAACCTGGAAGTGGCAAGGAGTCGACAGAAGAGCTACGCTGATAAACGTCGCAAGCCACTGGAATTCCAAGTTGGGGAGATGGTCCTTCTCAAGGTCTCACCGTGGAAGGGTGTGGTTCGCTTTGGAAGGAAAGGAAAGTTAGCTCCGAGGTTTGTAGGACCTTTCAAGGTTCTGAAAAGAATCGGGAAAGTGGCCTACAAACTAGAACTACCCTCCGACCTTAGCGGAATTCACCCGGTTTTCCACGTCTCGAATCTGAGGAAGTGTCTGGCCGACGATAATTTACATGTGCCATTGGAAGACATTCAGATCGACGAGTCACTACACTTCGTTGAGAAACCCGTCGAAATCATGAATCGCATTATGAAGAAGACTAGGACCTCTACGACCCCAATTGTAAAGGTTCGATGGGAGAACAAACGAGGAGCAGAATTCACTTGGGAGCGTGAAGAACATATGAAGAAGACATACCCTTCCTTATTCTTGTAACCCTTTTTGATTCTTAATTTCGGGACGAAATTCTTTTAAGTTGGGGAGACTGTAACATCCTGTATTTTTGTGTCCATTTTATTTATGCAAATGTATAGCATCCTTAGTAAATTTTTATATATATATAAAAATAATGACAATAATAATAATAGATAATAATAATAATAATAATAATAATAATGATAATAATAAAAATAATAATAATAATAATAATAATAATAATAATAATAATAATAATAATAATAATATAATGTTAATAATAATAATAATAATAATAATAATAAAACTTAGAATTAAAGTGCAGGGGGTTGTTTTGCCATTTTGAAAACTTTGAATAAAAGTTTATAGCATAAAATAATAAGGAAATCAAAGATGAGGGGCCATTTATGTAAATACCCAAACCGCCCCCCCTTTTACCCCGTTTTCCCGGCTGCCGGCTCCGGCGAGCTCCGGCGAGTTCAAAACCCCATTTTAAAACCAAATTGACCCCAAATCTAACCCCTAACTCGCTCGGTCTCACGATTCGAACCCGAGCCATGGTTTAATTTCATTTTCCCGCTCGTTCACCTCTCCGAATCAAAACCGAGATGAACCTCGAATCAAATCTCGTCCAAATACACGAAATCAATCAAATTAATCATTTCTAAACTTAATACGCGTCTCAAACAATCAATCAATCAATTATAATTACAAAATAACAACTCGAATCTCTCAAATTTGGTAAACGGGAACGCGGTTTCAAAATCAAACGTGTTAAGATCGAATCCATGAAATCAAAGCTATATATTGTGGTCTTTCGGTTTATTGTGAAGTTCCTAAACTCCCTGAACCTCCAATTTCACAAGAAATTTCCTCGATCAGAAAACCCCAATCTTAAGAACATCCAAACCGAACTCGAACTCGATACCACTCAAAACCCCATCAAAACAGGTAATCCAAACCTGTATTCCACTCGTTTTTTATCAAGGATCAAAAGCCCTATGACGATTTAGGTGATTAACACCGAATCGAGGGTCAATTTTGATTCTGTGAACCTAGGGTTCATCGAATTCGGGGATGAATCGTTGCTTAGAGTTAAAAGGTTTTCAAGCCAATGTGAACCAAGGCCACGACCCTGGTTCACTGGCACACGCGCTCCATGTACAATGGGAGGTCCCGGGTTCGACCCCGGAAACCCCCCTTTTTCTTTTTCTTTTCTGATTTCTTTCTTTTCTTCTTTTCTTTTTAATCATTTAACCTTTTTTAAATTCTGAAAATTTCTAAAATTAATTTTATAAAATGCAGATTAATTTGTTTACTTTTGTTTAATTAATTTGTGACTAAATTATTTTTTTTTAAATACTTTTGTATTTATAAATACATAATTTTAGTTTTAAAAATATAAAAGAAATAAGTAAACATAATACTTGTATACGTATATATATATTTTAAATAATTAAATTGTTTAGTTACTTATACCTATATATATATATTTATATATAGTTCTTTTAATAACTAAATCATTTAATATGATATTATAATTGTTTAGTATGTATATTTATATATATATTCAAACAATTAAATTGTTTAGTTATTTATACCTATATATATATATTTATATATGGTTCTTTTAATAGCTAAATCACTTATTATGATTATTATACACAATATTATAATTGTTTAGTATATATATTTATATATATATTCAAACAATTAAATTGTTTAATTACTTATACCTATAAATATATATATATATTTATATATAGTTCCTTATAATAGCTAAATCACTTATTATAATTATTATATATAATCCTTATAAATCGGTTTAACGTACAATTAAATCAAGTTTTATTTATTCTTTCTCTTACGCGCAAACAATTGATTATACCAAGTATAAAAATCCATTCGTTCCATTTAACCGATCACATTATTAACATGTAATAAATACGAATAATTATTAAATCCTATTAGACCTACAATTAATCATCAAACAAATTATAACGCGCTACTTTATTTCGTTTAGGTGCGTTGTGACGTTTGTGTTGGAAATCTTATTTGTGGTTATTCTTATTACATCTACAAGTCTCCTTTATTAAACACGTGAGTTCTTATGCCCCGCTTTACGATTATTTCACATCTTTCGGGGTGAAACATGTTGCTTTTACAAACTTACACATACACGCTTTGATACTTATTACACACGTGCAATTCTTTACATAGTCGTGGTTGTTTGGATATGTTAAGTATTATATGAGATGTGACATACGTGTGCAATCATTAACTATTGCTAGCCTAGCGAAGTCTTAGATCTTTGGGCCTGACAAGCCTATTTGGTGCTAAAGCCGAGGGATTGCCGGCTCCTAGGAGCCGTATGCTTGTGCACTAGGGAACCAAATACACTTAGCTAATCATGCTTATTCATATTATTTAGTCGAGGCTTAATTGTACTATACATGTTCTATATACTTACTATCTTGTGACCATTGACTAGAATTACCACATTTTTGTATACTTATTGTATTTAAAACCATGAGAACTCACCAACTAGTTAGTTGACTTTATTTTCAACATGTTTCAGGTAATGTTCAAGCTTAATGATGATTGAAGAAATACTCAAACCTAGGACATGGACCTAGACTTAATAAGAAGAAAATTGGATTTCTATTTCTGTTTGTTCTATTATTCATGAGACTTGATGTATGTGTTGGTTGAAACAATTGATTAATGACATTTTATGCTTTAACATAGCGTTATGTGGCTGTGAACAATCTTAACCCTCACACCTCGACGTTTCCGCCGTCAAGGTTGGGGTGTGACAATCAACATTTGGTCGCTGGCAGGCCCAACCATGAACTTGACATCTGGTATGACTAACTACACAACTTACGAGTTATAGTGGGTCGTCGTTAGTTTGAGACTAACGACGTTAATGAATGGTGACGTGGGAGTCTACATGGAAATTGACGTGTTAAGTCAGCTGCTTGCGTGAAAATGAAAGGGGTGTATAAACCCCCCAACCCTCTCCTTCTCCCTATTTCTTTCGATTACCAAGCCCTAAATTCCAAACGAAGAACTAGGGTTGTAGTCGATTGAACCATGGGCGATGAAGTTTGGATGAAGAGGAGCAAGTCATTACAATCCACTGCATTACAATCCATTAAACTGATAAATATTCATTACATTCCATTGGTATAGCAGAATACAATCATCACAATAACTATACAAAAGACAAACATTTTATAACTTGAACATGATTTTTCCTTTGACAAATCTTCCTTCAATGATTGCAACAGAGCCATCTGCAACTTCAAATTTTCAAACTTTCCTTCATCAACAACTTGGTCTTCATATCCCTCATTCTCATGTTTGATCATGAACTCATCAAAATCTTCTTTCCACATGAAGAATTTGCAATCACTCCTCTGCAATTCAATCAAAATGAAAAAAACCATAAATTTTTTTATTTGCAATCACTTGAGTAGGAATAAAGATAAAACATACATACCGGCCATAATGCACACCCATAAAATTCATCACCAACCCGGGAAGATCTCCGACCGGCCACTCTACAAATAGCAACAAGATCGTGATAACAATATAGGGTTCCTTCAAAATCAAGCCTAAATATCTTCCTTTTAGGGTTTCTGATATTCGAGCTTGACGAAGAGGATGAATTGCTGTGATGCATTATGATCGATCTGGAGAATTTAGGGCTTGGTAATCGAAAGAAATGGGGAAAAGGATAGGGTGGGGTGGGGGGGGGGGTATATACCCCTTTCATTTCCACGCAAGCAGCTGACTTAAGACGTCAACTTCCATGTAGACTGCCACGTCACCATTCATTAACGTCGTTAGTCTCAAACTAACGATGACCCACTATAACTCGTAAGTTGTATAGTTAGTCCTACCAGATGTCTAGTTCATAGTTGGGCCTGCTAGCGGTCAAATGTTGATAGTTGGTATTATTTAAATCCAATTTCCCTTTTTAGTATTATTTCAACAAAATTTGTAAACATGCATACAAAATAGATAATCACGGTCTGACATTGAATTATAAAAGAAATAACAAAGCATGTATAAAGTCTAAAACAATTAAGAAAAGTAACACATCAACATCAACATATCTCACACGAAATTAATCTCAATCCCAATCTTTCTTATTCACCTATACGCTTTGAATAAAAAATTCAAAAGAACTTTAATATTCTTTTTTTGTTTGTAACTTCACACTCAATATTTCAACGGTGGCGTATATGGGTGGTGCTGGTGGCCGTAAAACGGCAACCACTTCTTCTTCGGTGGCGGAGGCGGCGGCAACGGCTTCTTCTTCGGTGGCGGAGGCGACGGCGGAGGCGGCGGCGGTGGCGGAGGAGCTCCACAGCCACCGCAGTCCACCGGACGAGCATAAAACGCCTTACATTCCGCCACCGTCCGCTGCGACGGTCTCGCCGGAATACAGTTTCTCCGGTCATCTTTCTCCGGCAGCTTCTCACACACCTTCGGTTCGCCGGAAAAGTAGTTGTTAGAGTATGTGAAGTTTTCTAACTTCGGCAATGAGCAAATTGTTGACGGAATCTCGCCGGAGAACTTGTTGTGAGCGACGTTTAACTGCTCTAAACTCTTCATATCTCCGATGGTCTCCGGCAACATTCCGACGAGTGAGTTGTGACTCACGTCGAACACCGTTAGCTTCTTCAAAGCTCCGATCTCCGGCGATAAACAACCGCTTAAACCTACATTCTCTAGAATGATCTCGTTTAATGTTTGACTCATCTTCTTTATGCTTGATGGTAAGCATCCTTTGATGTTGTTGTTGGCGAACACGATCACCGACACCGGAGAATTCCCGAGGTTTTTCGGGAATTCGGTGTCGAATAAGTTGTTGTTGATGAAGATCGCGTCGAGTTTTAGGTCGTATAGTTTTGGAGGTACGTCGCCTGTGAACTGGTTGAACCGGATATCGAGAAATCTGAGAGAGGGGAGTGAAAGTACAACGGATGGGAAACCGCCTGAAAAGCGGTTATTGCTTATGTCAAGCTCGTAGAGAAGACCTAGTTTTTCGAAAGACTTTGGTACTGTTCCACAAAACCTGTTGGTGTTTATGTGGAACAGTGCTAGGTCTGTGAGTAGACCTAGGTCTTCTGGGAGGGACCCTGAGATGTTTGCATGGTTGAGGTCGATACCAGCGACCGTGGTGTAATGTGGATCATCTAAGGATGGTGCACAGAACACCCCGGTGTAGTTGCAAACGTTAGGGCCGTACCAGTTGGATGTGAAGCCTCGGGGGTCCGAGGTTATCGCGTGTTTCCATGCTTGGAGGGCATTATAGGCCTTTTGGAGTCTAGGGTTTGCGGGAGTTGATGCTTGATGAGAGAGGGTTGTAAAGAAGGATAGAAGAACAAGAATTGCAAATTTATGATGTGAGAGTATTATTGTCATTATTGGATTATGATTTGGTGTGAATTGTGATTAATGAAGAGGAATGTAGGTATGGGTGTATTTAAATGGGATTTAGGGTTGTGTTGTTGATATAAAATCTAAGGTTGTTGAACCTCAATAGTGACATCAATGTACACAACTTCAAGCCTTATTATATATCCATAAACTTTTGAAATATATGTAAGTGTATAGGCGGTTTTACAAATAAGACGTCTGAATACTAACATTTATAATTACGTTTTAGTTAATCATTTGAAATAGTCTATATCGATCCATATACGATAGGGATAGTTTCAAAATGTAAATGTTTCGACTTCTATACAAGTCAAAGACTATTTGATGTAGGAAAGCATCGTAGGCCAAGTCGTAATAACATATGTGAAGTCTTTTTGTCACTTGTGATAGGTTAAAAAAGAAAATTGGACTAAAAAATTGAGTGGTTAGAACTTAGAAGAAACAAGTGGCCAGAATTTAAATATTTTGGTCAATATTATAAAGAAAACGTCTTTTTATTCATACAATCATTTATTTCGAAAAGAAAATAAAAGATCAACGATATTAACACGTTTTTAGAAGCGAGTCATTCTATTTTCTTCGGGTTTTCTGGTTGGCACATTAGCTTCACATTAGTTTTTTTTCATTTCCCACCAGTTTTCTTTGTTTTAAAAGTTTTAGCTAATGACATATTAACATCACATCAGATTTTTCATCCATCTTAGTTTTCTTTGTTTTGGAGGGTAACACGAGGGTTTTACCCAAGTTTTTCCTCTTTTTACGAAATTAGTTCATTTTTTAATTTATATTTATATTTCATATTCGATAATTAAATTATATAAATACATATATAAATAAACTTTAACTTATTTTAAAAAGAATGACGTGATAAAATAAAAATTAGAAAATAAGCTTAATAAAAATAAAATCTAGTAGGGGTATTCTCATCCACAAACAATGTTGTACTCTAATATTTTCTTTGTGTTTGATGCGGTACCTCCCCTGCCGCCTCCACTTTCGTCACTTGAAACAGAGTTCACATGAAGAAAGACATAAAATTGTAATGAGTCTTAGATCAACCGGTTTAGAAGAATGCATCTTATGATTTTCTAAAGTGGAGGTCATAGGTTGGAGTCTCACTAGGTGCAATATGCTCCAAGTGGACCAAGGATTTTACCACAGTGGGCCTTTGGGTGGTGGGTTTTCCTTGAAATGGTGGGCGAGCCGGGTCACCAGCGCTGTCTGTGTTCGCGGACGTGGGTGGCCTTTCGCCAATGGATTTACCCGGGTGACCGGGCTTAAAAATTATTCGTTGGACGTTAAAAAAAAAGATTGTTTGAATGTATAGTAACATTGAAATGTGTGTGTATTGGGGGTGGTGGTTAGAATTGAGGATAAGACCTTCCGAGGTGTCGAATGGGTTCAATTGTAAAGACACTGGTTGTGACCATCGAGTTTTTTGACGAGGCTTTCAGCATTGGTTTGATTGTTTGGCGGAGTTGGATGACGAATTCGTAGTTTGTAGAGAGTATATATGTTTTAGAGAGTAGAAATAGGGTGTAAAAGCTTTGAGTGGTATTTAAATGGTATAAAAATCAAATAGTATATTTTTAAAATAATTGAAAAAGTGGGCATAATTGAAACCAGTGAAAATTATTTGGGTTGGTGGTTATTTTTCTTACCGGATTTAAGGAGGTGGTGTTCACACCCGTATCATAGTATTCCTTACCTTTCTCTAATATCCAATCTGTCTCCTGGCCGGTTTTGTAATGGTTGATCAATAATATTAACCATTTTTTCATCTTATTTTTATACCCATTAAGGAAATAAGAAAAAAACTAATGTTAGATTCATTAATTATTAATAAATAAGCTAAAATAGATCGATAAAGTAGTAGTTTTTAGGTAGAGATTAGATTGGTCATGTGAGATGTAAAGATCACCAAAAGGACGCGCAAACCTTGAATTTCCTTTTTGCTTTTTCTTTTCTTTTTTTTTTTTTCTAGAAAGAGTACTCATATTTTATATTATTTTTCATTTTTATTTAAAATCACGAGGGTTTGCAGGATTATATTTCGCAATTTCATTAAAATATAGCAATATAATAATAAAAAGTTTACATTATTAAAGTTTTGCTATAACACCAACAAATAAATAAATGCAAATACATTGGTATAAGTTATTCCATTGAACCACCTTTGTTATGATACAATCTTGATTAACTTTTGTTTTTGGAAGATTCATACGCATCCTTTCGACCAAATTTATGTATGGATTGTTTATTCATTAACATTCATGGATTTGAGTGTTCATGACATGAGACTAACTATAGTAAATAGGATAAACAAACAAACATACACAGTATATCTCACTCAAGAGTAGGGTATAGTAGTAGAAGATATGTAATTGCTAAATGTGTATGTAATTGCTTGCAGAAGACCTTATAATATATGTAATTGACTTGACTTTATTTAAGTAGATCCTATAGGTTAAATCTCATGACACTCGTTGCTTAAACAACCTTTGTTATGCATCTATGCTAGCTTGACCTTGTTTTGACTTTAATTCAATTTCATGAGGCTAGAACTAGATATTGCAATTGAGTTGGTTGAAAAAATATTAAAAATATTAGTAATTGCTTGTAGATATTGATAGTCGCCTATGATAATTGATAGTAAATTTGAACTACTGCATAATCAATATCTGGATTTTAGTGTTTTTGTTTTTTAGAACGACTGCATTTTATTAAAACTCGACTAGCAAGATGTTAGATGAAATAAAAAGCTACAAAAATGATAGTAGATTTTAAAGCCACTTTATCCGCTTCAAATTACATTTATGTTTTCTACCATTATACCATAAAACGAGAAATAAAGAAAATCATCCAAAAAACAATGTTAAAATGCCGCCGGTTTTTGGACACACCACATGTAATTAAAGGATAATGTATCGACTAAAACTTCTATATATTTAAAGAATTAATTAAGGAACATATGATTATATTCTAATAGTGAAACAAAATTAGATAAGAAAAGTCTAATTTGGGTTATGATTATTTATGATAAATATATTTTATCATGAATGTAGTGAAGTAATATTATCTAATTTGAAGTAATAAAAGCAGCAAGTTGAAGATTAAAATACTTATTAGGTGTTGGGTTGGGATCTAAATAGGTATGAAAACACTTTCTCAACACATTAGTTGATCGACCATATATACTTATCAATTATCAATTTCTTGCCCCCAACCTTCTCAGAAGCTCGATATGCATGCATTGACAAAGTAAATGCGAAAATTAAAGAAACATAATATTTGTTCATATACTTTTGTTGAAAAAATAAACACTTGTAATATTATATATATCCACACATATAGTTAAGATATTTTTCTAAACATTGCGTAATTTAATTAGTGTATTATTATTTGTTTTAGTAGTGGGTTTATATGATGTATAAACACAACTTGTAAAATGATGTATTTGACAAAAAACATTCTAACGAGCCTATCGCAAGTTCCTACACTAGTTGATTTGTTTTAGGATAACGTTGAGTACAAAATTGATACATGTAAGAATTTAGAATCGTATAGACACTTATACGGTTTTACATGGTGCATTTTGATACAGTGGAAGGGAGAAAGAAAGACGTTTATGCAATAACATATATAGCATTTTATGTATCATGTTTAAAGTAATAGGGAGTTATGCTTATACATGTGTTTAAAGTTAATTGAACGCCTTCTAATATGTTTTGTTTGTGCATAATGATGATCATGTCAATTTGACAATTTGTATAGATCATTTTAGGGTCAACGATCTGTGCATGATTTAGACTAACACCCAGACGTATGCTGTTGATCAAGTCAATGGTACGTTAATTTCAACCAAATTAAAATGCATATAGTTTTAAAAAGAAATAGAAAATAATAATCTTTTATTACAAACTCTACTCTTAAGGAAGTCAGCTTTAGATGAGTTTTTAATATTGGTTTTCCTTGGTTATTCAGATTGTATCTTAACATACAATGGTTTATAAGTATTAAAAAATATACATAACTACATATGTTTAAAATGAAAAAAGATTTATAGAAAACTAAAGTTTGATAACTGGTTTGGTTTAATTGATAACCATGTTCCAAGTTCCAAACAAAACCAAATCGTTAAAACAGTCAAATAGACAAAGGACTATGAACAAACCCCTATTTGGATCTCAAAACAATGAAAAAGGGCGTCTTGCTTTAGTTTGGACCATTTGATCAATCTCTACTACAAAAAACATTATTAACATCTTTCCCATGAAACCTTCTTCGTTAGTATTGCTACAGATTTGAGACAGAAATCTACACTAGCAACAATATACGGTGACAAATATTGTGACGAACCACTTTTGTAATCGATTATACGATGGTCTATCCACCACCAAATGTATTCATCGCAAACGTCGCAAATTAGGGAACTTATTTGTGGATACACCAATTTATTAAAACAAAATAGGAAAATGTTTTTTTATTACAATTTACCTAAGTTTACACATTTAACCTTCTTTTGACCTAAAACACGGTTTCTAGCACAAACATGTTGCTAAAAAAACCTAGAAAAGATCGGTGGACCTACATGATTTCTATTAATATTTATTAATTATTAATTTCTCCTAAAAATATAAGTTCAATAGCGGTTTTAAAGTTTTACTGCCTTTGGGACAAAAGTCAAGCCTTCGAGATTGAAAAAGAAAAAAGAAAAGAACAAGTATCTAATACTTTCTCCCCAAAATTATTTAGGGGTCCCTTTCAAAATGATTTTAAAATTAGGTAAATCATATGCAACGATAATGAAAAAATAGACGGTTATTTTTTGTGTATCACAGTTAAAACAATAAGTAGATATATTATACAATTGATATGATCCTTTCTACATCATTAAATTATCCGTTTTGTAGACGAAATGGGGAAAAGCACGTATGCAGAGATACATATATTGGTATTTAGGTTATTAGTCAAAATGATCAAAACTAGTTCTTACAAAAACACGTTTGGTTATTAACTAGTTTGAGAAGGTATAAAAAGCTACCTTTTGTAATCGGTTTGATTTGGTTACCGACTGGTTTTTAACCAAATAAAATCTGTTGTCGATACTGATAAAAAAAACAGGTACCTAATCAATTTGTGATGTGAGAATTGATAAATAGGTAAAAAAAACATTGGTTACGATCGATGAAAAACAGATTTGTGTTAGAATTGGTTATACATGTTCGGTTACTATTTAGGTATTTGAGTCGGTTAAATTAACCGGTTATTTTCCCACCTCTACACATACGTAGTACGTTAGTAGAAAGTTGGCTGTAGCCTGTAGGCATATGATGGCTGAATATTTGGATTTTAACACCATCCACCAAAGTTGTTTTATATTGGGCTTACAATATCGTTATTGGTTATTTGATCAAATATGAAATACCTAATAACCCAAAATATATGGAGTCCATTTTCATAGATAGATCATAGATGATAGATCTAAACCTAAAGGTATTGCTAGCTTTTAACGAACATTTCAAAAGCTTTTTGATTCGTGTGCTTTGTATTACCCTTATATTTTAACCTTTTTAATAACGTCTAATTCCACTTAATCTTGCACTGTAATAATTTATCACAAATCATTTTTGTGAGTGACAGATGCCAAATAAGAACCCCGTGTATAAGTTACCTGCCCTTCACAAACCACATATCACATGTTTTGATTGATAATTGATTCATATAGTTAAACAGATCAACTTGTCAACCTTTATAATACATATATTATTACATCACATAACCTGTCTAAGATGTTTACATCTTAATTACCCCTCAATCTGTTTGTGTCGTTTAGATAAATGGATTAGACGAGTCACATCCGACTTGCACGATTTTAATGCACAAATGTATGAATCATTATAGAAGAACTTACTCCCGAAGATTTAGCTTTCCAAAAGATTATCTTCCGTGGAGGTTGCTACGATACCCATGATATACCCAATCTCCTCGGATATTTCCTTCATAGAAGGGCGGTTTTCTCTTCGTTCCTCTAAGCAACTCACTGCGAGGAACCCAAATGCTTTCATAGCATCGATGTCCAACGAGGTCGCGTGTTGCTTGAGCATTGGGTCAATGGCATCAACCAATCTTTCTTCATTTACTATTCGCTTGATGTAGGCAACCAAGTTTACATCTTCTGTCGGTCTACCAAAGTCTATAGCCTTTTGACACGTAAGCATTTCCAATAACGCTACTCCAAAACTATATACATCACTTTTATCAGTCAACTGATAGTTCCAATAATAATCAGGATCCAAGTACCCAAAAGTACCTTGTGCACAAGTGGTGACATGGGTAACATCTTCCTCGGCTAGTCTTGACAAACCAAAATCTGCAACCTTTGCTTTCATGTTATTGTCGAGTAAAATGTTGCTCGACTTCACATCACGATGGTAGATCGGAGGAGATGCAGAGAAATGGAGGTACGTGAGTCCCTCAGCAGTGTCACGAGCAATACATAAGCGTTGAACCCATGTTAGAGGTTGTTTATTTTGATCATGCATATGATCATAGAGGCTTCCGTTCGGAATATACTCATACACCAAAAATGGTTGTTCAAGTTCCACACAACAACCGAGAAGGCGTACGAGGTTCTTGTGGTTGACCTGGCATAGAATTCGAACCTCATTTAGGACTTGATCGATGCTTTTGGTATTCCCGAGCTTTGGGCATTTAACAGCTACTATCGTGCCGTCGTCCATAACACCTTTATATACTTCTCCAAACCCTCCAACGCCAAGAAGACCACTTGATGAGAAGTTGTTAGTTGCCTTTTTGATATCTTTGCTTGTGAAGATCTTGACTAACTTTCCAATACCACTCGCCCCCACAATCTTGTTGCGCTCACGAGCAAGGCGTTTTCGTGCTGCTTTGCTTTTTTGACGCCGAATAAATACAACGAGCCCTGATATGCTCGTAAAAAATATTATCCCACCGATGCATACCGTAGATGCAACAAGTACTGCCCCCTTTCTTCTGGCCTTTTTGAGATCTGCAACAAAATGACTCGGTAGTTAATATGCAAAATGCTCTTCAATACTAAAGATTGTTTTAACTACTAATCACCTACCCTTTACACACTGCCCAACCGCTGCATCCCAACGATATGCAGACTTACAGAAACACTTTCGAGTGCCATCAAGAGCGTCCCTACAAATGGAGGTTGAGTCACAATGTGCTTGTTTTGTACACGGTGGCTCTGGTGGTAGAGCCCACATCAACTCCACCATAGGATCAGGCCACTTGCTAAATGGCAATGAGTTGTTTAGATTGACAAAGCTTTTGTAAGCCCTGCACCAGTCCATGGTTAGCCGAAGTACATACAGGTTTATCAAGCTTCCTTTATAATAAAAACAACAACGAGGAGATTTCCTACACATTGACATCTGAGGCAAGCTGTTCTCATAGGCTCGACAAGGACTTGTAGGAGTACAATCCATCGAAAGTGAAGACATTCTTTCGGTACAGTTGAAGAAGATGATAGTGTTGTTTAAAGATATGGTGAAAGGCAAGGAGGTGTTCAGTTGTATGCCATTGGAGGGAAGATCAGCCGTGACACACGTGTTTGGTAAGAAGGGCGATTGGGCGATCACTAGCCGTTGGTCTTTGGGGGAGATTGATATGATCGGGTAAGTGTTATTGAGCGTGTCAAACTTTAACACACCCATGTCACACCGGATCTTGTAGGATTGGTGGCCACATGTGGGTGCAGTGCTGAGCGGATATGGTACTGGAGTGTTCCCACAATGAGGGCAGCGGATAGCCACCACACGAATGGTGTGCACTATCATAAAAACCATGAGCACCCACATTCTCATAGGCATAATAACGTCGCACAAACGGGGATAATGAGAACTAAACTCCTGGGTATTTGTAGGATTTTGAAATGTGAAATAGGAATCCTAGGATTTTGTTTATGAGATCCTTCACGTGAACATACAAGATTCTTGTCCCCTCAAATATCCAAAATGGTTTGTACGATGAACATAGTTTCAAACAAAACTAACAAGATCTGAAATATTGCTTAGGGATGGAGGCCTGTTACGAACTCCAAACAATTGGGGACCAACCTCGATGTATAGTGGTACGAACAACCTCGTATTGGTTGTATTCCGATGTAAGTTCTAACATCTAGATCACCTTTTTTGGAGAATAATCTTATCGTTTCAACAATGTAAGAGAGCAGATACATGCACCAGGTCTACATTAAGTTTTATCGACAATCGACATATGTACAGTATTTTAAGAATCAGTTCCAATCGTACAATGAAGAACCGTTGGAAGCTTTAAAGAATGATTACCACATGCATACATATGATTGTACATGCAAGCAGACTATAGTATGTACACATGCATATACATGTATGATGTACCCTTGTCGTCGGTGATAGAGAAACTGCTAACCTAACAAAACTTTTCTGGCTGTCTAAAAGCAGCAAATGAGGGAACCCTCGGCCTCAAGTAAGTGGTTCAGCGAGAAGAAGTGTATGCCACCATCCACATGCTACTACTCTGGGTACACAGCCATCTAGAGTGACTTGAGATGGGATGTTACGGTCTATCACATCTCCCAAACCGAGCTGCAATGTTTATAACGAGTCATGTATTGTTATCAGGACAATAAATCATCGATGAACTCTGGTTATAGGGAGGGGTTTGTACCTGACCATACTTGTTCCATCCCCAGCAGAACACCTTCCCGTCTTCAGAAATATGAAGCAAAAAATATATATATTTAAGCCAATCTGACCTTTCATTAAAATGTCAAGAAAACAGTTTGTTGTAATACATACCTGTAACGATAGCACTATGTCTTGCCCCGCATGATACAACTCTTGCATGTTCGTTTTCAAGACTAGGAGCTTCCAAAAGCCGTGGCAATGTCTGGAAAGAAATCATGGATTAACAAGAACAGATTTTGCATAAAAGAAAAAATTTCAAGAAAAGATAAGGGAAATACTAACCTCAGCTTGATCGGTGCCTGTACCCAACTGGCCGAATTGATTCCCACCAAAAGCATACACGTCACCATCGCCTGAAATGCAGATTGTATGCCAGAGGCCTGCAGCAACTCCGTCTATGCGGATACCCAACAAGGATGATACACATGTAGGGCTTAGCTCATCATCGGTGCTTCCTTGCCCACACTACACCATGAGAAATATTAGAATTCATGATTAAGATGCAACTACCAAAAGAATACTACAAACATGAAACTGAAGAACATAGATATGATTTAAAAATGTCTGTTTTATCGCCTTCCACGTATAACTTCATCTTGAACATTCAGTGTGCTTTTTCAGTTTTTCTCCACCATTTCTACCTTACCTACATATTGATTGTGCAGACCAGATCAATACAGATGAATCTCCACCCATTTCCAAACAACTCATACATAGGAAACAAAATGAACGCATGCAAAACAAACTATAAAAATCTTGATACCATCATCACTTGTTCAACACCAGATAAACATGACAAAATTCATACCACTTGCACCTCCTTTATTTCAGGAAAATCAAGAAACAAACAACTGTTATAAGTGTGTCGTGAATCATGATAGCGTACACCATGTGACATAGGAGAGGATAGAACATGTGGTTCATGAAACCGTAAGAAGATACCCACAAAAAGGCAAACAAAAAAGAACAAACAAGAACAAATACTTTGAGAACACGGGAACTTCACCTGTCCATAGAGTCCCCAACCAAAAGTCATTAACGCCCCAGCATCTGCAGATGCATTATGCAAGATCAATATTCAAGTTCAAAATATATATCCAGTAAAATGAACAATTATGAATAGAGTAATTACAGTCTATGAAACTTTTAAATATAAGTCTGTGAAGCAGTTGAAAACTTACCAGTAATTACGGCACTGTGTCGCCCTCCACAGGCAATTCCTTTAATATAACTTCCAGGGACTCTATAACCCTCCATGGTTCCTCTTGGAAGGGATGTTGACCTATCTTTTCCTGCTGACGATGCGGCAATGCAAGGTATAGGATGCGGTGAAGATACCATTCGTATGCGGGACCCCAAACCTAACTGCCCCTCACCTCCATACCCCCAACCCCACACCTGTCCTATATCTGAAACTTCACACAAGTTACTAACATTAAGAATACTAGCTACTATACAAGACCATAATACAAATCGACACTGATCAAATTGGTTGGTTCAAAATTACCTGATAATGCCAATGTATGCCGCCCACCAGCTGCAACTGTGGCTATCCTTACTCCTGGATTTAATGCAACTAAACAGGGTAAAGCTGAGAGAGGCTCATCACCCGATGATGAGCTTTCAACCACTTGTTTTGTTGATGATACACGTCTCCTTTTTGTACTTTCATCCCCAAAGGCTTTGCCGTCTACACTTGAGGCTACGCCACCAGTGGACCTTGATCCCTGTGGGCGAGGGCTCACTGTAATACATTTGAATATATGGTTAATGAATAGTTACCATATAGCTTTGGCAATTACTGTTATAATCAAAAATATATTACCTTGTTCTGTTAAAAACGGATTCTGCCTCTCAAATGCGTCTTTCTCTTGATTTTGAGCTGTGTTTGGATCACCAACAACTTTCCCAGATGGGACACACTCTTTCCATCCCCATGTATAAACCTCTCCAGCTACTGCAGACAAAAGATGGGGATCATTTGCAAGGTTTAAAAAGAGAACTGCAAATGAATATAGTCTCATAATTAGAATATAGATAAAAGTAGTACCTGTTACACAGACACAATGTGCCCAACCTGCTGCAGCTCTCACTAATGAAACTTCATTCGGAAGAGGGAAAGGTTCTGGTGTTTCCTTAACAAACACAAGTAAAGAAACTTCACATTAGCTTCCTCTCCATGAGATTCAACAAACAGATCAAAAGATATGAAGCTGTATTTTAATACCCCATGTTTCCCTGATGTCACATAGCTTTGACCAAGATCATCAGTAGAACCCCATGTAATCAGCTTCCCTGAGTCTGATTAAAGAAAGGCTGTTAAGCGAAAAGGATACAAAAAGTGGATATCAACTATGAAACTTTTATATATGTGCAACATAGAGGCATTAAAAAGATTTCTCAATCTTGACAAGATGGTAAATATTTTGGATGTTCATGTCCCCACATTGCAGGTTTACCAGGGTACAGGGCTCTAAAAAGAACAGGAACTGGGAAGATAAAAATCATTCAAATCCACCCTTAAGAAGCAACAATCAATAATACAGGAAATGCTAACATACTGAAAAATGGCTGCACAAAGTCAAATCTGGCGATGAAAGAACTCAGGTTTAAAGCTTTAAAGGTTTTATCAGGTATGTTCTTGAATGTTGACTTGTTCTTCACTTCTTTTTTCCTTTCTCTTTATCTTTGGAAACTTTGCCGGTTTATTAGCATTAGCACCTGTTTTTTTATAAGTTCATGTTTTGAATTTTAGCCTGTTGGGTTAGTATTTTAGTCTCTTGGATTAGTTTTAACACAATAGCACCTATTGCTTAGCCTAGCAGCCTGCTGATTTCAAGTTGACCTAATTGTTCTATTAGCACCTGTTGATGTGTTTAATCCCTGTAGCTGCTTTTGTAGTATTGTATATATGTTTTATGTTTTGTATTTTGAATTTTTATGAGATGTATTTATCACCCGTTTTTTGTATAATCACCAGTACTAGTGTATTACTGTATGTATGTTTTTAATGTTTTAATTACCTGTTCCAACCAGATGTATTAATTACTTGTTATTTATTTAATCACCTGTTCAGTACCTTTTTTTAACTACATGTATTAGACTATTAGTATATTTATGTGTTTTGTCTTGCCTTTTAATCAGATTTAGTAATAACCTGTTTTATGTTTAATAACCTGATCAGAACCTGTTTTAATCACCTGTATTAGTGTATTTATGTTATCTGTTTTAATCAGATGTATTAACCACCTGTTTTCTGTTTAATCACTTTCACCTGTTCAGTGCATGTTGATGTCTATCTATATGTTTTCTGTTTCTGTTCAGCACCTGTTTATGCTTATGTTTTTCTTTTTTTTTTCTGTTAAAGCACAGGACCTGTTTAATCACAATGTTATTTTTCGTTTTCTGTTTCCTGTTTTTGATTGCTTTATTTTAGAAATCAGAGTGGATTGGACCTGCCCCTCTGTCTCTCCTACATCCATATCATCCAACTGCTCTAAAAAGTATGGAACCAAAGATCATAATATATGACGAATGTTTGATGTAATTTCTGTGGGGAAAATGGTCAACGAAACAGTTTATTGACTTAAGCAACATGAGGTGGGAGGTTCTAAGAATGCTACGAAATGTTCCAGCGCATGTACGAGAGGAGATAAAGTGTTAGGTATACGCAGCGGAACACTATCACAGACACACAAGAGAATCAACATGGTTCAGTTAGTGTTACCTATGCGTTAGTAAGGCGCCTCAACCTTATTTTTTGGGTAAAAGGTCCTATGGATATGTTCTACGCTCCAAATAGGAAGGATGCTGGTGGCAAGCAACAAACAATCAACAAAGTTTGTCGTAAGTAGCTAAGAAATAAGGCATGTAAGGAGTTAGCAAGATGGTTTTATTATACACGCATGCCTTTCAATCTGGCTACTGTGATAGTTTCCACAAAGCGACAGAGGTCTTCGAACAATTTGGTCCCGAAAATAAACTTGAATATCTCTTACAATAGCGCAGGATGTAATATACAAGATGAACAAGTTATGAAAGGTTTATATACATGCATTCAAAGTTTGCCTCGAACTGTAGAAGATGAAGACAAGATCATTGAAGAAGTAACTACATATCAAAATATCCAAAGGGTTTATGGTTAAAATGTGGCTTTTAGGCAAAGGATGCGACAAGCTCCAGAACTTACCAATACACATATTTTTCTCCCTATTCTGATATACGTACACACACATATTAAATTTTGTTATATTTTAGGAGTGGTGGACATCATGTGGATCTTCACCTCCTAATTTGCGAATATTTGCTATACGAGTTCTTAGCCTCATTTAATTGCTACAAGTTGTCAAAGGGATCAGGATAATTTCCAACACCTTCACACCAAGAGGAGAAATAGATTACCACCAAAAAAATTGAATGGCATGGTATATGTGAATTTCAATTATGCTTTGGGACATAGAAGTGAGTGAAGTGCCAATCCAATTCTCTAGCAGGGCGTTGATAAAAGCAATGATTGTTGGCTGGGGAGAACGGGAGAGGATGACAGAAACGATGATGTTGAGTTATCGGTAATAATTTGACATGGGGTGACATAGGTAGAGCTTTAGGGGCACAAGAGCCTATTCATGTAAACAAGTGATGACCGGTCCGGTTAGGTCATCAAGAAGTGATAAGGGAAATGTTATGTTACATATGATCAAGATGAGTTTGTGGAAGATGTTAAAGCGACCAATGGTGAGGGAGATAAGCCCCTTCTTGATTTATGATGATGATTAAAGACTACTATTTATAAGTATGATTTTATCTTTATGTATATTAACTATAAACTTTATAAGTACATTTTTATGTTCAAGTTCGTTCTAAGTTCGTTCTAAGTTCGTCCTTACCTTTTAAGCATATTTCATATGTGTGTTTTACAAGTACGTTTTATGTTAAATGATTGTAGAAAATGTAATGTATGGATAAATTTTAGTTTAATATCGAGTGCCTTTCATAAGTTAAACCCTCTCCTAGCGTAAGTTAAACTCTTGCCTCGCGTAACTTAAACTCTAGCCTCCCGGCTAGCACCACGCACAAGTGAAACTGCAGCTTCGCGGACAACACCTCGCATAAGCAAAACTCTGCCCTCGCGACTAGCACTTTGCATAAGTGAGACTCTCAGCCTCGTGAATTCTAAATCCAAAACACGAGCTTGGTCACAAGGTTAGCTCATGATTCTCTCAAATTGAAGCAACCTGGCCTTCAAGCACCAATGGAGCTCCAGACAGGGCCCTACAATACATCCTTCGTTGCAACAAATCCCAATCAAGTTCTTTACTCTTCAGCTGGCCGTACAAACTCAAAGGCTCGAGCAATTAAACTCAGTGGGGAGACAATGGCTCTTTGGATGGAAGGGAAAATTTGGTTAAAGTTCACTTATCAATGCAACAATCACAAAAACTCAAAAACATATTTTCAGAAACCCTACTCCTCCCTTCAAATTTTTTGCTTACAGTGACTACAAAACTGAAGAACTCGCAACAAACTACAGAAAACCAGATCGATCCCTAACATCCAAGTTAAAACCAAAAAAACAAGAAAACAAACAGAGGTATTGCACCTCATATCAAACGTAAACAGACACCACAGATTCCAAATCTACCACATTTTGACTTCCAATTGCAAATCAGTCAAACGCAATACCAACACACAAACACATACCCTCACCAAAACTCCAAATCTCTCTCACAAAGATGCAAAACAAGAATGAACGAAGAACTACCAACCTGAAATCGCCATCGCAAATCCACACCCGCCGCCGCACACCTCCGCCCACAACCGCCCGGAGTCCGCCGTCTGCGGCAGCCTAACTTCCACCGGAGACAATATCGGCGACCGTTGCGGCAACGCACCAGGCAAATACCCCCACATGTATACCATCTTCTCCTCACTCTTCATCTCCATTTTCACATCTTCACCACCATCACCATTCATATCTAATCGACTAATTCCCCCAAACCCTAACTAAACAGCAACAGCAACAGCCACAAGCCCCAAAACCCACCAATTTGACGAACGTATGCGTACGATTGACAACGTTTGCAGTTGAATGATGAAGTTAATTTGTATAAAGTGCCCTAAATCGTAGCATTTGAATAAGAAGAGGGGGCGTATCAATTTCGAGAGGTTGGGGGTGCCACGTTGACGCTCACGTTGGTGTCTGTCCACGTGGCGCGATGTGAGCCGAAGGATGGGGTGAGTTATTCTCAGCCACGAGTTTGGTAGAAGTTTCTGGAAAGTCGGTCTGGAGGTTATGATGAGCGGGGGTTCTTGGTGTGGCCCACAGCTGTGATGCCACGTGTCTGCGACAAATATTAGGTTTAATAGTTGTTATAACTTAGTTAATAGTAATGGAGCCACGTGTCTAGTGGAGATCTTATTCTATGAGGTTAAGCATATTATTAGTGCATTAAATAGATTGCTTGATATTAACTCAACGTCCTTTGACATGGTTCGTAACACCGGCTAGGTTTGATTATCTATGTTTAACTTGTTTTAGTTAAACTTATATTTAACTGTGGGTTGTTTAATGATCTATTAATAGTTATTAAAGAATGAAAAACGTTCAAGTAAAAAGTGTATTTTTGCTACAAAGTATGAGAGTATACAATTAGTCAAAAAACACACAAAAAAAAATTATCTCACAATCTAAATCGAATTTAAAAAAAGTAATTCGGAGCTTTTGTTCCCCTAGTCGTCCTCACTAAGAAAAAAATAAACAAAAAATTAAAAAGTTAACGTTTTTTTATTGTGTCATTTATGAAAGACACAGTGACTTCATTGTGTCATTATGAAATACACAATGACGTCATTGTGTCAATATAAAAGACACAATGACGTCATTGTGTCATATAAATACACAATGAAAATTTTTTTATTTTTTTTCTGAAAGAGGACAACGAGAGTAACAGATGCACCAAAGTACTTTTTTAAAATTCAATTTAGGTTGTGAGATATTAACTTTTTGTGACTTTTTTAGGCTCATTGTGTCTTCTCACACTTTGTAGCAAAAATATACTTTGTAGAATAACCCCACTCTTAAAGAATTGATAGAATACCAGACAAAATCTACCTCTTAATTAGCTTATAGTATCCTAATTGTTAAGAGGTAATTTTAAGTGTAAATGATTAATATGTAATATTAAGATGTTACATATTAATCATTCAAACTTAATGTTACATCTTAATCATTAAAATGTTATGAATCATTAAGATGTAGCATCTACCTTTTCTACTTTTATATTTTTACAACTCAAGTACTTAACTCTAAATTTTATGGTATTGGTACCAACCCTAATACTCCCATGCTGAAGATTGACCATTTTAACTGCCTTTTGAATCACTAACGAATCATTGATCCACTTAATTATTTTTGTTACTCAATTACAAAATCTGGAGGCTCGGCTTGGCACGTATGCCAATAGAAGTTTGTACATCAGTTTGTCTCCATAAATCCTGAACCCGAAACCACCATTAGAAGGAAACTCACCATAGGTTAAAAAAACATCGTAGATCAGAAAATCTTTTGTGCAACCTGATTGTGTGACATATTATTCAATTTCTCGTGTAAATTGTTGAATCTTAATAGTGTATTTATCATGTGTTCTATTGAACTTTCTTTATTTGATTTGACAATGCTATCAGCGTTTTACTTATGATGATATTTAAATGTTGATAAAGTTTATATTGTATGTTATTAACGATTACTCTTTATATGATAGTGTAGAAGTCTTCTCTTAAGAAATCAATTGGTGAAATCAAAATTCCAAGTAATGATCATCTTGAGTTAGATCTATTTAGATAACTTGAAGTTTGTTTAGAAATAGCTTGCATGAAATCGACTCAATTATAAACAATTCAAGTTTGAACTGACCCTAACCGATCTTTACGTTCAACCAGTGGAAAATCTGAATCTTCTAGGACTTTTGGCTTGCTTTGTTTGTGGCAAGGGAAGTCATCTTCATTAGCCTGGTAAAATGTAAGTAACCCTTTTTTGGGTGAATAATATATATAAAATTAGTTAGTATTTTTAAATTATTGTTAGTTTTAATGCTAATGATGTTCGAATTCGGATATTTGAAGCTTTCGAATAATGGATTACGCATCAGCTCTGAGATATTCACTAACCCTTTTTCCGCTCCTGGTAAAGAAAGAGACAAAATTCGTTATCGGAGTATCCTCCACCAACTATTTTCTCATACAAATCCCAAAATTCGGATATTCAAAATTAGGATATCCCAAAGTTATCGATTTCTGATATGAACACCCAAACAACATCTAAATTTTGAAATGTTCAAAGTTTCAAATATTTTAAATTTGAAATTTCGAATTAGGTCGGTTTAGAAATTAATTCTATTTACGCACACGTAACTTCAACATTCTCTACTCAAAATAGCTACACATGCTTATCAGTCACGTCATGTCAATATGTCACGACCCATCAAAAATTCAAAATCATAAATCATCATGAATAATGAAGTCACGATAAATAGTTACATTGATAAAACGTCTTTCATATTACACAAAGGCCCACAATGATTGCTGAAAAATTACGGGATAAGATCATAAGAATTGGATCATACATGGGCCAATGGGCTTACATTGGACATCACATAACCTTGTGGCTCGAAAAGATCCATTATGTTCTATTGCCCACCAACGAAAACTGAAAGATGTGTACTAATAATTTGCAATCATAATGAAACCATGTAAGCTTTCTCTACAAACCACTTGTTTTGGGATGTTCCGTACAAGCATTTTGTGCTTTTGTGTTTTTTGTTTCCCTTTCATCTTTTTACAAGATGAATAACACAAATATAATATTCTTTTCTGATTCACTAGCATACAAATCTACTTATACGTATTACACATTTAAAGTTTACTTATGAAATATATCAAATTTTCAGTCTTGTTAATGTATATACAAGTGATTAAAAGAGAACATGATTGGTATGTTCAAGTGCGGAATCATATTTGATTTTTTATTTGAATAAGGTGACAACGCAGTCATGATTAATCATTATTATACTTGTTAATAAAAATGTTGTTATTATTAACCATTATTATACTTGGGCACTACCATTCCTTCTTTGTCCAACGACCCTAAAGCGAAGCAAATGTTTGCAGTTTCAGACGCCCTCAAATTGTCTTCATCACCCATCCCAGAGTCTTTCAGCGAGATTGTGAGAACCATATAGTAATCTTTTATCTCTCACAGTACTTGAAAATCCATAGCGTGTGCGTGTGTTCATATGTACATGTGTTCTAAATTTACATATTTGATTTGGTCACGCTTTTGTTCATGTGTTCCAATTTGAAAGTACATATCATATGCTCTAAAATATATATTTCAAGAAAATTTCAAATATTTCTTAATATGTATTCAACATCTAACTCTATGATTTCATCCATCATTACTATTTGTGTGACGCATACATGTGTATGATAACAATTTGTATCACATAAGCATGTATTAAAACCTATTAAGGATAAGGGTTTTTATAAAGTTATGTTAAAAGTTTATTAGTTTTATATAATTCTGCTAAATTGATTAAAGGATATAATCAAAATGTTTCACAAATCATTAGTTGTGATTTAAATATCCTTATATATTGATTTGAAAAAAAGGACTGTTGCTTGATTTTGTTATTTGTTTGTATCAAAATAACAAAAACATAACACAAACTCTAGTTTTGTTTACTCTTTCAAATTATTATCCATCTCTTGAGATAATTACATATCACTTCAACAAGATAACTATGCATTAATCCATTCAAAAGACTGCTAATCCTTTATCTATTTTTCTTAACAATTAGCATAACTCTATATCAGTTTTAACAATGCATTTGTTGGCTTATTGCATATATGTAATAAAAGTTACGCTCAAAATTTGCTCATCGTGTTTGAAATCTTTTTAAACATCTTTGCTTTTGATTTATGAATTCTTGTTAAATAGTTATTCATATGGCAAGTTAACGGAAGAAAATATATTATGGAACACCCAAGACCGCGAATATTGGAAAGGGAAAAATCAACGGTTACAACTCTTTCACCTCACGGATCATGAACTTCCCAAACTAGATTGAGAAGAAGCGATGAACCAATCCTGTGGCTAGGAACATATGACCTGTGATCGCAAATCAAGTGGTTTAACTTGACCTTAGTCGGGTTGGTGGACCGAATAGTACAAACTATGGACCCGTTAGTACGATATGAAATTAATTCGGTCTTTTGGTATATAAATAGCTTGTCTAGAGTTGAAGGGTTGTGGTATCCACAATATGGTGCATAATTGTACGGTGTGACGGGTCCATTTTGGTCTTTGTGAACGTGTGTTAAAAGAGGGTGATTATTGTAGCCAATTATTCATATGTAGTTGGGTTTGGTTTTGGTGTCATCATCCTAGCCACTTGATGTACGATGGTCATATGTCCATTTATTGCTAGCAATTTATCTACTTGAATATTTGTTTTGTTTTTGGATTTTTAGTTTCTTTTAACCTTCACTTTTTATATTCATGATCGATATTGTAAGATAACATTCCTCGAAGAACAAAGCAAGTGGAACTTGTTTATGTATGTTTATGTATATGTTTCCTTGTTAGATTATCAGGATTTGCATACCTTTGGATTTTCAGCTTGAGAAAAGCGGATATGATTTCTATGATCTTGGTGGTTAAACTGTTTTTAAATGGAATACTAAAGGGAATTATTATTTCTTTTATGTGTCACAAAGTACAAAAAACCTATAATTTATACAAGAATACATGGCTGTAACAAAGGAAACATAATAACTATTCGTTGGCTGGAATTATGCTAGCAGCTGTGAAGAAATAGAAAAAAGAAAATGATGTGCACTGATCCTTTGATTTTTATATATTTTTTTATTCTTTCTTTTCTTATTCTTCTAACACTCCCCCTCAAGTTGAGTAGTGGGATCTCTGATGCTCAACTTGTTTAGGCGGTAGTTTAAAATCTTCTCGTTGACTGCTTTCGTTAATATGTCTGTTAGTTAATCTTCTGATTTGACAAATGGTAGCTCTATTATTCCTGTTAAAATTTTTTCTTTGATAAAGTGTCTATCAACTTCTACATGTTTTATTCGATCGTGTTGAACAGGGTTCTCGGAAATTTGTATTGCTGCTTTGTTATCACATACGATCTTACTAACTTCAGTTTGAGAGAGGCCAATTTCTGTCAAAAGCTTACGTATCCATAGAAGCTCTGCTAGACCTTGTGCAATTCCTCTGAATTTTGCTTCAGCGCTACATAATGATACTACTTTTTGTTTTTTGCTTCTCCAAGTAACAAGGTTTCCACCGACGAGTGTAAAGTATCCTGATGTCGATCTTCGATCTTCTTTGTTTCCTGCCCAATTTGCATCTGTATATACTTGAATATTTATATGCTTGTTTTGTTGAAAGAGAACTCCATGCCCTGCTGTTTCTTTGAGATATCTTAAAATCCTCCATATTGCTTCCATGTGATCTTTTTAAGGTTGATGCATAAATTGACTGATCACCCCAACTGCATATGTAATATCAGGTCGAGTGTGAGAGAGATATATTAGCTTTCCTATCAAGCGTTGGTATCTTTCTTTATCTGCTGACTCCGCCCCTTCTATCATACACAGTTTATGATTTGCAATCATTGGTGTGTCAACTGGTTTGCAATCAATCATCCCTAAATCTGCTAGGAGGTCAAACACATACTTCTTCTGATATATGAAGATTCCTTTTCTAGACCTTAGTATCTTAATTCCAAGGAAGTACTTAAGCCTTCCTAAATCCTTCATTTCAAATTCTTTGAATAAAATTGCCTTTAATTTTTTCATCTCTTCCTTGTCATTTCCTGTAATAATCATATCATCAACATATATAATTAAACAAGCTATAAGTTTACATCTCCTTTTAAGGAATAGGGTATGATCAGAGTTGCTTTGTTGAAATCCATATCTTCTCATTGCAAGGGTGAATCTTCCAAACCATACTCGGGGAGACTGCTTGAGCCCGTTGAGGATTTTTTTCAGTCGACATACTTCTTTTATGTTGAAGTTTCCTGCAAATCCAGGTGGAACGTCCATGTACACTTCTTCTTCTAATTCCCCATGTAGGAAGGCGTTCTTAACATCGAATTGGTGAAGAGGCCATCCTTCATTTGTATCAATTGAGAAAAGAACTCGTATTGTGTCCATCTTTGGTACAGGAGAGAATGTCTCTGAGTAGTCTATTCCATATGTCTGTGTATACACTTTTGCAACTAGTTGTGCTTTATATCTCTCGATGGTACCATCTGATTTGTGTTTAATTGTGAAGGCCCATCGGCACCCCATTGGTTTTTTTCTGGTGAAAGAACGCGCTTCTCCCACATGTTATTCTTTACTAACGCCTCCATTTCAACTTCCATAGCATCCCTCCAGTTATTCGATTTTAATGCTTCTTCTACGGAGTTTGGGACTTTTTCAGTATATAAGGAAGTAACAAAGGCCTTAGCTTCTCTAAACAAATTTCCTCCGACTGTGTTTGCCATGGGATACCTAGAGGATCCGTTTTTCTTTTTGGGGAATGCCGCTTTGGTGGAACTCCTCTGTTTATTCTTGGAGGAAGGTTGTACTTCTCGATTGTTTCTCCTTGACTTGGTTCACTTGGTATTTCTTGATGTATGGTTTCCTCCTATCCTTCTTATTCTATTTCTATCTCAAGATTATCAGGAATATTAGTATTTTGATTATCATGAGACTCATTACCTTGAGTGTCCTCATTTGTTTGAGAATTTCTTACCTCGAACATCGGCGTAGGAGGATCTTGGTTGGTAGTACTATTTGTCAGTTTATCGGATTGGTGGAAAGTGTGTGACTCATTTTGGTTATTGTGATTAACTTCTTCCACTGATGGAGCCCATTTCATCCAACTCAATGTGTCATCATAGGTTTCTCCCCCTCACCATTGTGTTAGGAGGTATAAAAAATCAGTTTCTAGAAAGTCATAGTTCATGGTAGTGTACATGTGATGTTTCTTTGGACTATAGCACCGATAACCTTTTTAGTTAACACCATAGCCTACAAATACACATTTTTAAGCATATGGGTCGAGTTTGGTCCGATCTGTTTTTGGTATATGGACAAAAACATAACATCCAAATATTCGTGGTTGTAATGTAAGAGGATGTGGAAGTTTAAAAAATTCTAATAGAACTTGGCTTGGTGTTTTTAAGTTGAGGGCTTTAGTGGAGAGGCGTTTAATGAGATACGTGTCAGTCGAGAGAGTTTCAGGCCAAAAATACTTAGGGACTTGAGATCCAATTATAAGGGCCCACGTCATTTCTAAGAGAAGTCGATTTTTCAGCTCAACTACGCCGTTTTGTTCAGGCGTATGTGGGCAGGATGTTTGATGTATTATTCCTTTTGTTTGGCAAAAAAGTTTCATTTGAGTATTTAAAAACTCCCCCCCCCATTATCAGTCCGAAGGGTTTGAATATTAGTTTTAAATTGAGTTTGTATCATTGCATAAAACATAGTAAAATTTTCAAAAACTTCAGATTTGTGCTTTAGAAATTAAATCCAAGTCATACGAATGCAATCATCCACAAAAAGAATAAAAAAACGAAAGTTTTAACATCCGACAACTTCTGTCGGTCCCCAAACATCCGAATGAACGAGGGAAAAAGGTGAGTTAACCCTTGTGTTATTTGGTTTATACGTATGTATATGACTTTTAGCTAAAACAAAAGTTTTAGAATTTAATGTTTTATTAGACGGAAATAACTTTGGAAATAAGATATTCAAATAACCAATGGATTGATGTCCTAGTCTTCTATGCCATAACCAAGCTTCTCTGTCATTAGTCCCGTGAGCTAGCATCACAGTTCCATGTTGAGTCACTTCTTCCACATAATACAATCCTTGACGTTCAGTGCCACGCCTAATAATCGCTCCCGTCCGGATGTCCTGTAGAATACAAAACGTGGGATGCATTAATACTGAGCAGTTTAATTCCTTTGTGACGTGGCTTATAGATAATAGTTTATGTGATAAAGAAGGTACATAAAGACAATTTGAAAGCTTTAAAGTCGGAGAGATTTCAATAGTCCCCCCTCCCTTTACGGGGATAATTCCTCCGTTGGCGGTTTTAATATGATCAATTTTGGATATTGATTTTGAAAGGATGTATGATAATTCAAAGGTCATGGTGTTATTAGCACCACAATATGATTTTTCAATGTTTTCACAAGTTTTAGCCATATTAACTTGCCCAATAGGTTTGAAGTTTTTGTCTTTAACCCTATATTCCCTTGATGTTTTGTATTGGTCATTTTTACACTCATGATAATCTTGAGGGTTGTATTTGGAAAAAAAGAATGTTCAAGATTGTGACCTATAAAATCAGTAAAATTTAAGGGAGGTCTATTGTTATTTTCTGAAATTACTGGATATGAGAAATTTAAATAAGAAAAAGAAGGGTCTGGGAATTCATTCTCAAACCCTGTACCTTTGTCGCTTTCATGCCCTAGAAAGGGTATACCGCCGCTGCCTGTAGTTACACTGCCAAACCCGCCGGAGCTCTCACCGCTGATGTCGTGGTTGTTGCCACCGCTGTTGGTGGCCTCCGGGTTGCTCACGGCGGCCGCCGCTTTCCCCCCGTTTTATTACCTCTTTTGTAGCCATCATTCCACCATTCGGGAAATCCAAAAATCTTGAAGCACTGCTCTTTGGTATGTCTCGACATACCACATGGCTACACCTTAGCTTTGTTTTGTCAACCCGGGATGATGGGTCGCTACTCAAACTGCTGCTCGAGCCCTTTTGACCGTATCGGCCCTTCGACAGAAACCCTAGCCCCTCCTGCTTGTGAGACCCACTGGCAACCAAGCCTGTTTCCACTCCGTTCTGTTGAAGGGAGACATCCTTAGTTGTACCGAGTATGCCTTGGTGTGCCTTTTCTTTCCGAACGGCTGCATAAGCACCCTCTGCAGAGGGTAGCGGGTTCCATCGGAGGATTTCCTGTTTGATACCATCGTATTTTCGGTCAAGGGCGTTGAGGAATTGAAAGAGTTTTTGTTCTGACCGGATTTTATTGAAAGCTGCTATGTCAACGACGTAGGTCATTGGATTTGGGTCTCTTCTTTCAATCTCCCCCAAACCCCTTGCATAATAATCTAGAAATCCTTAAGGGGTGACCCATTCTGTCACACCCTCAATTTCCACAAACGGGGTTTTACCGTTAGGCGTGTGACATACCAGGATCTCAGACACAGTCATATCGAACGACACTATATGAATTTAAGAATACACATTTGACATCATTTAGAGGAACATAAACGAAATTAACATCAGTGCGGAAGCGCATACACGAAATGTAAACCCATTACATGAAAGTTACAAGTGCCAAATCTAAACAAAATGTTCAATGCAAGAAAATAAGATCGATGAATGCATGTCCTGAGTGCATTCCTGAAGCGTGCATCATGAGCTTATGCGTTCCTGTGACCTGAGAAAACATGCTAAAGTGTGTCAACATAAAGTTGGTGAGTTCACAGGTTTAATTTCAGATAAAATGTTGGTAACATGTTCAAATGGTAAAGTAATTAAAGCATATCGATAAGTAGCTAGCCTATAGTCATGTTACTTAGCGTTTCAAACCGAAGTTGACTGTTTGCATGTCCTATATGTTTGTTGTATCCCCGTCACGTCTCACCAGACAGTGACAAATGTTAGGTCAATTGTGCACCCGTTTGACCTCCAATCAAGCTAGCGCGACTAGCCCGGGCGGGGTTTGTCAAACCCAGTAATACTACTCAGAATTACCTCGCTACACTTTACTAACGGTTCGAGAATGTAAGGACGTTGTGTGTGTTTGCACTAACGTAACAAGCGATATCAATAATACTAAAATTATTTATGTAAATCTGTTTGCATGTTTTCTCCCCCAAAAGGAAAGAAAGTAAAATTAGGGGCCGTGAAGACTCACTGATTATGTAGTAAGTATGTAGGATGGAAGCCTCCCAAATGTTGTTCATAATGAACAGTCAAACACCTATTGACAGTTATGTTAAGCATTAATGTTGTGTCTAGTGTTAATAGAAATGTTTAGTCGGGTCGGGTCGCATGGGTTCGGTCGTGGTTGACATACACAAGCAGGCATACACATATCGGACCTTATGTAGATCCAAGTATTAAGAGTAGTCCACATGGATTGCCGATAATTGTAAAAGGTTAGGTAATTTTTAATAGAAATAGTATGTGCTTGTTGATAGCGTTGACTTTAATCTTTGTGGTCCAGTAATGACACTTTATTGATGTTACCTTATCATCACGCGATAGGCACACCGCGCATAAGAAGAACTCATTCACAATGACTCCAATCGCATAGCAAGACTAGACGCACAACTGGACACTTCATCCGCACGAATGGGCCTTCAATCGTACGAATCAGCTTCACTCATACGATTGAACCCTCATTCGTGCGACTCAGTATTCAGTCGTACCACACATCACCCATTCGCACGACTCAACGGCCATTCACACGACTGAACCTTCATTCGTGCGATTGGACCTTCAGTCGTGCGATACACAGTCGCACACATTCATCCGTTTGACTCAATCGCACACACTCTCAATCGTATGCATTCAATCGCACAACACGCACATACGCCTGGACTCAGTCGCACGACTCACCCCAGTCGCACCACTGAATCGCACGACACGCCCAGTCGTACGGCTCAGTCGCACGACTGACCCAGTCGCGAACTGCAGCAGATCGCGACTGCTGGAGGGGCTGAACAGCCTTCGGCTGTTCCGTGCACGGGTTTCACACATCAAGGACTTCCAGAAACACTTTTCTAACATGTCTAAGTAAAATGCACATGCGGATGGACAACACATGCACCCACACGACCTCATGCATTCGGGTTGAACCCGAGCACCCGAAACCCCAAATTCGCAGAAGTGAAGAGCAATAAAATGGACGACCAAGGTCGCCTACCTGTTGGAAACGTGCTATCTCAGCTGTAGCGTAGTCTCACCGACGAAAACGAGACCAAAGGGGGTGATTTTGGTGCTAGGATGTAGTAGAGAGGAGGAGAAGAAGAAAGTGAAGAAGGAGGTGAAGAAAAGGGGTGTGGAATGAAAGATAGGGCTGGTAAGGGGTTTATATACCCAGCCCTAGTTTGGCAATTTGTCACGTTTGGTCCTCGCACTTAGTCCCCGAGTTCCCGAATTTGTTTCGGTTGATAACGACGTAAATGGGCGAGCTATTGAAATTAAGAGGATTCCTTAAGTAATCCCGTTTATTTGAATCCTATACAAACACCATTTTGTATTTGAAAAATTAGGGTTATTCCTCATGTTTGTATTATATAACATATCATGTTTAACGATGACGGTGGCGATGCTTGTAAATGTTTTAGGTAATAACGAGAATGTAACAATGATAACGACAACAGTCTGAATGGTGTTAACCTGCAATTACGGTGTGTCACTCATTCTGCTTGATTCCATTTGTTTTAACATGTAAGTCAAAGGTTTATAGTTTATCCTTACCATTGTTGTAAGTAACCACCAACGCATCCCATAAGGTTTTGGCTGTTGGGAATTCGGTTAAGTTACTTGTAAGGGCTGGTTCAATATTCTGAATCAACCACAAGAACACGACCAAATCATCTTGTTCCCATTGTTCATAATTCTCGTCGGTTGGTTCTGGTGGTGCTGGTTTTCCCGACAAATGACTTAAAAGGTTTTCTGATTTACCCCCAATGGCTACTTGAATCATTCGAGCCCACAAGGCGTAATTCTAACTGTTTAGTTTGATACTGATCTTCAAGCTATCAAAGAGGCTCTGTTTTTAGGTTGGGTTTTGGCTATTGAGGCTGGTTTTGAGGAGGTTAGTGATTTGTAATGCAAGATCATCATTGTTGGTTTTTTTATTGCCTTCCTCGGACATGGTGGTTATGTATTTGTTTGAGAAAGGTAGATGATGAGTAGAATCGAGCAGGTTGATCCTTGGATCATATACACTGCTCTGATACCATGTTTTTAAATGGAATACTGAAGGGAATTGTTATTTCTGTTGTGTGTTACAAAGTACAAGAAACCTATCTTCCTACTCTAATAAAAGGGTAACTAGGTTGGACATGTGTCATCACCACATTTCACATTATCAAAGGTTGGACATGTGTCATCACCATATTTCACCTCACCAAAATTTTTCCGCTTCTCTCTCCTATTAAATTCTCATTAATTAATTACTAATAATAAATCAAAGAAAGTATATTTTTATTAATTATTTTTCTAAGTAAATAAATTTTATAAAATAAAACTTACTTCTAAAACATCAAACTTTTAAAAAATATAAATTATTTTAAAATTGATATTTGTAAGTAAATTTTTTATATACAAAAAATAAATAAAATTGGGAGTTATAGTAATTTTTAAAATTTTACATTTTTTAAAATGTTTGTCTTAAAACAAATTTATTTTATTTTTCTTTTGAAAAAAAAATAAAAATAAAAAAAAAGACTAAGAAGTTGATATCATTGTTTTATTATTTATAGTTCGCACTTGTATATGATTTCAATTATGTTTTATCTTAAAATATAGTTTTATAACTAATAAAACATTTTCTTATTTGATATTTTATTTTTTTAACCCGTGTAATACACGGGTTTACTAAAACTAGTAATTTATACAAGAGTACATGGCTGTAATAAAGGAAACATAATAACTATTCTTTGGCTGGAATTATGCTGGCAGCGGTACTTTTGTGCAAGTTGTCAAGAAATAGAAAAAAGAAAATGATGTGTACTCATCCTTTGATTTTTATATATTTTTTATTCTTTCTTTTCTTATTCTTCTAACATAAACATGGGTTTCGATTAGAGAACATAATTTGCAGACGTATTAAGCTGTTGAATCGTGAATCTTTACAACTTTATTAAAATAAACATGGGTTTCGATTAGAGAACTTAATTTGCAGACGTATTAAGCTGTTGAATCGTGAATCTTTACAACTTTATTAAAAAACCAAGTCAAAATGAGCCGAGTTGACTCGTATAATATCAAACTAGAACCCAAACTAGTTCTAGCCACTCGGATCATTAACAACCAGGATCAACTTCGTTTCAATTTATTTATCAACGCAATAAAAGGTACTTTAGAAATGCTTCCTTACAATTTGACACGAGGAGAATAAAATTTCTATCCACCAGAGTCAACTTCTTTTCAAATTGATTTATTTCAGAATAACTAACAAATGCAAATAACTTGATATAAAAGGAATAAGAAATGACACAAATATTCTAAGTCATATAGATTTACATGTTTTTTTAGCAACTTGCCATTAAGAATATAAACCGAAGTAGGACCAATAAAAGTCGAAAGTAAAAGAAGGCAACAGTAGTATTATGAATAATAAAATTTATTCATATTATAAAGGTTATCATTGTCAAAAATTCAAATATGTATATCTTTTACTTTTATACATATCAACAGTTTTTTATGCTTCAAAATATATTGTGAATTTGGCAAATTTACTAGTAAATTTACAATATTAGTATTTTAATTACGTGCAAACGAACTTTAATGATACAAATACAGGAACCATCAAACAGGGCGTGCAAAAAACCATAATAGCCGAACTGTGATTGAAAAAATCAAAAAAATCAAACCGAAAAAACTGAAACCAATAAGAAACAGGCGGTTTGGATTGGTGGTTTTAGAAAACTGATTTTTTTGGTTTGGTTTTGGTTTTGCTTGTAACAAAAGCCGAAAAACCGAACCAAAACCATATAAATCGAACTTGTAAATTTAGAGGTGTATTCTTATATTTATAAATATGATTAATATATTAATTACTTATTTAACTTACAACTCAGCCACATTTTAGACCACGGTCCATGAACTTCCCAACTTATTATGCGACAGTTGTGGATGGACATGTGGTTTCGTCACGAGACCCAAATCAGATGGTTTGATCCTGGTCTGGCTAAGCTAGGTGAAGGACGGTTCAATGGACCCACTAGTACGGTATCAAGATAGTCTGGTTTGCTACACATGAATAGCTAGTGTAGTGTTTCAAGGGTTGTGGAATGTGGAACATACAACATGGAGTATCATTTGGTTTTGGTATCAAGATCCAAGCCCCCTGTATGCTATGTGTGGTAGGATTTCTTGTATACGGTATGCCATGTGTCTTGTTTTCAGTATGACTTTTGCTATCGAGCCGGGGGTCTCTTTGGAAGCGGTCTCTCTACCTAACAAGATAGAGGAAAGACTCGCCTACACCTACCCTCCCCAGACCCTGCTCTTGAGTGGGATATACTGGGTTTGTTTGTTTGTTTGTTTGAGACGGAACTTCATTTTTTTTACAAAATACTATAAAAAAAGTATGTTGGTTGATAGAAAACTTGTCAAATTACCAAATAGAACACATATAGTAATTGTCATTATCATATTGATTACGTGAAGTAGGTTTTGTTTCCAGCTGGTGATTTTAGTGTTATCAATAATTTTTATTATTGGATTAATTTATTGATCTTCTAATTATATTATGATTAAATGAGTTTGGTGATGCGGACTGTTTTACACTAATAAAATTAATTCAATATGTGAATAAATTAGTTTTTCTTGGGCTACGGTATATGGGCCGGTTTATAAGGCTGGTCTCATTTGAATATTTATTTTAGGATTTTCTTAGTTAATAAAGGCCCAATAAATTTGTGGGTTTGATTTTTTGATTCATGTATAAGAGTATTCACAGTTTATTTTTAATTTTTATCCAAAATAATATTTTTATATACCTTTATCATTATCTTTTCTCTCTTCTACACTTACAACAACTTTTAAAAATATTAAAAAATTATAAGGGTTGAACAGTAATTCCTTAAATTTACAGATTGAACAGTAACATTTTTCTCTCATCCACTCACAAATACTCATAACAATTCTATATAATATAAGGATTACACTTACATAAATATACCAAACGAATTGTGAATGCTCTAACACACACATATAAATGATTCTATAACTCAATTACCAGCCACTTCTAGATAAATATATCTGTTTCTAAATGTATGCATAGGTTGGTGATGGCTTAGTGGTTAAATCCTTTTTCTTTTAATGGTGAGATTCAAGTTCGATTCGTGCAATTTGCAATTCTTTTTTTTCTTTTTGTGTTTTTTTATATTTATTATTTCGCTTTGAATTACCTTTTTAAATTAGTATATCATAACGGGCAAGACATAATGCTGGTTTATATATATGTTTTGAACTCCAAACAGCGACTTCGTAAACTCATATGTTTATTCTACATACTTAATCACGTTAATATTATCATCGCAATGCATATAACGAATCCGCATGTCAATCGATTGAAAAATTTATATTTCAACGTTTTGATGTTATTTTTTAAGGTATACATACAATTCTCGAGTTTACATATAAGTTTTGTTTTTTAATACAAAACATCGAAAACGTTGGTTGTTCACCGTTTATTGCACCTCAGTCAGTGAGTTTAAGTATAGTATATTATTCTTCTACGCAAATTAAAAAAACTCTGCTCTTTTTCACAATTTAAGACGTTATAAACCGATATAAATTCGAGTTTGTCTACATTTTAACGTTTAACATAAATAATATTTGGAAACGAGCTAGGTCAAAATAAAACGTTTACGTGCCTATTTTTAAGTATGTTTTGAGTTTGTTTACGTTTTGAAGTAAATTTTATGGGGAAACGAGTCGGGTCAAATATAATATGTTTCCATATGACGTTATAAATTCAAGTTACTTTACATTTCGACATAAATTTAGTTTACAAATTAGCGAGTAAAATCTCACTATATTCTAGACCTCAACGTGTCCGTAAGTGAAAACTTACTGTCACTCACTACATCGCATAACCGTATGATAAATAACTTAAAATTAAAATATAATGATTAATTAGTAAGACTTATCTATAACAATCAACAACATAGTAAAAATACCTAATTGTTATATATTCTTTTCACGTTAAACTGAAAAAAAATGATTTGATAAATTCTTCAATGAGAAACAATTACTAAGGTGCCATATCAACCAAAAGTGTGAAGTCGGAATATATTTCATATATAAATGATTCCAAAAGTAATAGATTTGTTTAATATCATCAACGTTATTTTCATTACCAAACATTATCTTCTCGAAAGATAACATTGTTTCTTCGTTATTTTAACCATAACTTATCGAATATACGTTGTTTCTTCATTCTCTTTTATTATACCACAACAATCCAACCAAAGGTTTAATGGATATCACTGTCTTTGACATTCCATCAAAAACCATTTTCATCTTGGAATATGATTTTGTGGTTAAAAGCGAACGAAATCAAAATTTATTCGATATGTTTAACTATTTTGAGTGGCACAACATATACTACACTATATCGAATAAATTAAGAATTTCATGATTTTGATTATGTACTTACTGAAATTAACGAAAATATATAATATATTAACCATAGTTTTTTTTTAGTATTAGAGCTATAAGAATTAATAGTATTATTATTAGATATTTGTTATTTTTATATTTAATTATGTTTAAAAAATTGAAAGGCTTTTGACTGAAAGAATAACTTTATACCTCTTAAAAAGAAGCATGTAACATACGTGTGATGAAAACAAATAAAAAGATGATTATATATATAAAGTAGATGATTGAATTTATTTACACACCAGATAGAAATTGTTATGAATTATCATACAAAGTTTGTAGGAGGGTGAGTTGTTAATTTGGAGAACCAACGGTTCAAATTTGGTTAAACACTGCATGCACATTATAAAACAATTCTGATATAAGAAAGAGGTCTCCAATAATAATTGCAATAGTTTACTGTTGACTTTAATTTCTCAAGTTTCTCTTATTTATACATGCATGTAGCTTTTTTATACGGAATTATATCTAATGTCGGTATGTTATGTGTATAACTTACGTAATAATAATAAAAAACATAAATTATGCAATTATAAGCATAAGTTTTGTAACTAACTAACTATAAACGTATGTTAAGCCACTATCATATAAGTTGCATTATCATCTGTATAAGTTGCATGATCACTCTTCGTCGTGACTATATATTTAGAGGTGTACAAACCGGTTTATATATCAAAACCGGTTCGGGTTCAAAACCGACCGGTTTGTATGTCATTGGGTCAAACCGGTTTTGTTTCAAACCGGTTCGGATTACAAACCGGTTTGAAACATCGGATACTCAAACTTATCAAACCGATTCGGACTGGTTTGAAACTGTTTTTTTACAAACCGGTTTTAGGACCGGTTTAACCGGTTTTTGGCTTTTCAAACCGGTTTATAAACCGGTTTTGAGGGTGGCGTTTATAAACCGGCAACAAACCGACAGTTCAGGTCGGTTTGGGAGCGGTTCAGGTCGGTTTGGGCCAAACTGGTTTTTCTTTGAAACCGGTTCCGGCCGAACCGGTTCCCGAACCGGTTTTTTTGTCCATGCCTATTTATATTGTATGATTTTTGTACGTAATTATTTAACCTTGTCCATAGTTATAACATTGATGGAAACATCTCTTATTACTTAATAATAGCGTTGACAAAATTACCAATCCCCTAAAATAAATGTATATATCGCTTCTTAGTAAATTCACACGTTAGTAAGTTTTTAACGTTAGCATTTTTAATCGTCCATACATGTATCATCTTTACAAATAAAGTGATGTGTAGGTGGGTATTATGGGATGATTGAAATCCAGCACATAGAGTGTGATGGTTGGACAAAGTGGGGACGTGGCTTTACATGATGATGACATGTGTCCCCTACACTTGATTAAGACTTCACCTTTATCCATCCACATATATACGGTATACCAACACCTCACCCAAGTCTTCATGGACCACCCTCGTTGATTGAGGTATCACTTATTCTTGAAAAAAAATGTATATGACTAATGATAGGCTAAACGTATCATTTTGTTAGGTGAAATGTTCAGATAAAAAGATTGATTTGGTAGAATTCTGATGAGAATATTTTGTAAAAGTAACTAGACGGTACGTTTAGCAGAACACACGACTAAACATGGCATTGTACACGTATTTGTGGTCTAAAGATTAAAAAAGTAGATCGCACGTAGGTTAAGTTGTTTTAATTTTATAACAAGTATTTCATTTATCACTAGTTTTTATTGAAAAGAAAATGGATTTTAATAATCTAAATTATTGACTATCGATCAATATTAATCTCAACTTTCAGTTTTACCAGTATTAATCATATTTTTTTATTTTGTTATTAAAACAGTTTCAGTATAATTGTTCATTAACTTCGTTAGTTTTTTATGACGTATCACGTGACATGACGCGTGACCCCTAGCTCGACCCTCATCAGCCTCCCCGTCCATTTCTTCCTCCTCAATTGCCAGTACCCCCCCCCCCCTAATGGCAACGATCGACAACAACAATCTCATGTCTCTCTCCCTCTCTAATGTATCACCGTCGTCATCATCCGCCAAATCACAGCAAAAATCACGTGATAGAGAGCAAGCACGGGATAGATCATGAATTAGATATGTGGAACTTGATCAACGGGTTGTAGATGTTAAGAACTTATGATTTATTTTAATTATTGCGAGTGTAGATAAGAGATGTTTTAGCTTTATATTATAATTATGTTGTATATTTTATACATAATTGATTAATAATACATAATGCCTAATAATACATAATACTTAAATAAGGTTTTATTATTTTACATCCTTTCATGGTCTTTTCATCTATAGTGGAAAAGGAACCAATGCTGTTAGTTAGATGTTGATGGCGCCACGACGATACTAACAAATAAGCGATCTTGATGGCGGTACAAACAAATGAGCGATGATCTTTTCACCTTATTAGAAGCGGAAACCAAAGTGCTTGTCAGACATGGATAGCAATGCTAATAAATAAGCGACGAAGAGAGGGTTGTAAGAGGCTTCAGCATTAACAAATAAGAAGATTCGTGAGACTAGTAAGGGAGTTGGTCCCTCACTAGTCGTGAAAGAGATGAGAGTTTGAAGAGTTTGAAGAGTTTGAAGAGTTTTCATGTCGATATCTCATCAAATGATAATATTACATTTGACTTATATGTAGAAAATCTTCCAACGTTTGTTGGTGAATGGTGATAAAAATTGACAAGAATTCAGTGTTAGTGATAAGTATTTAGAAAATCTTTTAATGAGAAGAATCAAACGTGTTTGTTGGTGAATGGTGATAAAAATTGATAAGATTTCAGTGTTTGGTGATAAAAATTGATAAGATTTCAGTGTTAGTGATAAGTATTTAGAAGATCTTTTAGTGACAAGAATCAAACGTTTTATCTAACATGTTACACTAATAATCAAACGCGTTACACTTTAATAAAGAGTGTGAGGATGTTTGATGGTGAACGAGCCGAGCCGAACCCGAGCTTACTTAGGCTCGAGCTCGGCTCGTTTTAACTTTATAAAGCTCGAGCTCGAGTTTGTCTCGTTTGTAGGTATATTTCTAAACCTCAAGCTCGAGCTTGTCAGAAATTATTCAAACTCGAGTTCGGCTCGGGCTCGGCTCATTTATCATTAATTTTTTAATTTTTATTTTTTCATAATTACTATTACATTTATTTATAATCATACTTATCATATATGTAATATAATATATAATATTTAATTGTTTCTATCATATTTTTATATATTCTAATAATATTATTATAAATATATATTTGATAGGTAAAAAATGTTATAAAAATTATATATATAAACAAAAGCTCGTTTAGGCTCGCGAGCCAGCTCGAGCTCGATATCTGAAGCTTGGCTCAAGCTTGTTTAGTAAACGAGCCAAAATATGCGCTAGAGCTCAGTCTCGTTTAAGCTCGACTCGATTCGAGCTTTTTTAGAGTCGATTTCGGATAGCTTGCAAGCTAGCTTGACTTGTCACACCCCGACCGACGGCGGAATCATCGGAGCGGATGAGGGAATGATTGATTGTTCATAACTCATGATTGTCTAATAGTGAAAGTAATATTAAAATCAGATTACAGGATAACATGAATTTAACAGATACAAATACAACAGTTAAAGTCACAAATAGTAATTGTCTTTTGTTTTGACTAAGTCCGGGTCTTATATGAGCATGTAGAAGTCCACTAACTTGCTTAACCTGAAATCATGTGAGAAAATAAAGTCAGCTAACGAATTAGCTGGTGAGTAATCCTAGTTTTGAGTATACATATAGATTGATTGATTGATTGAGAATAATCCAATTCACAAGGTAACGTTAAGACTTATATTGCAATAGTAAACCATATAGATAAACCGACACAATAACAACCCCTTGACTTGACACTTGCATATAATAGACTCCACACATACACAATAGATTAACTCCTGCCTCTGGCACAATCACCACTCGACTATTCATATGGGGTGGGTTATCCAAACCAGTAGATCTACCATTGATACCTGTAAAATTTGTAAGAGCCTGTTATTGTCAACCCGAAACGAGCAGCAGCCACTCGGCACCACCACTAACATCAAATGCGAAATACACCCAAAAGTGGTTCACCCGAAAGTGGTGACCTGATACAAAGAGCAAGATGAAATCGTGGGTCACAGTGACCCAATCAATAAGTCTGCAACTACAAGCTGCAGGTTTGAAGAAGAAGACAGAGGCGAAGAGCGGCTGTCGAAGAATGTGTGTGTCGATGGTGCATCTCTCGAACCCTAGGTCGATGGGATTTAAAGACACCGAATTACACTTCTACTCCCTTGACTTTGGATGCTTCCAACAATGTTTCCAACTTTGAGACTTGACACTTTTAACCCTTGAAATGTCCTGCAATAAACATTGGACAGAAAACTAGAAATGGAAATAAAGAATGGAAACAAGAAAGATAACCTGTTGCAGATGAATTGAGTTAATAATTTTAACACCCCCCCTCAATTCAAACTGTGAACATGTCAATCAGACCTAGTTTTTGGCACAGCAATTCGTGTTAAGCGACAGGCAACCCTTTTGTAAAAATATCTGCAACTTGATGAGCAGATTTAATTTGCTCTGTTTTAAAAATTCCAGCACTAATTTTTTCTCTAAGAAAATGAAGATCCAATTCAAAATGTTTAGTTCTTTCGTGAAAGACAGGATTAGCTGCAATGGATATTGCAGCATTATTGTCACAGAACATGGGGACAGGTAACTTGAGATTGATGTTTAATTCTTTAAATAAGTTAATGATCCACATGACTTCACAAGCAACAGAACACATTGCCCTGTATTCTGCTTCGGCAGAAGAGCGGGAAACAGTGCTCTGTTTCTTGCTTTTCCAAGAAACTAGAGAGTTACCTAAGAACACACAATAACCAGAAACAGACCTTCGTGATTCCAAACACTTACCCCAATCAGAGTCAACAAAGGAAACTAAGTCAAAAGAGTTGCTCTTTGAGAAGGAAAGACCTTTACCAGGAGACTGCTTTAGGTATCTAAGCAATCTAAAAGCAATATCAAGATGTGTTTTGGTTGGAGCATGCATAAACTGGCTCAGAAATTGAACAGTATAGGAAATATCGGGTCTGGTTAATGACAGATAAATTAATTTTCCAATCAATTTTTGATACATTGACATGTTTGACAAAAGAGAGTCCTCAGACTTACATTTTGCAGAAACAAGAAAGGTCTGTTCAATTGGGGTACCAACAGGTTTACATCCAAGATAACCAAATTCAGATAATAAGTCCAAACAATATTTTCTTTGTGAGAGATTAATACCCTCTTCCGTGTACATAACCTCAATGCCCAAAAAATACTTTAATTTACCTAGATCTTTTGTCATGAAACTCGAACTCAAATAATTCCTTACTTTGGATATTTCATGATTGTCATTTCCAGTTATCACGATATCATCCACGTAAACAAGTAAGGCAATAAACAAGGATCCATTTTGCTTAATAAACAAGGAATGATCACATAGACTTTGTTTAAAGCCATTTTCAAGTAAAACCCCGGTTAGTTTTTCATTCCATTTTCTGGATGCTTGTTTCAAACCATATAAAGACTTAACTAGCTTACACACTTTAGTATCGGATTTCGAGTAATATCCCTCAGGTAAAGTCATGTACACATCTTCAGTAATATCACCATACAAAAAAGCATTGTTAATATCTAACTGAAACAATGACCATCCATTTTGAACCGCAAGACTGATTATGCATCTAACAGTTACCATTTTAACCACAGGCGAGAATGTTTCATCAAAATCAATGCCCTCCTTTTGATTATACCCTTTAGCTACTAATCTTGCTTTGTATCTATCTATTTCACCATTTGACTTATATTTGATTTTATACACCCACTTACATCCTATGGGTTTTCTACCCGGTGGAAGGTCAACAAGAACCCAAGTATTATTTCTATGCAAGGCTTCCATTTCAATGTTCATGGCGTCTATCCAGTTTTTGTCCTTAGACGCCTCATAATAATTTTGGGGTTCAATGGTCTTATTTAAGTTAGTAGCAAAGCAAAAAATTTCAGGAGATAAGTGGGCATAATTAACAACCTTTTCTATCCCATATTTTACCTTCCCCTCGACTACGTAATCAGAAAATTTTTTAGGGAAAGACCCAGTTCTAGCTGACCTTCTTGATTCATGATTTTGGGTATTTTGCCCCTCAGAATGATTAGTCTCATCATTAGGTACTGAGGAAGTGTCAGCCGTTCCATGACCCTCACAAGTATCGGCACTTGGCTGCTGAAAATTAATTTCTGCCTTGCCAAAAGTGCCACTATCTGTGTTATCAGGTTGCTGATCCTCACTAGCAGAACCTTGAGACTTGTCCCTCTCCTCATCACGGGGGACCTTTCCATTAAAGACTTCATATGGCTCCTCATTAAAAAAATTCAAGTGATTCAACTCAGGTGAGGACTGACAATCTGAGTCATTTACAGTTTTATCTTTAAAAGGAAATGTGTTTTCATAGAACTTTACATCACGTGAGAAAAAAGTTGTTTTTGTTTCAAGATTCCAAAGTTTGTAACCCTTTTTTAAATTAGAATACCCAATTAGAACACATTTGTCAGCCCTACTTGAGAATTTGTTGGTGTTATTTAGAATAGTACTGAAACAGAGGCAGCCAAAGTTTCTTAAATGGTCTAAAGAGGGTTTAAAGCCAAACATCATTTCATAGGGACTTTTTCCTGATAGTATAGACGAGGGGGTCCTGTTTATCAAATAAGTGGCAGTCAGAATGCATTCAGACCAGAAATTAAGAGGTACACCTCCTTGAAATAGTAAAGCACGAGCAACATTTAATAAATATCTATGTTTTCTTTCAGCAATCCCATTTTGTTGTGGGGTATGCGTACAAGATGTTTGATGTAAGATTCCTTTAGATTCAAAAAAACTTGATACTTGATTGTTCACGAACTCACTTCCGTTGTCACTTCTAAAAACTTTAATTGTTTTATTAAACTGATTTTCAATTAGGTTACAGTAAGCTGTTATGCTTTGGGAAGTCTCATCCTTTGTTTTTTGAAGGTAGCACCAAACTGTTCGTGAGTAATCGTCGACAATCGTAAGAAAATATTTATATCCTTCTTTACTAGTGATCTTGTACGGACCCCACAGATCAAGATGAACAAGTTCACCTATAGATTTTGATTTGTGGTTACTTAAAGGAAATGGGACTCTGGTTTGTTTGGCTTTGTGACATATGTCACAAGGCTGTAACTCCTTTATAGTGTCAATTTTGAAAACATCTTTTAAAATATTTAAAACATTATCAGAAGGATGTCCAAGCCTAGAGTGCCATAGTCTAGCATTTTGGATATTATCATTGCACACATTCATAGACTGACCATGTTTAGCAAAGAAGTATAAGCCACTGGTTTGTTTACCAGTCACCAAGACTCTCTTTGACTTCAAATCCTGAATATGACAACTATTTTCATCAAAACATACTTCTAACTTATTATCTCTAGCAAGTTTATGAACAGACAATAAATTCACACTGTATTCAGGGACAACGAACACATCTGTTAAAATAACGTTATTTGTCAAATTTAAATCACCAATCTTTATTACTTTGGCTGATGTACCATTAGGGTGACCAACTGTTATGTTTAGATTTGACACATCAACACAGTTTGTAAGATCCTTATCAGTTTTGGTCATGTGTTGATTAGCCCCTGAATCAACAATCCATCCAATTTCAAAATTATCTTTCGAAATGGATGAACAACTTAAGATCCCAATGTTAGAGAGAAAATCATATGATTTATCTTTACCTCCAACCCCAGTGGTTTGGGAATCCGTGGCATGCTTTTCACTAAGGATATTCATCAATTTTGTGACCTGTTCTGGAGTGAAAGACAGAGAAGCAGCAGAAACAGGGCCAGACTTGTTAACAGGAGGTGTTGAGTTGTTTGAGTGGAATGCTTGTTGGAATCCTTTGTTAGATTGATTTGTAATTTTTTTTTTATAGTTGGGTGGGTAACCAACAAGTTCATAACATCTGTCTACTGTGTGACCAATTTGATTACAGTGGGTGCACTTAAGATTAGGGTTAGGTCCCTTTCCAACTCTTTTCTTATTATCAAAAGATTGATTTGACTTAGTAAAAAAAGCTATGTTCTGATTTTGTTTTGTCGTAGAAGAACCACCATTTCTGTGAGATTCTTCCCGAGATATAATAGAAAAGGCTTCTTTAACAGTTGGAAGGGGATCTCTAATGAGCAGATTAGTTCTGACGGGCTGATAAACATCATCCAGCCCCATGAGAAACTGCATTAATTTGATTAAGTGATTGAAGTCATTAAATTCTTTAGCAGCGGTACATGTACAAGAGGGAAGTTGGAGCATAGAATCGAATTGTTTCCACATTGTATTCAACTTATGATAATATTCCGATACAGAACTACCATTTTGTTTTGAAGCATTTATGTTCTGGTATAAATTGAACACAACAGACCCATCCACTTTATCGTATGTTTCTTTTAAGTCTTTCCAAACATCAGAAGCAAATTTAGAGTAAACTTGTCCTACATATAGCTCATCTGTTATGGAATTTAGGATCCAAGATAGTACCACCGAATTACATCTATCCCACTGCTTAGCTAACACTTCATTATCAGTGGGTTTCTTACATGTTTCATCAATAAAACCAATTTTATTCTTAACTTCAAGTGCCAGTTTCATAGAACTTGCCCAAACAGAATAGTTTTCTGTTCCTTTCAGTTTCATTGTTATAATAGATAATGTATTTGAATCATTTGCATGTAAATAAAGTGGGTTGCTAGTCCAGTCTGCTTATTAATGTTTCATTAATAACTAAAGTTCCAGATGTGGATCCGTCACCCATTTCAGTTTTGTTTTGAGAAAAGGATAACTATCAAACAGAACAAATATAACAATGAGCACACAATCACGCGCACAGAGAACGCACGAGGGTCAGAGCCAGGTTTTCACACCACTACAGTGGCAGATCAAGGATTAACCCAACCGCGTTGAATGCAATCACACAATAAAGCAACCACACAAGTGAATGCACACAGAAATTCAAGATAGACACCAATCTAACACAGAATAATGCAAAATAGGGGATGGCTCTCCCTGTTGAATATAACCAGTACCGGTACTCCTAACCCGGTCAAAAAATGCCTAGACACAACAGTAAGTATAACAAAAAGTTAAAAAAGAGCAGGAGAGATGTCCTCACAGCGGGTTCTACCAAGTTAATGGTATTCCAATAAGCGGTGACCCGTAACCTTCTAGGGTTACAAGATCACAGAAAAAGAGCAGCAGCAAGCAACGCGCAACCTTCTTGGGTTGCAACGTTAATGTAAATAGGGGTTTTACCCTCGGTTGAAGAATCAACAGAAAAAGAGCAGCAGCAAGAATCGGGGTTTTATTACCCTGATTCGCAGCGATTACCCTCGGTTGAAGAATCAGCAGAGCTTCGCGCAACCTTCGAAAGCCCTCGGTTTGAAGAATCGAAGATGCAACAGCGGAAGACTTATGGATACCAGAGCCTAGGCTCTGATACCATGTAAAATTTGTAAGAGCCTGTTATTGTCAACCCGAAACGAGCAGCAGCCACTCGGCACCACCACTAACATCAAATGCGAAATACACCCAAAAGTGGTTCACCCGAAAGTGGTGACCTGATACAAAGAGCAAGATGAAATCGTGGGTCACAGTGACCCAATCAATAAGTCTGCAACTACAAGCTGCAGGTTTGAAGAAGAAGACAGAGGCGAAGAGCGGCTGTCGAAGAATGTGTGTGTCGATGGTGCATCTCTCGAACCCTAGGTCGATGGGATTTAAAGACACCGAATTACACTTCTACTCCCTTGACTTTGGATGCTTCCAACAATGTTTCCAACTTTGAGACTTGACACTTTTAACCCTTGAAATGTCCTGCAATAAATATTGGACAGAAAACTAGAAATGGAAATAAAGAATGGAAACAAGAAATAACAACAATACCAGGATTGATTGATTGAATTAGGGTTTTACTGTCGTCCAGTTTATCACAGTATGTTCACATAATTGCAAGTAATAACATAACCTGTCTTGAATTGAATTTAGAATGAAATAACAATAGAATATCATGATTGAATATATTGTATCACATGATTTCCCCCAAATAAGAAATGATATAAAAAGAGGATATGAATACTCACCTGATTGATGAGATTAGAATCTGGACGTGATAGATTAAACACCAACGATTTCCTTACGTTTAACCTAAGGAACGGTGTCTCGAATTAGAATAATAATGATTTGGGAATTTGGGAATGTATTAGGATTTCCATTGGAATTGGGTTTCGAATGGTAGTTTAAATAAAATAATTTATTTAGTTTGAATGTCTTGAAATAAATAAAATGAATTTATTGAAAATGATTTTTGTTTAGAACTTAATAGAAATAAATATGTTAATATGCGTAATCGTTTGGTTTAGTGTGAAAAACAAATAATTAATTTTATTAACTAATTGTATGATAACTAATTAAAATATTTAATTATTTAGATGACTAAAAGAAATGAAAATGTTTTTGGAAAAATTTAGATACAAAACTTTTATGTTTGATTGAGATAATCGTGATTTAAATAATATTACACAAATATTATTTAATCCAATAATTATTTATTGATTTCAACCATTAGTTAAAGTCTATATATTTTCTTATAAAAATCTAAACCAGTTATATTATTTATTTGAAACAAATAATGAAGTAAATAATTAAAATGTTAAAATAAATTTCAGAAAATTATTAGGTTGTTTTAAAAATTTCTAATGTTTGTAAAAATATTTTTATGATTTTTAGAATATTTTTCATAATTTTTAAAGGCTTAAAATGGCCAAAAAAATGTTTGAGGTGGCCAGGGGTCGAACCCGGGACCTCATGCTTGAAATGGGAGTAATGAACCGGTGAACCAAAGGCTAAGCCGCGGTTATATCCAGTTCCAAGTTCTTTTAAACATCACTTCAATCCTACCCCAATTCCATTCGAGCCCTAGTTCGAATCTGGACCAAATTGACCACCAATTCGACTTTGATGGCGTCTGCAATCATGGGGCTTTTGTTCCCCATGAGAAATTGAGTGTGTGTGTATGTGTCGAATTACCTATATAGTATTCGATTTGATGTTGAACTCGTCAAGAACAGGTCCGCGGTCACTGTGTGATCGATTGATGCTCAAACTACGATTATAATCAAATTAAACTCAAGGGAAGCTTCGTATGATGATCTGGAAATAAAGCCCTATTTTAATTTCGAAGTTTGAAGTTCGAAGGGTATTGTTCGAGTGTGATGCAGGTCGCGGTCGAAAGTGGATGTCGGGTGTGGTGTTTTTGATTGTTTCAAATGAAATTGAGAATGTTAACAGCTTATAAACAGATAAAGGGCCCTTCCACTTCGATTAATTTGATTGTAATAGTGTGTTAGTGCGATCGTGGTTGGAAAAGTCGACCGAAAGTTGGGTCGGATTGAATCGCACTCAAATTTTAAATTTGTAGTGGGTGTATGGGTTCGATTCTTTCACGAGATGTTGTCGGGAATGATTAATTGAGTGGAAACCACGTTGATTGGGGTATAGTGGGTCGCCGGAGGGTCGCCGGAGCATGGCCGGAGGTGGCCGGAGAACGGCAGTGGGTCGACGGGGAGGGAGGTTTGGGATTTTAAAATTTTTGCACTTTGGCCCCTGCGGTTTAAAGGTTATCATTTTATGCTAGAAACTTAATTTTTAAGTTTCATAAATTACAAAATACCCCCCTGGACTTATAAATCCAATTTTAATACATGCTTATTTTTTATTATTATTTTTAAATAATTCTTACTAATTATTAATAGCAATATTATTATTAGTATTATTAGTATTATTATTATTATTATTGAAATTTTTGAATCATCAACGTATTATTTACAAAATTAACTTTTATTAACGAATATACGCGATGTTACAGTCTCCCCTGCTTTAGGAAATTTCGTTCCGAAATTTAAATCACGAGGAGGCTGAAACGAAAAGATGAGGATACTGGGACTTCATTTGGTCCTCACGCTCCCAGGTTAACTCTGGGCCACGTTTAGATTTCTAGCAGACTTTGACAATGGGTATCCGGCTACGTTTGAGTTGTTTGACTTCCCGATCCATAATCTCCACAGGTTTCTCAATAAAGTGCATAGATTCATCAATCTGGACTTCGTCGAGTGGAATGTGGAGATTTTCATCGGCAAGACATTTCTTGAGATTTGAAACATAAAACGTTGGTTGTATATTGCTGAGCTCTTGGGGTAGTTCAAGCTTGTAGGCTACTTTCCCAATTCGCTCGTGTACTTTGAATGGACTCGCGTAACGAGGTGCTAGTTTCCCTTTCTTTCCAAAGCGAATCACTCCCTTCCAAGGTGATACCTTAAGAAGTACGAGATCACCGACATTGTATTCCATGTGTTTACGTCTTTTATCAGCATAATGTTTTTGACGATTTCTAGCAGCGACCAAGTTATCATGGATTTTATGAATTTTTATCGGTTGTTTCTTGTATCAATTTCGGACCAGTAATTTGTGATTCACCAACTTCAGACCATACAAGGCCTCAAATGGTGCCATCTGTTGGTCTAGTAACTGTTATGTAAGAGTATTCGATCAACGAAAGATGAGAATCCCACGATCCACTGAAATCAATGACACAAGCCCGGAGCATATTCTCGAGGGTTGGTATCGTTCTTTCAGTCTGACCGTCGGTTTGCGGATGATAGGCTGTGCTAAAATTCAGTTGAGTTTCGAGAGCTGATTGGAGACTTTTCCAGAAAACGAGAGATGAAGCGACCATCACGATCAGAGATAATATCTTTACTTGACAATAGATTGTTTAGGAAGACTACCATTGTCACACCCCAACCTTGACGGCGGAATCGTCGAGGCGTGAGAGTTACGATTGTTCACAGCCACATAACGCTATTGCCTGAAACATGTTAAAAATAAAAGGTCAACATATTGTTGGTGAGCATTCTATAGTTTTTCATACATAAGTATATAAAAGATGGCAATTCATGTCGTAAATTAGAGAACAAGGTAACTAGGGATGTAAGACAGAATGCACAATCAAACCTTGACAATGTTTTACAAGTATCAAACGACGTTAATATTCTATTAACGTTAAAAGTATATACGATTAGCTAAGTGTACTTGGATCAACCAAGCAGGCTTGTCAGGCCCATAGATCTATGACGTCGCCAGGCTAGCAATAGTTAATGATTGTACATATATTCGACATTACATGGTAGCTACAAGATTCAACTAATCACAACACACAAGTAAATTGCCATAAGTTTACAAGAATCAAACGTATTTACAAGTGTAATGTTTATACGGTAACATGTTTCACCCAAAAGTGTGTGAAATAATAAAATGGGTATAGAAATACTCACTTGATTGAATATGTATATTTTGGATGATTAATAAGGAATAATCTTAAGCGTCGTTTCGACGTAGTTCTTCACAATGTACCTAAATATACATTTTACAAGTTTAAGTTTATTAATAAGGTTAACGTTTTAACGCGAACTAGGGTTTCAATGGAATGGTGGGGTTTTATAATTACGTCCGACAAAATATATTTGATTTTGTTTTGCGTTAATGGAAATGAAATATACTATTTTATCGTTTTAATATAAAAGAAACCATTTGTAATAAAGTCTAAGTATAGTTTAAATAAACCCATTTTATTTAGTTAGAATGAATAAAACAATTTATTTAAAGTGAGTATGTTTGATAATTAATAGAAATAAATCTATTAATACATTTGAATTAGATTGTTAAAATGTGAGAAGAACATTTATTTTAGTAAATTAAACTATCGTTTAAAGTTTATTTTTTTATAAGAAATTCACTAAATATATTATTTTTCTAAACTATTTAATAAAATATCAAAATATTTTTATTAAATAATTTACAGAAAATAATATGGTGTCTAAAGAATTATTTAAAGTTTACAAAACCCATTTTTATGTTTTTTTCTAGAATTTTCTATAATTATTTTAATTTTAAAAAAATATTACAGAAGGTAATTTGTTGATTTAAAATAAACATGTTTATAAAAATGATTTTTATGATTTTTAGGAAATTTTCTATAATTTTTAAAAGCTTAAAAGGCTTAAAAAAAAAATAAGTGCAGGTGCCCGGGTTCGAACCCGGGACCTCAAGGTTTGAAAGCATGTACAGAACCAGTGAACCAAAGGCCTCAGCCGCGGTATGAAACAGATTTTAATACTTAAAAACCCAAGTTCCATTAATCCCCAATTTCGAATGAAACCCTAGATTGAATAGGTCCAAAATTGGGGCTCGAATCGGTTGTGTAAACGAAATTAACCTTGGGGCTTTTAATCCCCAAGTGAAACTGAGCACATTGAAGCCTTGAATTACCTGTTTTGGTGTAGATTCGATAGAGAACAAGTTCAAGAACAGTCGCGGCTCAAGCTATGAATCGAATGGTGCTCAAACGACCATTATAATCGAATTAAATTGATAGACAGCTTCGGATTGTGTTGTAGACCAAAAGCCCCTTATTAAATTTGATTAAAATTGCTCGGAGATGGGTCTAAATTCGAGTTGCAGGTCCGCGATGAAGACGATGAGTGATTTCGATGTATGTGTGTGTGTTTGATCAAAATGGGATTGCAGGAAGTTTGTGTGTTCGATTATGGAGGTTTACCCTCTATTATTTAGGTGTAATTTGAGCGGAAGTGCTCAATTCAAATTTGATTTTGAACGGGTACGCGGGTTTGGTTTCAAACCTGTAAACGAGCTCATTTTTTTCAAATTTAATGGGTCCATATGTTCGAATCTTGGTCGAGAGGGTGTCGGGGGCTTTAATTCGAATTAAAACCGCGTGAAATGGGCGTTTGGGGCTTGCCGGAGAGCTCGCCGGAGCTTCGCCGGCCTTTCGCCGGAAAACCAAGGGGAAATGGGGCCGGGGGTTGGGTTGTAAATTTTTAATTTATAGTAATGGTCCCTGCGGTTTGAGTTTCATTATTTTATGTTAGAAACTTTCATTTTAAGTTTCAAAATTGACAGGATTGGCCCCTGGACTTTATTATTATTATTATTTTTTTATTATTATTATTATTATTATTATTATTAATAATATTATTATTACTATTAACATTATTATTATTATTAATATTATTAACATTATTATTATTATTATTATTATTATTATTATTATTATTATTATTATTATTATTATTATTATTATTATTATTATCATTATTATTGTTATTATTATTATTATTATTATTATTATTATTATTATTATTATAAAAGATTAAACGCCGTGAAATACGAGATGTTACAGTCTCCCCTACTTTAGGAAATTTCGTCCCGAAATTTGTTCACAGGGAGACCGAAATGAAAAGGCGAGGATACTTGGATTTCATTTGGTTCTTACGTTTCTAGGTGAATCAGAAAATGAGCATGAAACCTCAGATAGATCATAGTGATTCTCATTTTCTGAGGTAAACTTTGAAGAACTTTCAGGTTTTGAATAGGTATCAAAAGAAGGAAATTCATCATCGATTAAGCTGGCCGCTTTAGTCTTTACTTTATGTGTAATGGCAGAGCCATTAGAGGTAAAAAGAGAGCCTAAAGTATGTGACTTCTAGTTAACATTATAAGCTTTCACGTTGATTAAGAATGAACGTTAATACAAGATGTTACCGTCTCCCCTACTTTAAAGAATTTCGTTTTGAAATTTAGAATGAACTTAAATGAGCAAAAGAGTTAAAATGAAAGATAAGTGTTCAACCTAATAGTGATTGACGTTTAATTACAGATAAAATGTTTCACTTGATGGAATCTTACAAGATTCTTGACATACTGCATGCCAATTTGAACCTATCAGTGAAATGTGAGACGTTTTGAGATGAAATGTTGGAAAACGATGCCGAGTTACCATCGTATTTTATACTTATAAATCACAACTTCCAGAATATGATTTCATGGTAAGGTGATGTTTAGATATCAATAAAAGACCAACAATGGTAAGAAATGTTAACCGTCGGAATTTTAAGAATCCCAAACGTCATCATATGAAACGACCTTAACACATATCTTGTGAATATGCATTTCTCCTTTGACCAACCATTGGGCTAAGAACAATACGCTATACGAGGATCTTGGAATGAGTTCACACCGATGGTTAAGAATGTCATTAATATGTTGAAGGATTAGATCATCAGAAGACAACATGACACTCAAAAGTTGTTTCTGATCTTTATCAAGTTTTGTTGTTGATAGAATTTCTGTTATGCTAACGACCCCTGATAATGGAGATCTTATGGTTGCTAGCATTTGATTTGCTCTCATCGTTTCCTTTGTAATATGAACAGTTTTATTAAGTTCTGTCTCCTTGGCCTTCTGCACAGCTATTTCTTCCCTTTGTTTTGCCATCTTTTCTCTCTTTTTCACCTGATCAGTGATTTCCATGCCCATGTAATTAACACAAATTTCTCCCCATCTTTGCTGAACACGGGTTCAACATATATTAAGAATGTTTTGGCTCCGAATAATTCAGTCTCAAAAGTAATTCCTTTCTTTGTTGGTAACTCTTTCCAGAACTTCTCTTTTAAAGTCTTGTTGTTCAAATCCAAAATAGATTTCTAATGATTTTCAAGGTTAAGGATTCTAAAACGATTCAAGGAATGACACAGTCAATAAGAAAGGTATTTGTAACCATGTTTTACAAGGTAACAAATTGTCAAATGCCGATTGCATACGTAATTCATCAATCTCGTAAGTACAGTCGAGAACATTCGTATGACTAGAGAGACATAACCACAAGTTGATAATATCTTTATTTGACAAAAGATTGTTTAGGAAGACTATCATCACGTAATCAGGTGTTGCTGATATCTCAAAATGAAAGTTGATAAGTAAGGAATAAATGGTTCGATGTAGTTAGATCGAGTCATACAGGAAGGTAGAGGGAAAGAAATCGATTTAAGAATTTAAATGCTCCAAGCTTGGAATCAAAATCAACCCTAAACGATCGGGTCTTCTTTTTAAGTTCAGAGATCATGCTTTGGCTTAATAGGTCAAAACACTAACATTGTTTCACCCGTTAAGTTACTACATGCTTCTCGTCACTTGATTACAACCATGGTAAGTTGAAGATCAAGAAATAAGAATAGTCATCAAGGTGTGGTTTTCACTCCTAACTTGATGGTGTATTCCCAAGATATGACCACTAACTTACCAATCAAAAAGTTCGATCCTAACTCGTTGTTGAGGATCCACATAAATAAGACGTGGTAACTCACCATTAAGGTAAGGAAAATCACTCCTATCTTAACGGTAAAGTTTTGCAAAAACAAAATATAATAGGATGAACTTCTTCATCAAAATCCAGAATTCACTCCTACTTTGATGAGGTCGTGTCATTTGAGAAAATACAATCCATAAGAATGAAATTATCGTCAAGGTATGGAATTCACGCCTATCTTGATGATTGAATTTCATAATAACAAGAAAACAATCGAAGATTGACATTTGTCACCAAAGTACGGGTTTCAATCCTATTTTGGTGAGATCATGTCATTTGTGAAATGCCATTCCAAAGAAGACAATTGAAGTAAATCCTCAAGATAAGGTAATCACTCCAATCCAGAGGATGAAATTTCATAAAACACATGATTGGAAACCATTTATCGAAACGAATAGAGAATCATCAAAGTAAAGGAATCACCCCTGTTTTGATGAGTTAAAATTGTTTAGGAGGTACGAGTGTTATTAGTCATGGACTGACTTACAAACTCTTGCATCTCCCACGGTGCAGACGGTACGAAGTTTGACAAAACAGTGAAAAGAAAAGAATATCAATTTAGAATTTCAAGAAATTTCAAGTTACAACAATGTAGCAAAAGAGAAAAATCATGATTACCAGCTTAAGATCAAGGTTTGAGATAACAGAAGTTGTTGGGGTGTTCATACCTTGGATGTCTTAAATCAGGAAGACGAAATCAAAGACAAGAATGATTCAACACCATGATGAGATGTGAACATTCGATTCACAATCGAAAGGAAAATACAAGGACTTCTCAAGATATGAGGTCAACCATAACCTTCTTGAAGACACGCGTACTTATAAGTGGTAACATAGTTATAATTAGTTTATTCGATCATTGAGGTGAGTGACCACTTATAATATTTAAATTAACAAAGTTAACATTCAATTAGCAAAGTATTCCGAGATGTAGGAATTCCACCTACAGCATTGCATATTCTTAGTTGTAGGACACATCCTTAAGAGGATTTTGGAATCATAATTAACGGTTTGAAGTTTTAAGGACCATACGGTTTAGATTCTCAATATCTTTGGGTATATTGAAATCCATGTTTTCGTTGGTCAAAACAAGCAGATAGTTACATGAAATGCCGGGTTCAATACTGTTATACGTTACACGTTGAGCGTTTAAACGTATGAGTTGAAATGTAGGATGGGTTCAATATTAACAGGAACATTATTTAGGTTAAGAATGAGAAGGGATTTAAACTTTGGTGATAAACCAATTCAAGGATTCAAAAATTTTCAAGATGCAAGAGGATGGTTCCATTTGGTAACGCATTACCATTTGGAATCGTTGACACGTCAAGGTAAATTGACCCATTCGCCTTAGAAACTTGTGTATGTTGACCATAGTTTATCACTCATCCCAGAAATCCCCAGGTAAGCGTAACTGGTCCCGTAGGATTTATGCGAAACGCTTACCTTAGCCCGAAGGCTTTTTGCCAGGAAAACCAGAATACAGGTGTCTATGTGTCACACAATATTTCTTAGGTTCATGAAATCAAAACCTTGATGAGATTTATATAGATTAGTCATATCGTCTAAAGATCCAAGTCATCAACATAAGCATAAGATTCCACGTGTCGTCGAGAATAAGATTAAGAGATTTTATGTTCGGGGAGAGTCAAAGTGTCAAATATAGGTTTTGGAAGACAGATAATAAAGTTTAAGCATACATAAGGCAATCCTATTCTAAGGCATCAAATTGCACAAAAAGGCATAGCATTACGTAGCATGCAAACCATGTAATTTACAAGATAAAAGTATAATACTATAAGGTTCATGCATACGCTATAGTCTAGGTCACTGTTTCTAATAACCTAAATCCCTATAGTTATGGGCTCTGATACCAATCTGTCACACCCCAACCTTGACGGCGGAATCGTCGAGGCGTGAGAGTTACGATTGTTCACAGCCACATAACGCTATTGCCTGAAACATGTTAAAAATAAAAGGTCAACATATTGTTGGTGAGCATTCTATAGTTTTTCATACATAAGTATATAAAAGATGGCAATTCATGTCGTAAATTAGAGAACAAGGTAACTAGGGATGTAAGACAGAATGCACAATCAAACCTTGACAATGTTTTACAAGTATCAAACGACGTTAATATTCTATTAACGTTAAAAGTATATACGATTAGCTAAGTGTACTTGGATCAACCAAGCAGGCTTGTCAGGCCCATAGATCTATGACGTCGCCAGGCTAGCAATAGTTAATGATTGTACATATATTCGACATTACATGGTAGCTACAAGATTCAACTAATCACAACACACAAGTAAATTGCCATAAGTTTACAAGAATCAAACGTATTTACAAGTGTAATGTTTATACGGTAACATGTTTCACCCAAAAGTGTGTGAAATAATAAAATGGGTATAGAAATACTCACTTGATTGAATATGTATATTTTGGATGATTAATAAGGAATAATCTTAAGCGTCGTTTCGACGTAGTTCTTCACAATGTACCTAAATATACATTTTACAAGTTTAAGTTTATTAATAAGGTTAACGTTTTAACGCGAACTAGGGTTTCAATGGAATGGTGGGGTTTTATAATTACGTCCGACAAAATATATTTGATTTTGTTTTGCGTTAATGGAAATGAAATATACTATTTTATCGTTTTAATATAAAAGAAACCATTTGTAATAAAGTCTAAGTATAGTTTAAATAAACCCATTTTATTTAGTTAGAATGAATAAAACAAATTTATTTAAAGTGAGTATGTTTGATAATTAATAGAAATAAATCTATTAATACATTTGAATTAGATTGTTAAAATGTGAGAAGAACATTTATTTTAGTAAATTAAACTATCGTTTAAAGTTTATTTTTTTATAAGAAATTCACTAAATATATTATTTTCTAAACTATTTAATAAAATATCAAAATATTTTTATTAAATAATTTACAGAAAATAATATGGTGTCTAAAAGAATTATTTAAAGTTTACAAAACCCATTTTTATGTTTTTTTTCTAGAATTTTCTATAATTATTTTAATTTTAAAAAAATATTACAGAAGGTAATTTGTTGATTTAAAATAAACATGTTTATAAAAATGATTTTTATGATTTTTAGGAAATTTTCTATAATTTTTAAAAGCTTAAAAGGCTTAAAAAAAATAAGTGCAGGTGCCCGGGTTCGAACCCGGGACCTCAAGGTTTGAAAGCATGTACAGAACCAGTGAACCAAAGGCCTCAGCCGCGGTATGAAACAGATTTTAATACTTAAAAACCCAAGTTCCATTAATCCCCAATTTCGAATGAAACCCTAGATTGAATAGGTCCAAAATTGGGGCTCGAATCGGTTGTGTAAACGAAATTAACCTTGGGGCTTTTAATCCCCAAGTGAAACCGAGCACATTGAAGCCTTGAATTACCTGTTTGGTGTAGATTCGATAGAGAACAAGTTCAAGAACAGTCGCGGCTCAAGCTATGAATCGAATGGTGCTCAACGACCATTATAATCGAATTAAATTGATAGACAGCTTCGGATTGTGTTGTAGACCAAAAGCCCCTTATTAAATTTGATTAAAATTGCTCGGAGATGGGTCTAAATTCGAGTTGCAGGTCCGCGATGAAGACGATGAGTGATTTCGATGTATGTGTGTGTGTTTGATCAAAATGGGATTGCAGGAAGTTTGTGTGTTCGATTATGGAGGTTTACCCTCTATTATTTAGGTGTAATTTGAGCGGAAGTGCTCAATTCAAATTTGATTTTGAACGGGTACGCGGGTTTGGTTTCAAACCTGTAAACGAGCTCATTTTTTTCAAATTTAATGGGTCCATATGTTCGAATCTTGGTCGAGAGGGTGTCGGGGGCTTTAATTCGAATTAAAACCGCGTGAAATGGGCGTTTGGGGCTTGCGGAGAGCTCGCCGGAGCTTCGCCGGCCTTTCGCCGGAAAACCGAGGGGAAATGGGGCCGGGGGTTGGGTTGTAAATTTTTAATTTATAGTAATGGTCCCTGCGGTTTGAGTTTCATTATTTTATGTTAGAAACTTTCATTTTAAGTTTCAAAATTGACAGGATTGGCCCCTGGACTTTATTATTATTATTATTTTTTTATTATTATTATTATTATTATTATTATTAATAATATTATTATTACTATTAACATTATTATTATTATTAATATTATTAACATTATTATTATTATTATTATTATTATTATTATTATTATTATTATTATTTATTATTATCATTATTATTGTTATTATTATTATTATTATTATTATTATTATTATTATAAAAGATTAAACGCCGTGAAATACGAGATGTTACAGTTGATGGACACATGCCTGCAAATACTCCCACAGGGGGGGCTATTACTCATCCCACATCGGTCGGGGAGGCGAACGAAGGCTTCTTTATAAGGGACTGGATACCTTCCCCAATTGGACGCGTTTTAAATCCTTGAGCCTGCGGGCAAAGAGGACAATATCCATTTGCGGCTCTCGTACACCTTCCTGCGGGGGGTGTCACAGTTGGTATCAGAGCCAGGGCCGGGCCGTTGTGCCAGCGAGGACGCTGGTCTCACTTCGGTGGGTGGATGGACACATGCCTGCAAATACTCCCACAGGGGAGGGCTATTACTCATCCCACATCGGTCGGGGAGGCGAACGAAGGCTTCTTTATAAGGGACTGGATACCTTCCCCAATTGGACGCGTTTTAAATCCTTGAGCCTGCGGGCAAAGAGGACAATATCCATTTGCGGCTCTCGTACACCTTCCTGCGGGGGGTGTCACAACCATCACGTAATCAGGTTTTGATGATATCTCGAAATAGAAGTTGATAAATAAGGAATAATGGTTCGATGTAGCTAGATCAAATCAAAATGAGAATAAAGAAAAAGAAATCGATTTAAGGATTTAAATGCTCCAAGCTTGGAATCAAAATTAGCTTAAAGCGATCGGGTCTCTTTTCAAGTTCAGAGATCATGCTTTGGCTTGATAGGTCGAAACACTAACATTATTTCACCCTTCAAGTTACTACATGTTTCTCGTCACTTGATTACAACCTTGGTAAGTTGGAGATCAAGAAATGAGAATAGTCATCAAGGTATGGTTTTCACCCCTAACTTGATGGTGTACTCTCAAGGTATGACCACTAACCTTCCAATCAAAAAGTTCGATCTGAGGATCTACAGAAATAAGACGAGATAACTCACCATTAAGGTAAAGGAAATCATTCCTATCTTAACGATGAATTTTTACAAAAACAAAATATAATAAGATAGACTTCCTCATCAAAATCCAGAATTCACTCCTACTTTGATGAGGTCGTTTCATTTGAGAAAATACAATTCATAAGAATGATATTATCATCAAAGTATGAATTTCACACGTATCTTGATGATTGAGCTTGATAATAACAAGAAAACAATCGAAGATTGACATTTGTCACCAAAGTACGGGTTCCAATCCTATTTTGGTGAGATCATGTCATTTGTAAAATGTAAATTCCAAAGAGAATAATTGAAGTTAGTCCTCGAGATAAGGAAATCACCCTAATCCAGCGGATGAAATTTCATAAAACACATCATTGGAAACCATTTATTGAAACGAATAAAGAATCATCACTAACATAAGGGAATCACCCCTGTTTTGATGAGTTAGAATAATTTAGGACACTCGTATCTCCCACGGTGCATGCGGTTCAAAGTTCGACTTAACAACGAAAGAAAAGATATTTCAATTAGAAATTTAGAAATTTTCAAATTACATCAATGTAACAAAAGGAAATCACGATTACAAATCTTGAATTAAATCAGGAAGACGAAATCAAGGACAAGAATTATTCAACACCACATCATTGGTGGCTTGAGCTTGTTGAGCATTAATGTTGAAAGCACGTCCTTGAGTCGTAGAAACTAGGCTGACAAGTTGAGGGCATCGATTGCGAAAATGGTTCGGATCACCACATTGATAGCATGCACGACCCTGGGTAATTGCAGGAAGATGTTGGTGAACTGGTGCATTGGTCGGAGCTTTAGCAGCACTCCTGCACACGTTGAATGTATGACCCAAACGACCACAGTTTGTGCATTGACGACACTGAATGTTAGCGGGATGGTGATAACTGCAGTTGTTACACTGCGGATAGGGTCCAGCGTATGACTTTTTCATTAGTGATTGGTTGTTTACTGCTGGTTGACGAGTTGAAGGGACTTGATTAATTGGCACAGCAGGGGTAATTACAGCAAAGTTTTGAGAATTAGCCTTCCTCTTTTGGTTCTTGAAAGGCTCGGGTTGGTCGGTTTTGACGGTTTCGTTAGGAAGTTTATCGATATTCTTCTTCGAACCTTTCCTGGTTAAAGAACCAGCTTTCACATGATTATCGGTTAACTGTGCAGCCAGCCTGATAGCATCTTCTAGTGTCGAAGGATTCCTTCCTAGCACCGTATCCTGAATCTGCATGGGTAGACCACCGATGTATTTCTCGATGGCTCGGGAGGTAGGGGCAGCAAGATGCGGTACCAAAAGGCTCAGTTCGTGGAATCGGTTAGTGTATGCTAGGTTCTCGCCACTGTCTTGAGTTAATTCCCAGAATTCAGCTTCCAGTTTACGGACTTTGTTTCTTGGGCAGAACTCTTTAGTCATGAGCTCCTTAACTTCAGTCCATGTTAAAGCTAGGGCAGTTTCAGTTCCACGGGTTCGTTTCTCTCCGTTCCACCAGGTAAGTGCACGTTTCTGGAGAACACTTGTGGCATATCGGACTTTTAGATTTTCAGGGCATTCGCTGTTTAGGAAAGTGTTCTCGATGCTTTCGAACCACTGTAGTAATCTAGTAGCTCCTTCAGTTCCACTGAACTTAGTGGGGTTGCAAGAACTAAAATGTTTGTAAGTACAAGTTCGGGGAGGGTTTGGTGCAGTTGGGTTTTGAACAATATTGTTGCTTTGGTTCAAATGGGTAAGTAGAGTTGGGATGACCGCAGTAACTTCACGTGCTACAATAGCAGCAATCTTACGGCCAGAGTTTCTAGATCGTGAACGGAATTGACGAGAAGACATTCTGACATATCATTAAGATATTTTATGAGAATTGGATAATAGGAGTTATACCACATGAAAACAAAAATCGGGAAAAATAACAATGATACATTCCGAGTGTAATCGTTTGATTCGTAAATCAAAGCGAGTACGTTGACTAATCAAAGTGTTATGTCCAACACAACCTTATTGAAGACATGCGTACCTATAAGCAGATACTCATCCCGAGGGTTCCCAGGTAAGGTAGACAGATCCATCGGTTGGTTTGGATTTATACGAATACCTTGCCTAGACAGAACACCCCGAGATACAGGCATCCCACTCTTCCAGCATAGCATGTTTCAAGTTGTAAGACACAGACTTTGACGAATTTGAAAACCATGTATAACAATCGAGTTTTGGAGTTTGAAATCACTTGAATTAGGGGCACAATGCCTTAGAATATGATTTAAGATTCGTGTGTACATTGATAAGATTCAAAGCATAAGAAGAATCACATAAGGCATATAATCACATAATCAAATATAAACATATAAGGCACATAAAAATCCTATCTAAGCATGTAAAATACATGAGAGGACTCATGTGTAAAGGTACTTAGTTATAGTCTAGGTCATTCTATTTCTAATAACCTAATTTCCTATAACCATGGCTCTGATACCAATCTGTCACACCCCGACCGACGGCGGAATCATTGGAGCGGACGAGGGAATGATTGATTTTTCATAACTCATGATTGTCTAATAGTGAAAGTAATATTAAAATCAGATTACAGGATAACATGAATTTAACAGATACAAATACAACAGTTAAAGTCACAAATAGTAATTGTCTTTTGTTTTGACTAAGTCCGGGTCTTATATGAGCATGTAGAAGTCCACAAACTTGCTTAACCTGAAATCATCTGAGAAAATAAAGTCAGCTAACGAATTAGCTGGTGAGTAATCATAGTTTTGAGTATACATATAGATTGATTGATTGATTGAGAATAATCCAATTCACAAGGTAACGTTAAGACTTATATTGTAATAGTAAAGCATATAGATAAACCGACACAATAACAACCCCTTGACTTGACACTTGCATATAATAGACTCCACACATACACAATAGATTAACTCCTGCCTCTGGCACAATCACCACTCGACTATTCATATAGGGTGGGTTATCCAAACCAGTAGATCTACCATTGATACCAGGATTGATTGATTGAATTAGGGTTTTACTGTCGTCCAGTTTATCACAGTATGTTCACATAATTGCAAGTAATAACATAACCTGTCTTGAATTGAATTTAGAATGAAATAACAATAGAATATCATGATTGAATATATTGTATCACATGATTTCCCCCAAATAAGAAATGATATAAAAAGGGGATATGAATACTCACCTGATTGATGAGATTAGAATCTGGACGTGATAGATTAAACACCAACGATTTCCTTACGTTTAACCTAAGGAACGGTGTCTCGAATTAGAATAATAATGATTTGGGAATTTGGGAATGTATTAGGATTTCCATTGGAATTGGGTTTCGAATGGTAGTTTAAATAAAATAATTTATTTAGTTTGAATGTCTTGCAATAAATAAAATGAATTTATTGAAAATAATTTTTGTTTAGAACTTAATAGAAATAAATATGTTAATATGCGTAATCGTTTGGTTTAGTGTGAAAAACAAATAATTAATTTTATTAACTAATTATATGATAATTAATTAAAATATTTAATTATTTAGATGACTAAAAGAAATGAAAATGTTTTTGGAAAAATTTAGATACAAAACTTTTATGTTTGATTGAGATAATCGTGATTTAAATAATATTACACAAATATTATTTAATCCAATAATTATTTATTGATTTCAACCATTAGTTAAAGTCTATATATTTTTTTATAAAAATTAAACCAGTTATATTATTTATTTGAAACAAATAATGAAATAAATAATTAAAATGTTAAAATAAATTTCAAAAAATTATTAGGTTATTTTAAAAATTTCTAATGTTTGTAAAAATATTTTTATGATTTTTAGAATATTTTTCATAATTTTTAAAGGCTTAAAATGGCCAAAAAAAATGTTTGAGGTGGCCCGGGGTCGAACCCGGGACCTCATGCTTGAAATGGGAGTAATGAACCGGTGAACCAAAGGCTAAGCCGCGGTTATATCCAGTTCCAAATTCTTTTAAACATCACTTCAATCCAACCCAATTCCATTCGAGCCCTAGTTAGAATCCGGACCAAATTGACCACCAATTCGACTTTGATGGCGTCTGCAATCATGGGGCTTTTGTTCCCCATGAGAAATCGAGTGTGTGTGTGTCGAATTACCTATATAGTGTTCGATTTGATGTTGAACTCGTCAAGAACAGGTCCGCGGTCACTGTGTGATCGATTGATGCTCAAACTACGATTATAATCAAATTAAACTCAAGGGAAGCTTCGTATGATGATCTGGAAACAAAGCCCTATTTTAATTTCGAAGTTTGAAGTTCGAAGGGTGTTGTTCGAGTGTGATGCAGGTCGCGGTCGAAAGTGGATGTCGGGTGTGGTGTTTTTGATTGTTTCAAATGAAATTGAGAATGTTAACAGCTTATAAACAAATAAAGGGCCCTTCCACTTCGATTAATTTGATTGTAATAGCGTGTTAGTGCGATCGTGGTTGGAAAAGTCGACCGAAAGTTGGGTCGGATTGAATCGCACTCAAATTTTAGATTTGTAGTGGGTGTATGGGTTCGATTCTTTCACGGGATGTTGTCGGGAATGATTAATTGAGTGGAAACCACGTTGATTGGGGTATAGTGGGTCGCCGGAGGGTCGCCGGAGCATGGCCGGAGGTGGCCGGAGAACGGCAGTGGGTCAACGGGGAGGGAGGTTTGGGATTTTAAAATTTTTGCACTTTGGCCCCTGCGGTTTAAAGGTTATCATTTTATGCTAGAAACTTAATTTTTAAGTTTCATAAATTTTAAAATACCCCCCTGAACTTATAAATCCAATTTTAATACATGCTTATTTTTTATTATTTTTTTTAAATAATTCTTACTAATTATTAATAGCAATATTATTATTATTATTATTATTATTATTATTATTATTATTTTTATTGAAATTTTTGAATCATCAACGTATTGTTTATAAAATTAACTTTTATTAACGAATATACGCGATGTTACATGACTCGTTTACATCCATAGTATTAATATTTCATAATTTTAAATGGTTAAAAATAACTTTAATACTAGATGGTTAAGAGGTAATATTAAGATTTAACTTTTTAAACACTTAGTATTAAGACAACTATCTTTTTAACCATTCAAAGGTTATGAATGATTAAAGAGTATTAATTTTTTAATGACTACTAAAAATAGCTAGTAAACATCCCCTAAGAATAAAATCCTTAAATTTAAACAATAAAATATACACACATTTAATTTGATCAAAATTCATGATCACTTTCTCTACCCACTATACAATTATACGATCGTTGATAAACAATACCTCAATGGTACGTAACCAACAAACGATTAGCCTTCTAAAACAATAATAATAAACCACTAATTGTGGCTATAAATCCTTTCTAAGATCAACCACCAACACGCTGACGTTATCCGTGGTTTGTCTAGCCAACGCTAATTTCGTTAACAGTATCGACGCATCCGAACACGCCTTGTCGGAGCTCTCACCACGGGCCACATTCAACGGGCTACCAATGGCCCGTGGTGTCGATGAAACCTCCTCTGACCTCAGGCACATGCGAGCCACACGACACGCGACGTCGTTAGACACGACGTCCCATAGGCCGTCAGTTGCGATGATAAGGCACTCATCATCTGCGGTCCGTTCTGTTACGGTTACTTCTGGTTCAGGTATCACATAGGGCTTCAAGTAGTTGTCACCTGTTGATTAAATGTACCATTAGTGTTTTTTTAATCCAGATCTAGTTAAATTAAATATAAAATTTTATCACTGATCCTGTAAAGTTACAAAATCACTGAATTCGGTGCGGGGGCAGAGAGAAGTGTACGAAGGTTAGGTACCCGATTCACCCGTGCTAGAAAAAAACCGTAAACAAAGCTGTTAGTTTCTTTCTAGTTCGGGACGACTAAAAGTGATCTGAACCGGGTGCATCAATTTTTTTTTCTTTTATTTCGTTAAGTAAACTCGGAACACAACGTTAGTTACAAGAAATAAGAATATACCGATAGCCCTTGACATGGCAAGAACGCCAAGAACTCTAGCACCATCCCAATATATAACACGACCACCGGCTTCTTCGATTCTCTCAAGTTCATCCGGTCGATCCGGCTACATTCAGAGATGAATTCGTCAGCTAATTACAATTACACGCAATCAATTAGAACGATAACGAGTTCGAATCAGTGATACAATAGACCGTACCTTATGATCCACCGATAGCGGGATAGCAACACCGTTTCGACAAAGCACCGCTCGCGAATCACCACAGTTGGACACAACAATCTTATCACGAGCCACCACCGCAACAACAGCAGTTGATCCAACAGCATCACACTGAGGCGTTTGAAGCTCACATCTACAAATCGAGCTAGAAACACTGTTACTCCATTCCGTTACATCCTTATCCATCCGTTCAAAACTCTTCACCATCGTCTCCTTCCATTCGATCGATTTCTCACACTTCTCAATCTCCTCCTTCACGATCTCGTGCATCCGGTCTTTACACTTCATTGCAACCTGAAAACAATAACCGAAAACGAAATCAGCATACGGATTACACAATTAATTCTATGAGTACAAACTATGATCAGATTGATTACATGTGAGCATCCATGACCGTCGTAAACACCGTAAAAGTGTAGATCATCGGAATCCGGTGAATTCGTCTTGCAAAACGACGGTTTCGCCGCTATAGCGTCTTCTAAATCTCTTCTTCGTCCACACACAACAGTCGAACCGAATCTCGAATTCTCCGTACACGAACTCTCATCGTCAAAACTCTCCGGCGACGTTACCGTCGCCGGAGGTGAAACAATATCACCGGAATTACTCTTAATCGTCTCCAACTTCCTTCGTTTTACGCTGATCTCCGACGGAGGCATCACGGCGGTGGCGATTAACTTCAGTTGTTCAATCTCCATCTGCCGTCGCCTCCGCTGAACACCACCGCCGCTAGGTTCACTAGTCGATGGTGTGTTCGTCTCACCAACGACACCGAAACACATCCCCGCCATTTACACAATATCGAGTAGCAATTACTTCCACCAATTCAAACAAATTCGATCAATTACTCTTCAAAATTTGATTTATTCAAGTGATAACTGAAGAAAATGTGATATGTGGTAGCTTGATATATAAATAATAAGGGGTTGTGAGAAGGTGAAAGGGGTGGTGAGAAGGTGAAAGGGGTGGGATGATAATATACCTGCTGGAGGAGTGGTAGGGACGGGCAGCTGCCCGTCACCATCACGAGACGACCCTTAGGACATGTGTAGTCGGTATGACGTAAAAATCTAAAGTTTGTTGGTTGATCTGAGCCGTTTATTCGGAAATGAAATCTTTTTGCTGGTGAAATCGTAGGGGTACACGTGGGAGGGTGGTATGTGAGGGGTACGTGGACCAATGAGAAGCCACCACGGTTCGTGGGGAGGAAATAAGCGGCATGTTTTTTAGACGGATGTGGTCCTATACTGTGGACTCATGACCCAGTATTGAAACCGGTATTTCGATAGTATTGAATTGGAGTATTAAATTTCTCGTTAATTGTTTTTAAAAATCCATAGTACTTAAATATTTACCGATTTTAAAATTTTAATAATGGGGCTAGTGACGGAGCTTGAATATTTTCATACGAGAAGGGGACGGTGGCGAAATTAATTTTTAGGGGGACGAACTCATATTGGACTAAAAACTAACACTGCTGACGAAAAAAAAGGGAGGGCGGGAGCCCCCTCCCGACCCCTTAATGTTTCGCCCATGAATTGGACTGGTGATAAAGCAACTATTACTTTTGTTACAAATAAGAATATTAATTATTAATATAATTATCAAATAATTATGGTTTATTTGAACTTATTTTCATTCTTAATAAAGATTATAAATGTAATAAAAAAAACTTAAAATAAGATTGAGGAGAAAATAAAGGTATATCGAAGGTTATTAAGGATAATAATTATATTACTGAATTTGCAATTGCTAATAAAGCTAAGAGTGAGAGTACACTAGTTAAATGAATAATACGAGTTATTTTCAGTTGAGGTTTAAAATATTTTAAATTATTAAAATCAAAATTGCATATTGTATTCCACACTTATATTCGGTTAATGGGGCATTATAGGGGTGGATTTAGAGTTAAGGTTTGAATTCCAACTTCGGTTTGTTTTTGTTGTTTGTCGTTGATTTGTTTTATTTATAAAACTGGTAAATAGTAATTTTACAAAATGAATTTTCATCTCTTCAACTACCTTTGCCACCGACGGATATCTAGAATTAAAAATCAAATCGTTTCGGGCCTTCCAAACGAACCATAAGTAGCCATGAATATCATTAAAACAGTCTTTTTATACCCTTCATTACCTGTCACATTTGATGGGATCTCCAACACGTCTCTAAGTGACGATACGATCTTTATTTTCTTCATACACCAAAGTAAGACTTGTTTCCAAACATTCACTGCAAATGGACATTCCAATAGAATATGTTCTATTTTACTCGTTAGCTCCAAAGCGGAGAGAACATTCCGAGGACTCCAGTGTTACTTCCCTTTTTGTTATCTCCTCCTTTGAAGGGATGCCATTAATCCTTGCTCGCCAAATAAAACATATAATTTTAGACGGGATCCACGACAACCACTTCAAAGGATTTAAATCCACCGGATCTATCGTTACATAAAGCTCCTGTAAAGATTTTATCGCAGATTGAAAAATTAAAAAGGAATTTTTTATGGGGTGGGGCTGCGAATGCTAAAAAAATTAAACGGGTTGCTTGGGATAAAGTGGTGTCACCTAAGGAAAGGGGCGGCTTAGGCATTGGGTATATCAAAGACTCAAATTTAGCTCTGTGATCCAAGTGAAAATGGAGATACAAGGTGGAAAATGAAGCTTTGGGGGTAAAAGTAGTTACTGCAATACAAACTCAGAAAAGGAAACATCTTCAATTCCCTTGTAATAATTATATTTCATGTGTTTGGAAGCAAATAGTTGGTGTGGAAAATGAGCTTATAAAAGAGAACATTAGCATTCAAAATTTCATTAAAGGGAAGCTAGAGGATGGAAAGGCTATTAATTTTTGGTCAGATTGGTGGATAGGAGGCGGGGACATTACAAAATATGTGTCTGGAGCTATACAAATGGAGAAAGAAAAACATTGTAAAGGAGCGGACAGAATTAAATTGGATGTAAATGGAGTGACGTGGGTGTGGAAGTGGAAGAAGAGAGCTTGTATGTCATTGATACAATTGCAAATCAGGACCCTGGAGAACATAGCACAAGATATATCCGGGGGACATACATACAACGAATGGCAATGGATGGGTGACGAGTCGGGAAAACTCTCGGTTAAGGCTTTTAGAAACCTTTTGGAAACAAATAGAGCTCCGGTGGATTTAAATCCTTTGAAGTGGTTGTCGTGGATCCCGTCTAAGATTATATGTTTTATTTGGCGAGCAAGGATTAATGGCATCCTTTCAAAGGAGGAGATAATAAAATGAGGAGTAACACTGAAGTCCTCGGAATGTCCTCTCTGCTTCGGAGCTAACGAGTCAATAGAACACATTCTATTGGAATGTCCATTTGCAGTTAATGTTTGGAAACAAATCTTACTTTGGTGTATGAAGAAAATAAAGATTGTATCGTCACTTACAGACATGTTAGAGATCCCATCATCGGTGACAGATAATGAAGGGCATAAAAATATTGTTTTAATGATATTCATGGCTACTTGTTGGTTCGTTTGGAAAGCCCGGAACGATTTGATTTTTAATTCTAGATTTCCGTCGGTTGCAAAGGTAGTTGAAGAGATAATTTATAAATCATTTCTTTGGATCATTCACAAGACAAGAATAAAGGAGTTATCATGACAAGCTTGTTGTAATTTTTTTTTCATCGTTTCCCGATGTAAGATGTAATTGGTGATGGGTCTTAGCATCTTGCTAATGTCCTAGCATTAATAAAATTTGTTGTTAAAAAAGTGATTTTACAAAAGCATCAATTAAACTAAAAAACAATACAAATTAGAAAATCACAACATATAAAAAAAAAGATAATATAAATGAAAAAAATAGAAAATCTAATATGTAAACAAAACTCAAATAATCTTACTTGCGGCCGTAGGCTCATAACTCACAAAGACCTCGTAAGATAATACCACTATGTATGTCAAAGAATACACGTCATTAAAACGACATGAATTGACAGATATGATATTTTATATACCAACACAATCGTATTAAACAATACTTATACAACCCGTATACCTTTTTATTATCACATTCAAGGCATACGTATACCCGTAGTAGTATATAAAAACCTTAAGTAGCATACGGAAGAGTTGAACAAGTTGGAATGGAGAGCATGTGGGACCATTTGTCAATATAAATTGACGTCCTCTGGGAATATCAGTAGCCTTCAAAAGTGTCTCTTCCAACAAGACACGTGGCGTGGATCATGCTTCATCTCCCTTCGTACACGTTTCTTCTTTCATTATTATTCGAGTTAATTTTTGCCGTCCAATTCTCACACAATACACACACACTCACACACACTCACACACACTCACACGTACATGATACATTATACAGGATACAGGATACAGGATACATCTCCCCCATTTTGTTTTTAAATTATGGTACTGATTATTTAATTTCCAATTTTAATATTTATCTGAAAAGTCCGATCTTTTAAATTCAATCTTGTTAGTACCGGATCGAACTGGCCTGTCCGACCGGGGATAGGCTAGGTGGCTGGTCCGGTTCAGTACGGATCATTTTTGTTTGGTCGAACCGGCCGGTTCGTCCCGAACCGGTGATCGGACCGGGAAACCGGACGGTTCGGACAGGATTTTGGTATTTTTTTTATGGGTAAAAACGTGATGTTGAATCATAAATTAGTGTGTTGGATATACAAATATAGTTAAGTTTTATATATAACTATAAAATACATATATAAATCATATATAAATTACTTATATTTATTTATATATATGACTATATATATAATTATGACGTCATCTGGTTCTTAAATACGGTCAGACTGGTCTGATCGGTCTGACCATCAAACCAGTAAAGCATCCGGTTCGACGTCTTATCCGGTTCTGAAAACATTGTTTAAATTTTTAATCAGTGCACCGTGAGTTTTGTACAATATTTTTTTATCAAGTGTCATGTATAATTTATTGATATTCGAATTATATATATTATCCTTGTGGTTATTATTATTTTTTTATTTTTCTAAATGATCAATCTATCTTTTGAAATTACCACAAACTTTTGAGTTGGCACCAATTTTATTCCTTAGTCTATATTCTCTATTTTACTTTCTTGATTATATTTTCTTTCATTGTGGCTGTCTTTTTTTGTTATACGTAAGATATTTTATCATTATTCATGTTGTAATTATAAGCAAAATACATAATCATACATGGTACGCACCAACCATCACCTACCACCGGCCACTGTTGCTTCATATGCTCATGTCACCGTCGGTCACTTTATTACATCGAAAATTAGCCACCATCGAGAGTTGGTGACAGCCAAACCTTTTTGTTATATTTAAGGTATTAATATATATACGGACACCACACATTATAAACCGACGCATCTTATACGTCTCGTATAGCATCATGCGATGTATAGGATCGAAGACACTGAAAATGAGAAAATTTCAAGGGAGGGTTATAGAGGGCTATACGTCCCATATAGTTTAATACAACCCCTTATACGACACATATAGGACTATATGACGTGTATATAAAATTTCTACACTGACTACAAGAAAAAATTCAGGAGATTGTTTGAGGATTATACAATAAGGATATACGACCCGTGTATACGACTTGTATAATGCGATACGACTCGTATAGAAATTTGTGGTATTGATTTATAATTTAGAAGTGTTCCTTTAGCCGGACGCTTTGACCTTTACTAAAGAATAATGATCCGTCCATGCATTAATTAGTCAATTACCTCTGCGTTTAAAAAAATAAAACAAGTGTTGTTTTAAATAGACACCCCATTATTTTAAATCAACACCCCAAAATTTTTATACGGGTCGTATAGCCCCATACGCGTCGTATAGGGGGGTCGTATAGCCCTATACGGGGCGTATAACCCCCTGACAGCCCCCTGAATTTTTCCTCGTAATCAGTGTCGAAATTAGCTATACGCGTCGTATAGCCCTATATGTGTCGTATAGGGGGGTCGTATAGGGCTATATGGGGCGTATAGCTCTCTGACACCCCCCCTGAATTTTTCTCGTTTTCAGTGCAATCGACCCCATACGCCGCGTATGGACCCATACGCGATGTATAGGGGGGTGTCGATTTAAAAAGATGGATGTCTATTTATTAGAACCCTAAAAAAATAAGAAAAAATAGTCAATTACCCAACCCCATTTAGGTAACATCTAGCATCTACAAAGGGACACGTTTGTGCTTTTGGTGTGTGCTGTCCACCCTATCTTTTGTTCATTTAAGAAAAACTAATTGAAAAATACAAGACAACCACAAGATTTAAACATATTTAAATTTTTATTTTAAAAGATTATAGTATTAACGGATTAGAATTATTATATAATCATTTTTATCTCGTAAACCAGACGAATTATTATTTATATAAATGTAAATTAAGTTTGATGAGACAGAAACTGTTTTATATATGTCTATATCACGTGAATAATAAAATATATAAAATTGGTTAAATATCTTCAACCTTAATTTACTACTACAGGAAATATTCGTGCGTTGCGAAGGTACGACTGTTGCGCGAATCTATAGAATACACATATGCATGCACCTCATATGCACATGTATGTGTGTATGTGCACAATTTTTTTTAAGTTGAGAGAATAAATAGAATAAAATAAGAAGAATTAAATAAACTGATATTTTTTAATATTTTTTTAAAGTAAAAACCATATGTAAGTATGTTTATGCAGGGACGACTTAAGCGTTCTGGGATTCAAGGCAAAGTATAAATTCAGGCACTGATTATATTCTAAGGCAATATATATATATATATGTATGTATATATATATATATATACATACTATATTAATATACATATGGGAGGGACAACATGGTCATTTGACAAAAAAACTCTTAATTTTAAGAGTTGTATAACTCTTCTAGCAGAAAGTACAACTCCTAAAGCATTGAAATCCTCCGCATTCCCAAAACTCAATTCTCGTTTGAAATTTAAAAATTCTGTACTTTCTCTGCTTCATTACCATTTTTTACTTTCTCTCAACTACACTCCTCTCTATCTCAATGAAGAAGAACTATCTCAACAAAGAAGAATAATGTAGTTGAGGAGATCAAACCGATGCAAGATGAAATTGTGTATTACAAGAAACACATCAATCGGATTACACACTTGACATGGAGTTTCCTACTCCGGCGTTCCATTCAGACCCACAACTATCACAAATGTAATATCGGCAATGAAACCAACTTAAAATCATCTGCTTAGAGTCGTCCGTTCTCTTTATGGTTTGTTCTATAGAATTCCGATAGCTTTTCATGTGACGTTTCTATAGTATTCTTTGCCTGTGATTGCTTCACCTTTATGTATATTCTTCATTTTCATGTATTTTAGTTACTTTTTGCTTGCAAGAATCTGTTTATGGTTTTTTAAGTTTTGGTTGATCTGTATATATTAATGCTTCCACTATATGTTTCTTGATTAGTGTCTACTTTTTAAATGATGAAGAAGGAGCCAAAGGCAGCGGTATGGCAGATCTGGTATGTGCTCTTGAATTTAGGCTTTCATATCTTTTACGAAGTTTACTTTTGGTGTTGAACAGAAACCTCTTGAATCCAACTCAAGCTTTTGTTAGGTTGGTGATCTTAAGATGATAGGTGGTCTTCGTTACGAGAAGTGACCACCACTACGGCCAATATGTGGTTGATTAAGGCTTTTATTTGCTTCTTTGGGTTTTTCATATGGTAACATTCTTGCTTCACCTTTTAGATCAAACCTCTATTTTTTATTTTTTATTTCAGTCTATGGCTTGGAGTTATTATTATACATGATTTCTCCATTTTGATTACAGTGAGTCAAGTCTAATCAAGGAAAAAAATACTTCCATTTACTTATTTGTTTAATCAACATACGTGGTTTGGCAATTTTCTTTGTCTTTGGATTTAAAGATAAAAAGCCTTGAAATTGTTCTGAAGCTAGAGGAAACAAGCAAGATCTCTATTGGTTCTTACAATTATGGTTTTATATGTTAGTTATGTTTCAGCAGGCAGCACATGGCATAAACTGTTTGGAGCTTCCCATGATCCTGCATACATAGTTACCAGATCTTAAAAGACCTTCTACCCTATTGAGTGTCAACATTCTCCTCTAATGACTCAACTTGTCTTTTCAATGACTTGAATCAGTTTGCATGATTAATTTTTATCCAGGCATTTAATGAATCATGAAATTAATTTGACTGCATATATGATACAAACATTATTGTAGTAGAACTTTTTTGTTCATAAACCATTTACCAACTAAGTTTGTAGGTTAAGTAGTATAAATTGACAATAAGTCCTGTTTCCATTATGCCTTTGGTGACAAAATATGATGTACAAAATGGTTATGCTAAACCTTCAAATATATAGATTGTGAAAATTGATGCTCCTAATTCTGCAAATCATATAAGAAGCCCAACTTTTGGTCTTGTAACTTGTAAGTGGTTTTTATTTTTGTTTAAATCTTCCCAACATGTGTGCTCATGTAGTCAATTCGGGTCATACTTTGCCTATTTATCTCTAATGGCCCATTTGGGTAAAATATAGTGTTGATTTATTTTGATTTTAATATGATATTTTTATTTGACTTTTAGTTCTTAACTAAACACTGTATGTACAATTATAGTTACTTTATAGAACTAACATTTAGCAAAGTTATTAATTAAATAAAGGATTCCAATATATCACAAGTAATCAATAATGCAATCACAGTAAACCTTCGGTAACGTAGTTAAAGTGCACTTAAATGCAAGTTGTAAGCTTCTATTGGTGTTGTTTTGATAATAAATATTTCTGAGGTTAGCATGATGTTATATTTTTATTAGTGACACTGTGTATATGCAATATATATATATATATATATTCAATTACGTCTTTCCTTTGTAAATGATTATTAAATGTTTTAAACGTTTATGCAACATATTTTATGTTTCAGGTGCTAATGATGATCAACAATAAGGGGCATGCTACAAAAACATCTACTTTAGAGAGTAGGTTAGCTCTAAGTCACATATTAAAATCACACTATGATATTTTAGGGAAATATTCAAGTATTGTGGAATATGTCTATGGTGAAGAAACCAATGAACCGGTTGAAAATGTGATCTCTGAACAACAGTCAACAAAGATTCACGGTTTTTATTTTGGGTTTGAGGATGATGGTTTTTAGTGGTTCCCGGACATTCCCGACAATAACACAGGTAGAACTTGAAAATTGGATGCTAATACAACTGAGTTTCATTTGAATGGAATAAAGATACTTGAGTTTCTTACTTCTTTTAGTTGCTTAATATATCCTACCGTGAAAGAAGTGTTGTATCCCCAATGGGTTTTAGTTATTGTGCATGTTAAACAATAAAAAGAAAATGAAATATCCTAGAGTTCATGTGTGGCTTGTATGGATAGATGATCTTGGTATTGAGTGAAAGTTAAAGAAAGCAAGATAGTTATTTATGTTATTATTATGTGAGCTAAAAATGATTGAATGCTTACAATTTAGTTCATATGTTTTACGAGAAGGACCAAAATATTGCTGCTAAGTTAACTACATCAATGTTTAACTCACTTAAGGAGGTAGTTTAGTTAATTTGTTTTTTATGTAGCGAAATGAACGTGTGGGAGTGGTTGAGTAATCACCAAATCAGGTTTGAGTCCAAATATGTTTTTTGGTACATGTCAGGTTTGGATGTCCTTTAAGATTTTGTGGCCAAATTTTCCTCTAAGAGCATTCACAACCCGTTCCTCGTACATACGAGAGTGTGTGTCTTATATTATGAGGGACAGTTATGAGTGATTGCGAGTGAAAGATATAGAAAATTTATGGGGATTGTACCGTGTGCTCTCATATTTAGAGAAACACGATACAACCGTCATTAATTTTTAAATATTTTTAGGGTTGTTGTGATTGGATGAGAGAGAAAACGTAAAGATAAAAGTATGAAAAAAATATTATTTAATTAAAAAAATTAGTGATTTTTAATATAATTATAAGTATAAGGATGGAAGATGGATTGTAAATGCTGTAACATCTTGTTTAGCACCAGCTAATTCGTACATGTATGACAATATTGTTTTTAGTTACATATGTTCTTACATAGGAATAATTAAATCATGAAAGGTGGTCAAGTTGCATATGATAAAGTGTTCAAGTTTGAGGTTTAATTTTTAGCAAAGAATGCAACCACATTCTAAATTAAAAAAAGGAAGCTCGATACTCTAAATCATTTTTTAAAAAAAACATGTTATCTTAATTTCATTTGATATTTTATGGCTTATATTTCTTATTCGTGTGATGTGATTATTATATTTAATTTACTATATTTATGATTGGTATTTTATTATTTGTGTTTTTGTTATTATTTAGTTGAGATTTGTAAGACTCATTACATATATAGGCCACACCGATGCGACGAGTAAGAAAACCAATATAGGCATTGTACAATATATTATTAGTGGATGTGTAAACTAACTGGAAACGAGTACCGCGTTGTAAGTTGTCATTGCCGCCGCATCGCGCGGGTTTCTTACTAGTGTATATATATATATATGTATGTATGTATATATATGTATATATGTATATATGTATATATAGTAAGAAACCCGCGCGATGCGACTACATGAGCACACATGTTGGGAAGATTTAAAAAAAAATAAAAACCACTTACAAGTTACAACACTAGAAGTTGGGCTTCTTATATGATTTGTAGAATTAGGAGCATCAATTTTCACAATCTATATATTTGAAGGTTTAGCATAACCATTTTGTACATCATATTTTGTCACCAAAGGCATAATGGAAACAGGACTTATTGTCAATTTATACTACTTAACCTACAAACTTAGTTGTAAATGGTTTATGAACAAAAAAGTTCTAGTACAATAATGATTGTATCATATATGCAGCCAAATTAATTTCATGATTTATTAAATACCTGGACAAAAATTAGTCATGCAAACTGATTCAAGTCATTGAAAAGACAAGTTGAGTCATTAGAGGAGAACGTTGCCACTCAATAGGGTAGAAGGTCTTTTGAGATCCGGTAACTATGTATGCAGGATCATGGGAAGCTCTAAACAGTTTATGCCATGTGCTGCATGCTGAAACACAACTAACATATAAAACCATAATTGTAAGAACCAATAGAGATCTTGCTTGTTTCCTCTAGCTTATGAACAATTTCAAGGCTTTTTATCTTTAAATCCAAAGACAAAGAAAATTGCCAAACCACGTATGTTGATTAAACAAATAAGTAAATGGAAGTATTTTTTTCCTTGATTAGACTTGACTCACTGTAATCAAAATGGAGAAATCATGTATAATAATAACTCCAAGCTATAGACTGAGATAAAAAATAAAAAATAGAGGTTTGATCTAAAAGGTGAAGCAAGAATGTTACCATATGAAAAACCCAAAAAAGAATATAAAAGCCTTAATCAACCACATATTGGCCGTAGTGGTGGTCATTTCTCGTAACGAAGACCACCTATCATCTTAAGATCACTAACCTAACAAAAGCTTGAGTTGGATTCAAGAGGTTTCTGTTCAACACAAAAATTAAACTTTGTATAAGATATGAAAGCCTAAATTCAAGAGCACATACCAGATCTACCGTACCGCTACCTTTGGCTTCTTCTTCATCATTTAAAAAATAGACACTAATCAAGAAACATATAGTGGAAGCATTAATATATACAGATCAACCAAAACTTGAGAAACCACAAACAGATTCTTGCAAGCAAAAAGTAACTAAAATACATGAAAATGAAGAATATAAATAAAGGTGAAGCAATCATAGGCAAAGAATACTAAAGAAACGTCAAACGAAAAGCTATCAGAATTCTATAGAAGAAACCATAAAGAGAACGGACGACTCTAAGCAGATGATTTTAAGCTGGTTTCATTGCCGATATTACATTTGTGATAGTTGTGGGTCTGAATGGAACGCCGTAGTAGGAAACTCCATGTCAAGTGTGTAATCCGATTGATTTGTCTCTTGTAATACACAATTTCATCTTGCATCGGTTTGATCTCCTCAACTACATTGTTCTTCTTTGTTGAGATAGTTCTTCTTCATTGAGATAGAGAGGAGTGTAGGTGAGAGAAAGTAAAAATGGTAATGAAGCAGAGAAAGTATAGAAATTTTTAAATTTCAAATGAGAATTGAGTTTTGGGAATGCGGAGGATTTCAATGCTTTAGGAGTGGTACTTTCTGCTAGAAGAGTTATACAACTCTTAAAATTAAGAGTTTTTTTGTCAAATGACCATGTTGTCCCACCCATATGTATATTAATATAGTATATATATATACACACACATACACACATACTAGTAAGGAACCCGCGCGATGCGGCGGCGACGACATCGACATATTTCACAATGCGATATTTGTTTTCTGAATACATGCGAGACTTTTATTGTATAGTCTATTTATGCCATGAGCATCACAAAACTCAATTAAATAATAGCACACGAATAAGAAAATGTTTTTCATAAACATAGTACGTTAAAACTAAATATCTGAGCACACGCATAAGAGAACAAGTCATAAACATAGTACGTTAAAAATAAATATCCGCATGTCAACTACTTGGATTTGATGATATCATTTTTTGTCATAAGCCTTACAAATCTCAATGACCTCATCAATATGCTTTGACCACCATTCTTCATCGGTGTCCAAACTGGAAGATTCTTGTGTCACTTCCTTTTTTACCGCTACTAATTCTTGATTAGGACTTTCTTGCATTTTCTCCTCTTTGACTGAAACAGGCACTGAAAAATCAATGTTAGTAGTTTTTTATTAAGACCAGGAAGGTATATAGATTAAACTATAGTATAGATATGTGAAATTGATACCATGCATGTCTTGAAGTTCCTTCTTTGGTTCATCCATAATAGATTTGTACTTTATGTAAGAGAAAATGAACAAGTCAGTATGTTATAAAGTATATATTTGATAAACGAAATCATGTCTTAACTTATATTTTTAATTTGTTAGCAATTAATATAGAGTAATATGTAATTAGCATACATTCAGAATATAAAAAACTTAAGGCACACAAATCTATTAACTTACTTTCATTTATATACACATGTAACTCATTCATCACGTAACACTTCCCGATAGACAACATTTGAGGTGTATACTCTGTCTCGTCTAAAATTTTTTGAAGGATGCACTAACACCTTTGTATTTTCGCTTGATATCCCTCTTGACAATGCCACATAAAGTTGTCCATGTGAAAACACAGATTCCGGTAGATAAACGCCAACGTGCGGAATTGTTTGACCTTGAGCTTTATTAATTGTCATTGAAAAGCTAAGTCAAATGGGAAACTTTTTTCTTTTTAGTTTGAAAGGGAACATGTCATCTTTAGAAAGACATAGAGGGATTCTTGGCAAAAATACCCTTTTCCCAATATGTTGGCCAACAGCTATTTCCGCATCAATAACATTGTGTTGGAAACCTTTACATATCAATCTTATGCCATTACATAGACCATGTGATGGATCAATATTCTGCAACAATATTATGGGACATCCAATTTTTAGTCGAAGCTTATGAGGCGGCAAACCACTCACAGTTAGTGAGTTTAAGAACTCGATCGGATAAAAGTTGTTATGATCGTCTTCTGCTTCGTCAAAACTATAGTAATTTTTTCCTCCCCTTGAAATATGTCGATCATTTGATCATTAATCTCATCAACACTCTCATTTTGAGTTGATAGTATTACTCGGGAGATTATATAATCTGAAGAATACAAATTGTTTAAAATAGATGGAAAGATGGCATTAATCAATTCTTTTATAGAGTTTTCTCGAATGGTGCATGGAACTGTCATGTCATCATGTATGCAGATAAATGTTCCTTCAATTGATTCTTCGGTTCCATCACCGACTCTTAAAAGAAAATCAGAAAACCACGGGTCATTAAGCGCTCTCATATTTATGGTCAACTGCATCTTTTTAGCCAAAGACCAAAAAGGCGACATTCGTAGGCTAGAGTCTACAATCTGTACTCGAGTGCCACGTTTAATAACCGGCAACACCTGTCTGAAATCACCTCCCATAACCATTATCTTTCCACCAAATGGGAGACTAACGCCTACGATGTCTTGCAATGTCCGATCAACAACCTCGATCGCCTGTCATTTTGCCATTGATGCTTCATCCCAAATGATTAATTTAGATGACCTAAGTAGTTCAACGGCCTCACTTTGTTTTTTGATGTTGCACATTGAATTATTATTAAGATTTATGGGAATCTTGAATCTCGAGTGAGCCGTTCTCCCTCCTGGCATATTATTGGCTGCAGCACCCGATGAAGCTATTGCGAGAGCAATAAGACCACGTGAACGAACTTCAGCAAGCAACGCTTTGTACAAAAAAGTTTTTCCCGTTCCACCTGGACCATCTATAAAGAACACACCTGGTAAATCATTATCCACGTGCGTCATTATCTCATCAAACACGACTTTTTGGTCCGAATTAAGTGAATGTTTTGCACCTAAGTGATTAGCTTCAACAACTATCGCATACTCCTCTTGCACCTCATGATGATGTACATATTGTAAGTGAGCATCTTCTGTTATGTCCGGAAGATCGAAATCATGGAGATTTTTACCCATAGATTGTAGAAACACCCTAATTTCAGTAAGAACTATATTTTGCACTCGTTCACCACTATGACAATGTAACGTATGGTCTTCAGATAATGAGTCAAAGTGGTCATTCTATAACTTTCGAACATCTCCAGGTTCACAAAAAATTATTAGAGTCGTGAATAACCTTCTAAGAGCCTTGGGAAACTGAAATAGAGACGCTTCTGAGAGAGATTGCGATAAACTTTCATCGTTCTCAATTAAGCCTGTCTCAAGAGCTGCTTTTCGAAACGTCGTGTGCTTTACGCCATTAACTGTGCAAAGATCTTCAAAAGAAGTAGGCCCTTTAACATTTGATAAAAGTAGGCGTAAATAGTACCTTTCTCCTTCAGCTGGATTAGCATAAACAATACGACTTTTTTGTGGTTTTTGCAAATGATGATTCCAACGACGCGAGCCTACATTCCACGTGAAGTGTTTTGGAAAATCTTTTGCAAATATTGTCTTGTTGTTTCATCTACTCTATTTGTATCAAAAAATGCAGTTAGCATGGTTCTCTTATCTCTTTCTCTGTCAACAATTTCAGACATTATATCATTATCTCTATAAATCTAACCATTTGATAATTAGGAAGATGTAGTTGTAAGGCCAACACAGCAGGATGAATATGAGAAAGAGAGAAGGAAAAAATGCGCCACATAGCCTCTGGGGTGATACATAGCGTGCATCTTGCAATCTCTTTATCTCATTAATGACAACCTCTTGCTCATCTTGATCGATTTGAATAACTTGTTTATCATGTCCTTTGTAAACATATTTGAATAAATATTTCTTAGATTTTATACTTGAGCAAACCTCTACATTCATGTGACAGTTGAACATCATTAAAAGCCTTGGGTTATATGGTATAACCCATCTATTATCAAGAGTTTTCCCTCGTACATCCACTTTTATTCCATTATTTCTCCTTCGATATAATGGATATTGTAAGGCCCCGTTCCCGGGCACCTCACAGTTGGTCATTTACAGCATAAAACATACATAATAATTTTAAGCAGCGGAATTATTTAAACAAAAACCATCCATTCATTTAAAACACTGTTGTTAAGCAATACATTTTAGTTCACAAGTCACAAAATGTAGATGAATGAATTACAAAACAACAGTATCGTAAAAAACATAATGGATGTCAGTCTTGCCCACCAAGTAGCCACCCCTGTGTGCCATCCTCAGCAACCTGTCACCTGCCAACTGGAAAATACATAAAAGTCAGCGTTGCTGAGTGAGTTCTAGTTTTATAGTTAAAATACTTTACTTTTCGTTCAAAAACCGTTCCTCATTTTCACAGGTGATCATACATCGTACGTACACATAGGTAATACTTTCATTATCTTCACCATCGTTCAATTCGTACTTTTATCATTCCTCTTTAATTAAGCTGTGAGTCTGTTGCGACACCAAGTCGCTCACCTCTAAGTCAATCACAAAGATTGACCTACATACTGTGAGTCTGTTGTGACACCAAGTCACTCACCTCTAAGCCAATCACGAAGATTGACCTACATTCCTGTGAGTCTGTTGTGACACCAAGTCACTCACCTCTATATCAATCTCAAGGATTGATCCTGTGTGCATCCTTCGGGGTAGCGAACCCGCATCACAGTTGAGCTAAAACCTGCCAGGGGTGTGCACCTCCATTCATTTGCTTGCAAGACTTTCGTTCATTCGTTTACGTTCAATTCCTCTTTATCATTAATCTTTCACTTTATTAATGATAATAATTCTGATCATGATCATTCCACATAGAAACATACAGTATTATTATTAATAAGCATATTATTAATAATAATACTAATAATTATTAATAATAATACTAATAATATTATAAATAATATTATTCATACTCTTAATAATATCCCTAATCGTAATATTAATTATAATATTAAGGAAAGGATATTATTACATTCAAACATCATCATTCACATTCAATAATGTCCTAGTCAACATTCTGGTGAAACCCTACTGCACAAACTCCAAGGGAAATATGTAAAAAGTCTAAGTATTTTGGGCGTATGAGCCCTGTTCTAGGCGTTTCACCACTGTCGGACTCATCAGCTACATTTAGAAAAATTTCAGGTTCTGGGCGTATGAGCACTGCTGGGCGTATGACTCCTGTTGGTCGTTTTAGCCCTGTTGGTCGTATTAGCCCTGTTGGACTTTTGAGCTTACACTTAGAAAATTTTCTCTGGTCATACGACCAAGGTCCAGACTTTTCACCCTCATACTTAGTAAAATTTTCAGACTTATAAGTCTGGGCGTTTTAGGACTGTTGGACATATTACATGCTTGGACTCATAACCTTACTTAGAATATTTCTAAGGCAATTTCCTGGGCATATAAGCACTATTGGACACATTACCTTGCACATAGTTATTCTAAGTCCAAATTTCAGGCGTATTACTACTATTTGGGCTTGTTAGTCGTTTTAGTAACCTGCTCATATGACTAATTCATTTTTCTGTAACATCTCGTATTCTACGATAATGATAATAATAATAATAATAATAATAATAATAATAATAATAATAATAATAATAATAATAGTAATAATAATAATAATAGATTGTAAAATATAAAAGTCAAATTATAAGTTGAAGGGGTCTTTTTGTCATTTTTGAAACTTCAAATGAATGTTTTGAGCATAAAATAAAAAGAAACAAAACCATAGGGACTGGAAATGTAAATTTTTTTAAAACAATTCCCCCTTCCACCGCCCGATTTTCCGGCCATATTTCCGGCCAAACTCCGGCCGAAGGCCGGCGAACCCCAAAACCACTTCAAACCTCAATCATTTTGCTCCAAACCGGTTCCAATACGCTCGTGGGTCAGATTCGAATCTACCCGTATACTTTAATCATTCATATAACAGCTCACAACCCACTTCGATCCCTTTTTCCTTTCCACGATATCCACCCGCGGTTGTCGGCAACTTTACCCACTAAATCGAGCATTACGGACTTTAATACTCAAAAGAACTCCGCACTAACGAATTAGGAACCATTTATAAGCAACCATCGAACTTAATTTCGTGAAAAACAAACTCAAACACCATCACTCGAACACCCATGGCCGCGGACCTGCAACTCGAATTTAGACCCATCTCCGAGCAATTTTAATCAAATTGAATAAGGGGCTTTCGATCAGGACTATCATACTAAGCTTCCTCTCAGTTTAATTCGATTATAATGGTCGTTTGAGCACCATTCGATTGACACCTTTGTCGCGGACTGTTCTTGACGAGTTCAGCACCAAATCGAACACCACTTAGGTAATTGAACACACACACATACTCGGTTTTTCATGGGGAACAAAAGCCCCATGATTTCACAGACTATTGAAATCGAATTGGTGGTTAATCGGATGGGATTCGAACCTAGGGCTCGAATGGGTTTGGGAACTCTGGTTAAACGTGCTTATAATTAATTGGAACCAGTATAAACCACGGCTTAGGCCTTTGGTTCACTGGTTCCTGCGCCTTTTCCTATCCTGGAGGTCCCGGGTTCGACCCCGGGCCACCTCCCATTTTTTTAAAGTTCTTTTTAGCTTTATAAAATTTCAGAAAAATCCTTAAAATTTATAAAAACAAATTCTATAAACTTTTCATATCTAAAATGTTACACAAATAGTTTCTGTAAATTTATTTTAGTTAAAAACCCTTAATAATATTTATAAAATATATTTATAAATATTATAAACAATTATTTTTATAAAAATGGACACTATATCACGTTTAATTATGAAACAGTCCTATAAATTATAGAAATTATACATCTTATAATTTCATAATTAATTACAAACGTAATTTATTATAAAATATACTTTCACAATTAATTTAGATTAATAAATTATTATCGTGTAATACGTTATCATAATGATATTTATTACAAAGAATATATACAAAATATATTTAAACGTTATCAGATATTAAAAACTCTAATTCACATTAAACCGTTAATCTTATTATAAATCTTGTAATAAATACTTTTAGGTGCCTTGTAAAAGAATCCGTTGGAACGTCGTTTAATCCTTATTATCACCTTATACACGTATACGCCAAGTGAGTATTTCTATACCCCTTTTTCGTATTTTCACACTTTGGGATGAAACATGTTACTTATTAACCATTGCACTTGTAAACGTTTGATTCTTGTAAACTTATGGCAATTTACTTGTGAGTTGTGGTTAGTTGAACTTTTGTGGTTACCATGTTATGGCATTATATGTACAATCATTAACTATTGCTAGTCCAGCGAAGTCATAGATCTATGGGTAAGACAAGCCTACTTGGTTGATTCAAGTACACTTAGCTGATCGTATATACTTTTAACGTTAATAGAATATTAACGTCGTTTGATACTTGTAAAACATTGTCGAGGTTTGATTGTTGCATTGTTCATAACATCCCTAATCACTTTATTCACTAATTTACAACTTGAATTGCCATCTTTTATATAATTATGTATCCAAAACTGTAGAATGCTCACCAACATTTTTATGTTGACCTTTTATTTTTAACATGTTTCAGGTTACTCTTTGAAGCTTATCACACTTAGGATTGGACTTAGAGAAATAAACGAATGATCTGGATGTATCTTTGTTTAAACGTTTACTTGTATTGTTACAATTGAATCTTGATTAATATATTTGGAACAAATAATAGCGTTATGTGGCTGTGAACAATCGTAACTCTCATACTTCGACGATTCCGCCGTCAAGGTTGGGGTGTGACAGATTGGTATCAGAGCCCATAACTATAGGGATTTAGGTTATTAGAAATGGTGACCTAGACTATAGTTGCATCAACCTCATAGAAAGATCTTTATACTTTTGTGCTCACATATTGTTTGAAATGCTACATAATGCTATGCCTTTTGCGCAATTTGATGCCTTAGCATAGGATTCCTTATGTATGCTTAAAACTTAGACTCTCTAAACTTAACTTCGACTCTTTGACTCTCCCCGATAAATGAACATCCTAAACTTATTCTCAACGACATGTGGAATCTACACTTATCATCGTGAGTTCAATTCCTTAGACTTTATGTCTAATCTATGAAAATCTCATCAAGGTTTTGATTTCATGAACCAAAGAAAATTTGTGTGACACATAGACACCTGTATTCTGGATTTCCTGGCAAAAGGCCTTCGGGCTAAGACAAGCATATCGCATAAATCTCACTACGAGACCAGTTATGCTTACCTGGGGATTTCTGGGATGAGTGATAAACTATGGTCAACGTACACAAGTTTCTAAGGTAAATGGGTCAATTTACCTTGACGTGTCAACGATTCCAAATGGTATTGCGTTACCAAATGGAACCATCCTTTTGTATCTTAAAAATCCTTGAATCCTTGAACTGGTTTATCATCAAAGTTTAAATATTTTCTCATTCTTAACCTAAATAATATTCCTGTTAATATTAAACCCATCCTACAATTCAACTCTTACGTTTAAACGCTCAACGTGTAACGTGTAACATTATTGAACTCGGCATTTCATGTAACTATCTTCTTATCTTGACCAACGTGAACATGGATCTTAATATACCCCAAAGATAGTGGGAATCTAAACCGTATGGTCTTTAAAACTTTAAACCGTTACGTATGGTTCTCAAATCCTCTTAAGGAGGTATCCCATAACTAAGAGCATGCAATGCTGTAGATGAAATTCCTACATCTCAGGATACTTTGTCTAGGCAAAGTGTAAATGGTGATCTGATTTGATCATTGAATCCGTTTAATTAACTCGAAACTCTTGTTATAATTGATCACTTATAAGTACGCGTGTCTTCAATAAGGTTATGGTTGACCTCATATTTTGAGAAGTCTATATGTTCCTTTCGATTGTGAATCGAATGTTCACATCTCATTGTGATATCGAATCATTGTGTCCTTGATTTCGTCTTCCTGACTTAAACCATCCAAGATTTGAATACCAACATAACAAATCCTGTTACCTTGAACATTGACCTTAAATTTTGTAAGCATGATTTTCCTTTTGTTACATTGATGTAACTTGAAATTTTCTGAAATTCTAAGTGATATCCTTTTCCTTTCATCGTTAAGTCAAACTTTGAACCGTCTGCACTGTGGGAAATGCGAGAGTTTGTAAGTCAATCTATGACTAAGAACGCTCGTATCTCCTAAACAATCCTAACTCATCAAAGCATGGGTGATTCCCTTACTTTGATGATTCTCTATTCGTTTCGATAAACGGTTTTCAATTGTGTATTTTATGAAATTTCATCCTCTGAATTGGAATGATTACCTTATTTTGAGGATTGAGTCCAAGTATTCTCTTTGGAATGGCTTTTCACAAATGACATGATCTCACCAAAATAGGATTGAAACCCGTACTTTGGTGACAAATGTTAATCTTTGATTGTTTCCTTGTTATTATGAAGCTCAATCATCAAGATAGGCGTGAATTCCATACCTTGATGATAATTTCATTTTTATGGGTTGTATTCTCTCAAATGAAACGATCTCATCAAAGTAGGAGTGAATTCTGGATTTTGATGAAGAAGTTCATCCTGTTATATTTTGTTTTTGTAAAACTTCATCGTTAAGATAGGAGTGACTTCCCTTACCTTAATGGTGAGTTACCTCGCCTTATTTCTGTAGATCCTCAACAATGAGTTGGGATCGAACTTTTTGATTGGTAAGTTAATGGTCATATCTTGGGAATACACCATCAAGTTAGGAGTGAAAACCACACCTTGATGACTATTCTTATTTCTTGATCTTCAACTTACCATGGTTGTAATCAAGTGACGAGAAGCATGTAGTAACTTGAAGGGTGGGTGAACCAATGTTGGTGATTCGACCTATCAAGCCAAAGCATGATCTCTGAACTAGACCCGATCGTTTTAGGTTGATTTTGATTCCAAACTTGGAGCATTTAAATTCTTAAATCAATTTCTTTCCCTTTACCTTCATGTATGACTCGATCTAGCTACATCGAACCATTTATTCCTTACTTATCAACTTTCATCTTGAGATATCATCAAACCCATAAGTATAGTCTTCCTAAACAATTCCTTGTCAAATAAAGATATTATCGAATACCTCTCTTATTGTTTGATGAATTACGTATGTGATCTGCATTTGGAAATTTGTTACCTTGCAAAACATGGTTACAAATACTTTTCTTATTGTTTGTGTCACTTCTTGAATAACTTTTAAATCTTTAACCTTAGAAATATTTAAAACTCTATCTTGAATTCGAACAACAAGACTCATTATCATCCTCATTGCAATGTGGATATAATGGTTCATAAACCTTCATAACTTGTAGTCATGGGTTTGGCATAAAAAGAAAAAGACCTAACTTGGCATGTGTCCAGGTGTCTTACTTTTACATATGACGAAACCTAAACTCTATGTTTCCCGTGAATCTCCTGATTAATTTTTCATCAAAATGCTCCTTATTTTAAATGTCGTGATGACAAATGGTGCATTATAGATCGATTGACTAAGTCGGCTCATTTCATACCAATTCGTGAGGAATACCGAATCGAGAAATTGACTCGTATTTACATCAATGAAATAGCCGGACGGCATGGTGTACCTTTAGATGTTATCTCTGATCGTGATGGTCGCATCATCTCTTGTTTCTGGAAAACATCTTGTATTTCACTCGAAGAGTTCAAGTTGGCACGTAATATGTCAAGAAACTTGAAGGATTCCCTAAAGTGAAACATCTCATCTGTAATTAAACGTCTACCACTGTCCTTCCATACGCTCGTCCTTCATTTAAACCCTCTTGTTCGTTTAAATTCCATTCTTAATTTCGGAACTCAACTGAATTTTGCACAGCCTATCACCGCAAACCGACGGTCAGACTGAAAGAACGATACAAACCCTCGAGGATATGCTCCGGGCTGTGTCATTAATTTCAGTGGATCGTGGGATTCTCATCTTCTGTTGATCGAATTCTCTTACAATAATAGCTACCATACCAACATCCAGATGGCACCAGTTGAGGCCTTGTACGGCCGAAAATGTCGATCTTCCATCTGTTGGTCTTTAAAATTAGTAAAACACTTTAGACTCTCTTTTTACCTCTAATGGCTCTGCCATTGCACATAAAGTAAACACTAAAGCAGCTTAATCGATGATGAATTTTCTTCTTTTGATACCTCATCAGAACTCGAAAAGTTCTTCAAAGTGTACCTCTGAAAAATGAAAACACAAAGAAAAAGAGAATCACTATGATCTATCTGTGGCTTCATGCTTACTTTCGGATTCACCTAAGAACGTGAGGACCAAGTGAAATCCAAGTTTCCTCATCGTTTCGTCTCAGCCTCCTCGTAAACAAATTTCGGGACGAAATTTCCTAAAGTAGGGGAGATTGTAACATCTCGTATTCTACGATAATGATAATAATAATAATAATAATAATAATAATAATAATAATAATAATAATAATAATAATAATAATAATAATAATAGATTGTAAAATGTAAAAGTCAAATTATAAGTTGAAGGGGTCTTTTTGTCATTTTTGAAACTTCAAATGAATGTTTTGAGCATAAAATAAAAAGAAACAAAACCATAGGGACTGGAAATGTAAATTTTTTTAAACCAATTCCCCCTTCCACCGCCCGATTTTCCGGCCATATTTCCGGCGAAACTCCGGCCGAAGGCCGGCGAACCCCAAAACCACTTCAAACCTCAATCATTTTGCTCCAAACCGGTTCCAATACGCTCGTGGGTCAGATTCGAATCTACCCGTATACTTTAATCATTCATATAACAGCTCACAACCCACTTCGATCCCTTTTTCCTTTCCACGATATCCACCCGCGGTTGTCGGCAACTTTACCCACTAAATCGAGCATTACGGACTTTAATACTCAAAAGAACTCAGCACTAACGAATTAGGAACCATTTATAAGCAACCATCGAACTTAATTTCGTGAAAAACAAACTCAAACACCATCACTCGAACACCCATGGCCGCGGACCTGCAACTCGAATTTAGACCGATCTCCGAGCAATTTTAATCAAATTGAATAAGGGGCTTTCGATCAGGACTATCATACTAAGCTTCCTCTCAGTTTAATTCGATTATAATGGTCGTTTGAGCACCATTCGATTGACACCTTTGTCGCGGACTGTTCTTGACGAGTTCAGCACCAAATCGAACACCACTTAGGTAATTGAACACACACACATACTCGGTTTTTCATGGGGAACAAAAGCCCCATGATTTCACAGACTATTGAAATCGAATTGGTGGTTAATCGGATGGGATTCGAACCTAGGGCTCGAATGGGTTTGGGAACTCTGGTTAAACGTGCTTATAATTAATTGGAACCAGTATAAACCACGGCTTAGGCCTTTGGTTCACTGGTTCATGCGCCTTTTCCTATCCTGGAGGTCCCGGGTTCGACCCCGGGCCACCTCCCATTTTTTTTTTAAAGTTCTTTTTAGCTTTATAAAATTTCAGAAAAATCCTTAAAATTTATAAAAACAAATTCTATAAACTTTTCATATCTAAAATGTTACACAAATAGTTTCTGTAAATTTATTTTAGTTAAAAACCCTTAATAATATTTATAAAATATTATTTATAAATATTATAAACAATTATTTTTATAAAAATGGACACTGTATCACGTTTAATTATGAAACAGTCCTGTAAATTATAGAAATTATACATCTTATAATTTCACAATTAATTACAAACGTAATTTATTATAAAATATACTTTCACAATTAATTTAGATTAATAAATTATTATCGTGTAATACGTTATCATAATGATATTTATTACAAAGAATATATACAAAATATATTTAAACGTTATCAGATATTAAAAACTCTAATTCACATTAAACCGTTAATCTTATTATAAATCTTGTAATAAATACTTTTAGGTGCCTTGTAAAAGAATCCGTTGGAACGTCGTTTAATCCTTATTATCACCTTATATACGTATACGCCAAGTGAGTATTTCTATACCCCTTTTTCGTATTTTCACACTTTGGGGTGAAACATGTTACTTATTAACCATTGCACTTGTAAACGTTTGATTCTTGTAAACTTATGGCAATTTACTTGTGAGTTGTGGTTAGTTGAACTTTTGTGGTTACCATGTTATGGCATTATATGTACAATCATTAACTATTGCTAGCCCAGCGAAGTCATAGATCTATGGGTAAGACAAGCCTACTTGGTTGATTCAAGTACACTTAGCTGATCGTATATACTTTTAACGTTAATAGAATATTAACGTCGTTTGATACTTGTAAAACATTGTCGAGGTTTGATTGTTGCATTGTTCATAACATCCCTAATCACTTTATTCACTAATTTACAACTTGAATTGCCATCTTTTATATAATTATGTATCCAAAACTGTAGAATGCTCACCAACATTTTTATGTTGACCTTTTATTTTTAACATGTTTCAGGTTACTCTTTGAAGCTTATCACACTTAGGATTGGACTTAGAGAAATAAACGAATGATCTAGATGTATCTTTGTTTAAACGTTTACTTGTATTGTTACAATTGAATCTTGATTAATATATTTGGAACAAATAATAGCGTTATGTGGCTGTGAACAATCGTAACTCTCACACTTCGACGATTCCGCCGTCAAGGTTGGGGTGTGACATCAAATTCCCAAACATCAGAATGCCTAGTACTAAACATATACACATGATTCTAGGCATAAATCTAACATAAACATAAACATACATACATTCATATCATACGAGTATTATACCCAAAACTTATAAAAACATACTTACATGCATTTTCCAGCCCCAAAACAGTTTAAAAACAAGTAAAAAGGGGACCTAGAAACTCACCTTTGTTGTTCTCTTCAAATCTCACACCCTTCACCCGAGCCTCCTCAACTGTTCTAACACCTAAAACACACACACCACACCACCCGAATACACAAGACACATTTATAAGCACATATACGGGTCTAGAATAATCTAAAGCTTCAAAACTCAAGATTTCTTACCAAAAGCTTCGAGTTTTCAGGTTCTTCTTCAAAAATCCCGAGAATTCTCTGCTCTTGTGCTTTCTTTCTCTAAAAATCCGAAGTTGGTGATGATGTGAACAAGAGTGGGTGACCATACCACTTTTGTATCAAAATAAATGGAAAGTTTGCCCATTTGGCACTTTTGGCCCTTAAACAAAAGTGGACTTTTGTTTTCTTTCTTTTCTCTTTCTATTTTGTTCTTTTAATTTCTTTAATAAGAAATTACGAGTGTTACAAGTCCACCCCCTTATATAGGTTTCGTCCCCGAAACCTGTTATTCCTCAAACAGATGTGGGTAGTGTTGTCTCATCTCTTCTTCAGTCTCCCACGTAGACTCGGATCCCTTCCTGTGCTTCCACTGTACACGCACAAGAGGAACCACTTTATTCCTTAACCTCTTTTCTTTACGATCAATGATTGCCACTGGTTGCTCCACGTAGTTGAGCCTCTCATCCACCTCAATATCCTCCAGTGGTACAACCATGTCTTCATCAGCTAAGCACTTTCTTAGATGGGATACATGGAATGTGGGATGAATTCCACTTAACTCATCTGGCAATTCATGTCGATAGGCTACCTCTCCTACTCGTGCGATAATTCGGAAAGGTCCTATGTATCTCGGGCTTAGCTTACCTCGTTTCCTGAATCTAATGATTCCCTTCCAGGGCGAGACCTTCAACATGACTCGGTCGCCAACCTTGAACTCTATCGGTCTTCGCCTCTTGTCAGCATACGACTTTTGTCTATCTTTCGCCGCCTTCATGAAGGCTTTGATCTTTTCTAATTTCTCAGTCGTTGCTTCAATTACCTCAACACCTCCCAACTCTTTCTGCCCAATGTCTCCCCAGCACACGGGCGTCCTACATCTCCTACCGTATAACATCTCGTAAGGTGGCATGCCAATGCTGGCATGATAACTGTTGTTGTATGAGAATTCTGCTAACGGCAGGTGGTTGTCCCAACTTCCTCCAAAATCGATCACACACGCCCGAAGCATGTCCTCGAGTGTTTGGATCGTCCTCTCAGACTGACCGTCTGTCTGAGGGTGATATGTTGTACTAATGTGTAGTCTCGTCCCCATTGCATCATGAAATCTTTTCCAAAACTTGGAGGTAAACCGGGTGTCACGATCAGACACAATAGACACCGGTACACCATGACAACTACAATTTCTTTGATGAACAGATCCGCCAATCTTTCAGATAAGTACGTCTCGCGGATCGGTAGGAAGTGGGCACTCTTGGTCAAGCGGTCAACTATCACCCATATGGCATCATACCCTTTTGGGGCACGTGGTAATTTCGTAATGAAGTCCATGGTGATGTGTTCCCACTTCCACTCGGGTATATCCAACGGTTGGATCTTCCCGTAGGGCTTCTGGTGTTCCGCCTTCACTTGTAAGCAAGTCAGACACTTACTTACGTACTCCACTACGTCGCGTTTCATTCCCGACCACCAATAGTCTTTCTTCATATCGTGGTACATTTTGGTAGCACCGGGGTGAATGGAGTATCGGGTCTTATGGGCCTCGTCCATAATTCTTCCACGTAGATCCCCGTATCGAGGAATCCACATTCGCCCAAATCGGGTCCTAACACCAAGAGTGTTCTCACCCAATTCTGTAACTAGACCTCTCATCCTTTCGGAGTTAAGACGATCTTCTTTCAAAGCCTCGTCTTGGAAATCCTTAACCTGTGTTATCACATCGGGGGTCATGATCAGCTGATAAGCCTTCACCCGAATCGGCTCAGGCCGTTCCTTTCGGCTAAGGGCATCGGCCACCACGTTAGCCTTGCCCGGATGGTAATGGATTTCGCAGTCATAATCCTTTATGAGTTCCAACCATCGCCTTTGCCTCATGTTTAGATCTTTTTGCTCGAAGAAGTACTTCAAGCTTTTGTGGTCTGTGAAGATGGTGCACTTCGTCCCGTATAGATAGTGCCGCCAAATCTTCAACTCGAAAACCACCGCAGCTAGTTCAAGATCGTGCGTGGGATAGTTGACTTCGTGAGTTTTCAGCTGTCGAGATGCATAGGCTATTACCCTTCCACGTTGCATCAACACGCAACCTAGCCCAGAATAAGATGCATCTGAATAGACCACTAAGTCTTCATTCCCCTCGGGCAAAGTCAAAACAGGAGCTTGTGTTAGTCTTGTCTTCAACTCCTCAAAAGCATTCTCCTGCTCTTGACCCCACACGAATTTCACGTCCTTACGGGTCAATTTTGTCAAAGGGGAGGCTATCTTGGAGAAGTCTTGAATAAATCTCCTATAGTAGCCCGCCAATCCTAAGAAGCTACGAATCTCGGATGGCGTCTTTGGTGATTTCCATTGCATCACAGCCTCAACCTTTGCTGGATCCACCATTATTCCTTCTGCATTTACCACGTGACCCAGAAATTGTACCTCGCGTAGCCAGAATGCACATTTGGAGAACTTAGCATACAGTTTCTCCCTCCTCAAGGTCTCCAACACTTCCCGAATGTGACCGGCATGCTCTTCTTCGCTCCTCGAATAAATCAGAATATCAACGATGAACACAATTACTGATTTATCTAACATTGGCCGACACACTCGGTTCATCAAATCCATAAAAGCAGCTGGCGTGTTAGTTAGACCAAATGACATAACGAGAAACTCATAGTGTCCATAACGCGTACGAAAGCTGTTTTAGGAATGTCCCGCTCCTTCACCTTCAACTGGTGATAGCCAGATCGAAGATCTATCCTCGAGAACCAACTGGCACCCTGGAGCTGGTCGAACAAGTCATCGATTCTCGGTAACGGATACCGATTCTTTATTGTCAACTTGTTCAATTCACGGTAGTCGATACACATTCTCATGCTACCGTCCTTTTTCTTCACAAACAAGACCGGAGCACCCCAAGGAGAGATACTCGGTCTAATGAAGCCCTTGTCAAGCAACTCTTGCAGTTGCTCCATCAACTCCTTCATCTCAGTCGGAGCCAATCTATACGGTGCTTTAGCCACGGGTTGGGCACCTGGTATCAGATCGATTTGAAACTCAATTTCACGGTCAGGTGGCAATCCCGATAAGTCTTCCGGGAACACATCTAGAAACTCACGCACAACCGGAACATTGGATAGTTGTGGTGTTGGCGCTTCCACATCCTTTACGTAACATAAGTAGGCGCTGCACCCACGCCTCATGCTCTTGCCTGCCACCGCCATCGAAATCACCTTCGGAATCATCGTGACTCGATCACCGTATATCGTTACCAGACTCCCGTCAGATGCCGTCAGTCTAATCATCTTCTTTTGACATACGATATTCGCTTCATAGGTTGCCAACCAGTCCATCCCTAGTACTACATCAAATCCACCTAGGGGCATCACATGTAATCTAGCAGCAAACCTATGACCTTCTAACTCTATGGCACAGTCCTCTATCACATCAGTAACTCTAGTGGACTTACCAATAGCGGTTTCTACTTCAAAGGGCTCATTAATGCATTTACTACTAACAGGCACTTTAGCACAGAAAGTAGCAGAAATGAAACTCTTACTAGCACCAGAATCAAATAACACAGAAGCCAGAGTTTGATTTACTAGAAACGTACCTGACACAACATCGGGGTCCGTCCTAGCCTCCTCTCTGGTCATGGTGAAAGCTCTGGCGCTCGCCCTCTGCCCTTCAGCCCCGGCCGTCTTCTTTCCCCCGAAACTCTCAGCCCTTGGCTTCCTGCAATCCTTGCTCATATGGCCCGCCTCGCCGCAGGTGTAACACCTCAGATCCTTACAATCCTTCAGGATGTGGCCCGGCTTCCCGCACTTGAAACACACGTTGAGCCCCGATCTGCACTCACCCGTATGCTCCTTCCCGCACTTGCCACACCTTTTGGGCCTCGAGCTTGATGACCCCACCCTACGGTCATTCGTTTTCATCCTTTTGTTGTTCGGGGTAAAGCCACCACGCCCGAACCGTTTCCCATTCCAGTTTCGGTCACCACCACCAGCCTTCTTCACCTCCGCATCTGCTACCTCCCTCTCATCATAAAGCCTCCCAGCCAAATCTACTGCCGACCTAAAAGTGCTTGGTCGTGCAGCAATCAAATGCCTACGAATATCGGCTGGTAGCCCCTGTATATACCGGTTAATCTTGCGAGATACCGGTGTCACCTAATCTGGCACCAGCCTCGCCATCTCATTGAACTTGGCAGTGTATTGCTGGTGGCTCATGGTTCCCGCCTCGAGTTGCAGGAACTCTCTCTCAATCTTATCAAGTTCCCTGTGAGGACAGAATTCCTCAATTACCAGCTTCTTCAACTCGGGCCACTTCATCTTGCCTATAGCCCTGCTGCCCTCAGCCTGGACAATATTGTCCCACCAACATAGGGCTGAGTCAGTAAAGGAGTGGGTGGCAAATTTCACCTTCTGATCTTCCCGGCACTCACTGATCTCGAGTACCGCCTCCATCTCCCTTACCCAACGGTGGGCAGCAGCAGCATTGCCATTTCCGTCAAAAGTCGGGGGCCTGCACCTCTGGAATGCCCCGTAATTGCATCCCTTAGTCGTCACCCCTACCACATCATCTTCCTCTTCATCAGATACTACTATCTCTGGATCTGGTCGTTCCTCTCCTCCCTTGCTTTCCTTCCCAGTTAACCCTCTCCTATCCTCCTTCTCCTTCCTTTCCTCATTCCTCACAGCACGAATAACATCAGTCACCACAGATGGCATAACTGCCTGCAGGACTTGGTGTACCTCATCAGCAATCGCCTCCCTAGTTGAGGCATTCAGGCTCGCATTCTCGGTTTCTTCATTCCGGTTAGGAACCTCAGGGTTCACAGGAGCCGTCTCAGGAGCTTTAGTACTGTTCCTAGTCGTACGCGGACGACCTCTACCTCTAGCAGCCTTAGAAGGTTTCTTCCCAGCCATTTTCCTATGCACTATAAGATTCAAACACTAAAACAGTCATTCAAGGTAATAGCTCAGTTTATGTCAAGTATAGTAAGTCCCTAATTACAGTGGCCAGTTGTGATTAGCCACTTACTTTACTCTTCACACCCCAAGCATTTCCTATCCTGACTACATCAGTATCTAAATCTACTAAGAACACATAAATCACATATAGCACACGCACATAAGTCTGGTTGATTTTTTTTTAGAAAGCAATACCTGATGGCACATGGCTACTTGGGCTGACATCCCTCTTTCCGTCCCATTCTCAGTTTAAGTTGAGGTTCATTTTGAAAATATTTACCCAATTCACTTAAACTTTAGCTCTGATACCAACTTGTAAGGCCCCGTTCCCGGGCACCTCACAGTTGGTCATTCACAGCATAAAACATATATAATATAATTTTAAGCAGCGGAATTATTTAAACAAAAACCATCCATTCATTTAAAACACTGTTGTTAAGCAATACATTTTAGTTCACAAGTCACAAAATGTAGATGAATGAATTACAAAACAACAGTATCGTCAAAAACATAATGGATGTCAGTCTTGCCCACCAAGTAGCCACCCCTGTGTGCCATCCTCAGCAACCTGTCACCTGCCAACTGGAAAATACATAAAAGTCAGCGTTACTGAGTGAGTTCTAGTTTTATAGTTAAAATACTTTACTTTTCGTTCAAAAACCGTTCCTCATTTTCACAGGTGATCATACATCGTACGTACACATAGGTAATACTTTCATTATCTTCACCATCGTTCAATTCGTACTTTTATCATTCCTCTTTAATTAAGCTGTGAGTCTGTTGCGACACCAAGTCGCTCACCTCTAAGTCAATCACAAAGATTGACCTACATACTGTGAGTCTGTTGTGACACCAAGTCACTCACCTCTAAGCCAATCACGAAGATTGACCTACATTCCTGTGAGTCTGTTGTGACACCAAGTCACTCACCTCTATATCAATCTCAAGGATTGATCCTGTGTGCATCCTTCGGGGTAGCGAACCCGCATCACTCACCTAACACCTGCCAGGGGTGTGCACCTCCATTCATTTGCTTGCAAGACTTTCGTTCATTCGTTTACGTTCCATTCCTCTTTATCATTAATCTTTCACTTTATTAATGATAATAATTCTGATCATGATCATTCCACATAGAAACATACAGTATTATTATTAATAAGCATATTATTAATAATAATACTAATAATATTATAAATAATATTATTCATACTCTTAATAATATCCCTAATCGTAATATTAATTATAATATTAAGGAAAGGATATTATTACATTCAAACATCATCATTCACATTCAATAATGTCCTAGTCAACATTCAGGTGAAACCCTACTGCACAAACTCCAAGGGAAATATGTTAAAAAGTCTAAGTATTTTGGGCGTATGAGCCCTGTTCTAGGCGTTTTACCACTGTCGGACTCATCAGCTACACTTAGAAAAATTTCAGGTTCTGGGCGTATGAGCACTGCTGGGCGTATGACCCCTGTTGGTCGTTTTAGCCCTGTTGGTCGTATTAGCCCTGTTGGACTTTTGAGCTTACGCTTAGAAAATTTTCTCTGGTCATACGACCAAGGTCCAGACTTTTCACCCTCATACTTAGTAAAATTTTCAGACTTATAAGTCTGGGCGTTTTAGGACTGTTAGACATATTACATGCTTGGACTCATAACCTTACTTAGAATATTTCTAAGGCAATTTCCTGGGCATATAAGCACTATTGGACACATTACCTTGCACATAGTTATTCTAAGTCCAAATTTCAGGCGTATTACTACTATTTGGGCTTGTTAGTCGTTTTAGTAACCTGCTCATATGACTAATTCATTTTTCAAATTCCCAAACATCAGAATGCCTAGTACTAAACATATACACATGATTCTAGGCATAAATCTAACATAAACATAAACATACATACATTCATATCATACGGGTATTATACCCAAAACTTATAAAAACATACTTACATGCATTTTCCAGCCCCAAAACAGTTTAAAAACAAGTAAAAAGGGGACCTAGAAACTCACCTTTGTTGTTCTCTTCAAATCTCACACCCTTCACCCGAGCCTCCTCAACTGTTCTAACACCTAAAACACACACACCACACCACCCGAACACACAAGACACATTTATAAGCACATATACGGGTCTAGAATCATCTAAAGCTTCAAAACTCAAGATTTCTTACCAAAAACTTCGAGTTTTTCAGGTTCTTCTTCAAAAATCCCGAGAATTCTCTGCTCTTGTGCTTTCTTTCTCTAAAAATCCGAAGTTGGTGATGATGTGAACAAGAGTGGGTGACCATACCACTTTTGTATCAAAATAAATGGAAAGTTTGCCCATTTGGCACTTTTGGCCCTTAAACAAAAGTGGACTTTTGTTTTCTTTCTTTTCTCTTTCTATTTTGTTCTTTTAATTTCTTTAATAAGAAATTACGGGTGTTACAGATATGCATCGTCTCCTTGTGTTGTCTGTTTTTTAAACTGCCTAGGATAGCGAAAACGACAAATTGGAGGATCACCCTGCATGCAAGGATTGTTTGTTCGTAAATGTCCACAAGGACCATGAATCATGTGCTTGACAACAAGTTCGTGCAATTTGGGATATCTTGATATGTCGGGAATTTCAGCACACACAATCTTATCATAATGGTCGGGATTCTTGATTTTGTGTTGCGGGTACATGATAAGAAGAAAATGTGCATGTGGCAAACCACGCTTTTGAAACTCGATGACATAAACGTATGCTTTGACTTCTCCTAGAATATGTTTCTTGAAGAGTTGTTCCTTAAGATCCTCTAATTTAGCACGAAACACTCTTGAAACAAGCTCTGGACGATCTTGTGCGGTTTGACCAACTTTCAAATTATCACATATTTCAGGCCACCGAGGATTACACGTCACTGTAAGGAACAAATCGGGCTTGCCGTCATCTTGAACTATAGTCATCGCATCTAGAAACCGACGGCGCATGTCGCGAGGCCCTCCGATGAAAGATGCAGGGGAAGACAATCCGTTGTCCCACTCTGTTTGGATTAACCTCACCAGCATTAATGCAATCCACAATACCTTGATACAGATCTGCTCTGATCTTAGCCTGGTTTTGTTCACAAAATTGTAAACGTTGCGTCTCAATCTTTATGTAAACATCTACAGCAAACTGTTGTAGCAATCTACCACCAAACAGAAGCACGTTCTCAACAGATTGAATTTGGAATTTGTAACAGTAGTACTCTCTCATAGCTACGGTTGTTCTACCACGTCGTGTGTTTGTCTCTGAATAATTATGATGTTTCAAAACAAATCATTAATTAAAAATAATACACATTAGGGTATTATTTTTTATCATCACTTTAAAAGATACATAAATTGCTGGTACCTTCCATTTCTTCGTCGATGTTGTCATTATTGTTGTGAACTTCATTGAGTAGTACTCCTTGACGTGGTATGTTAGGATGCCAACCCGACTCACCATTAGGAAAAAATAGAGGATACGATAATGGATCATAACAACCAAAGTAAGACAGGATAGTTTGACTATATTCTGACATACCGTACACAACAACACTTCTTTTGTACGAAGTGATATTGTCGTTACCTTCCACCCAAATACCAGCAACCTATAAAATGTTGCATTATAAATATGTAAATCAATATGTAGTGTACAGTAGAAGATCCACACGTTGAAATAAAAAATAATATTATTTAAACCTCGGATGTCGTTGGTCGGTTGTACACCCTTTGGTCAAGATCCACGGAAGTATTTAAAGTGACTCTATAATTGTCTAGAGGTCCTAGTTCCGCAAGAATTCGAAATGTGTTGACATATGGGTTTGTAGAAAGAGCACGTGTTACCATCTCAGTGATGCTTTGATCAAGATTGGGCCGTTGGAGTCTATGATCTAACTCGGTATCAGGATCATAGAAATACAACTGTAAATACCTAGGTTTTCCATCCCTCGAAACTAATTGGTCGATTTTGTGATATATTCCTTTATGTGCACGAAATGTATAGACACCGGCTCTCATATTGTTCATTGTATCATCCAACGTCACACCCATTGAGGCGAAAGAAAAATTGGTGTTATAAGCACATATGTTTTGCCTAAACATTTTCCAACTTCACCTTGCGACGTGAAAAGTTGGTACAATTCTTCTGGAATTTCTGAATTTGCTAATATTGTTTTTCCACTCATACAACAAAAGGTTGCAAATTCAAATGTGAATCGGTTTTGCTCCACAATGTGGACATGGACTACGTTCCTTTAAGACACAATGATCTCTAGGTATACCATCATAAACAAAATTATACGGATCCTCTTCTATGCCCGAAATGTTTCGAATGGATGGTTGAATTTGAACACCTAAGGAATTTGCGGTAATAAGTAACAGGAGTTGTAAAAGAATGTCAAGTTTAATGAAAAAACGTTGTTAAATAAATAGAAACCTTGTGATATTTCAGGTAAGACTTCATTGAAGGCACGATGGTCTCTAGGCCTACAATTGTAAACAAAATTATACGGGTCCTCTTCAATAATCTCATCTCGAATGGATGGTTGATCAATAACGTCAGAAAATTGAGGTAATAGTGTCCACGATTGAATTCGAATACCTAAGGAATTCCAAGTATTAAGTGACGAAAGATGAAAAGATGTCAACTTTAATAATGAAAGCATTGTTCAATAAACTATAAACCTCGTGATATTTCAGGCATGACTTCGTCATTTATAAAGGGGAGTGTTGTTGTCGGAGTACTATTATCCATTGGAGCACATCTAATTTGAATACCATTTGAATTACGTTTTCCATCGGCTTTGCATGTATCATAGCATGCTTCATCTCGAGCCTTTCTTTTTTCAGTCGAACTACATGACACATTCTGTTTTCGCATTTGTGTTATTTGACTACTATTAGTTTTCAAGATTCTTAATGGCGTCCTTTTAATTATTGGATCACTTTGGGGGACATAGCTTGCACCAATCTTTGATAGATTGTTATTTTCTTTGCAAAAAGCACAATATCATCTATTATACTCTTTTCTTTTTTCAGCTGACGTAGATGCACTTGAGGTAGCGGGTTCATTACAATCTTTTGATTGCCCATTCTTTTTACGTGAAGCATAATATCACGCGTTGTACTCTTTTTGTTTTTCAACTGACGTAGATGCACGCGAGGTAGAAACATCAATATGATCTTTTGGTTGCCCATTAGTCATTATAAATTGATAAATACCTTGTAAATTAAATAAAAGATACTTATCTTAGACAATCAATTTATGAAAACATCATTACAATAACAGTAGACTACATGTGTTCCGAGCATCATAACTGAAAAACATTAAGTGAAAAGTTAAACTAAAAGAGCTGGTGAAACTAAGGTCTCCACAAAAACTACACCCTTGGAATCACGAAACGAAGTAACAGGGTAAAAACATTCCAAGGGCTCTACATCCATTTTAATTTCATAAAGCTTTCCCAAATTGGTCATCACAAACCAATTACCATTTGTCATAAAATGTGTTATGTCATACCATATTGATAACGGGACAGGAGGGATCGGAGAACATGACACGACCTTAATCCAGTGCTCCCCTTGTAGCAACCATAACTCAACTGACATCTCGCGTATGCCAGTACTAAGAAACATGTGAAGTTCATTTTTTACATTAACTAAATCTCCGATATAAATTCCTGCAGAAGGAAATGGTAGAAAGCTTATCTCCTTAAGCTGCTCTGAATTAACATCAAAACAAATGACCATATTTATTCCTCCAACCCTGCACTCGCAAACAGTGAAATATAAAGTATTCGCACATAACGTAGCAGTTGACCAAGAGAATGCGGGGATAACGTACTCCGGTCTTGTTACGAAAGGTATATTTCTCCAAGAGGATGATTTCCTAGAATAAAATAGATGCACAAAGTACACCACACCTACGCTTTACATGCAAGACCTTGTAATCATCGTAAGCATCAATGTACAAACTAATAGCGTCAGCATTTTGTTCAAAGAAGCCATAGCAACGACAATGAGGTGTTGACAAATACTTGTAAGCACCGGTGACTGGATTCCAAAGAAGCAACTCAGATGTATGATTCAAGCGAACACACAACAATCCATCCAAATGTGAACGAATCGAGACATCATGAAATGGAAATGGGACGATGGTGCTTGGCCCATAATCACCGGTTTGAAAGTCAATTGGACGAACAGAGCATATTTGGTCTCCGATTAAGAGGATTCTCTGATTGGATGAATTTAATGAGTGGGAGCAATGTACCCTTGCAAACTCTTCTGTTGATAGGAAGGCATACCATTCCTTACAAACAGACTTAAAACAACATACAACCTTTGCTGGCAGCCTCGTTAATATCTCAAATATGATTATTTCAACCACTAGGGCAACCATGGTGACACCTTCGTTCACAAATATTGACTAATTATCTGTATAATATAATTCTCCTATGAATTAGTATTTAGGTGAAAAAAAGTGTGGTTACATTCCATATATAGCATACTACACAATACACTAATATAAATGAATATTATGCAAAGCGAAACATAGTTCTACTAATTAATGCTTAAAATAATATTGTCTATACACATTGTGAGGTTGATATTTTGTGTGGTGATTAGTTCAAACTTTATATCTTTTTTGATTAGGGTAGTTGGTTTCAAGCACACTCGTTGTAATAATTAGTGTTTAAGTATAATGTCTGTGTTTATGATTTGATTACGTTTGTCTTTCTTTTGTTCTTTTATAAAATTTATAATATGAATATGAGATTATATTTTTTATAGTTAATGCATGAGATAGGAATATAAGTTTTTTGTAACTTCGTTACATCAAATTAAAATTAGAACGCTAGAAAAGCCAAAACATTAAAAATAGACGTCTAACCATAGAAGTTAATTAAAGAGTTCATTGTAAACATGTTAAAATGAACATGGACTCTAAGGACGACCAATCCTTTAAATATCACGTGCCTCGGGCATGTTTGGTTCATAGGCAATTGTTGTTAAGTCTGTAGAAATCACAATATTTTCTGAAAACAAAAGAGAACGTATAAGTTTAGGTAAGACATATGTCACACCCCGACCGACGGCGGAATCATCGGAGCGGGCGAGGGAATGATTGATTGTTCATAACTCATGATTATCTAATAGTAAAAATAATATTAAAATCAGATTACAGGATAACATGAATTTAACAGATACAAATACAACAGTTAAAGTCACAAATAGTAATTGTCTTTTATTTTGACTAAGTCCGGGTCTTATATGAGCATGTAGAAGTCCACTAACTTGCTTAACCTAAAATCATGTGATAAAATAAAGTCAGCTAACGAATTAGCTGGTGGGTAATCATAGTTTTGAGTATACATATAGATTGATTGATTGATTGAGAATAATCCAATTCACAAGGTAACGTTAAGACTTATATTGCAATAGTAAAGCATATAGATAAACTGACACAATAACAACCCCTTGACTTGACACTTGCATATAATAGACTTCACACATACACCATAGATTGACTCTTGCCTCTGGCACAATCACCACTCGACTATTCACATGGGGTGGGTTATCCAAACCAGTAGATCTACCATTAATACCAGGATTGATTGATTGAATTAGGGTTTTACTGTCGTCCAGTTTATCATAGTATGTTCACATAGTTGCAAGTAATAACATAACCTGTCTTGAATTGAATTTAGAATGAAATAACAATAGAATATCATGATTGAATATATTGTATCACATGATTTTCCCCAAATAAGAAATGATATAAAAAGGGGATATGAATACTCACTTGATTGATGGGATTAGTATTTGGATGTAATTGATTAGACACCGACGATTTCCTTACGTATAATCTACGGAACGGTGTCTCGAGTTAGAATAATAATAATATGAGAATTGGAATTAGATTAGGGTTTCCACTGGGTTTTGAATGGTAGTTTAAATAAGATAATTTATTTAGTTTGAATAAATAAAACGAATTTATTTAAAGTGAGTATGTTTGAAAATTAATAGAAATAAATCTATCAATACATTTGAAATAAATTATTATAATGTGGGAAGAACAAATAACTAGTTTTATTAATTAAACTAGTTTTTTTTGTCCCGCGCGTTGCGCGGGGTCTTTCGTCATGATCCCAAATATCAAAACGCAAATGTCAAACAAAATGTAACGGTTACCATTCCAATGTAAAATCCTAAAGCGTGTAGAAAGGTAAAACAAACCCGTCACTACGACTCTCACTCCGTCGATAACCTTAACGGCTACTTCATCGTAATTCGTAAAAGTGATAAAATAATTTAAGTGACTCACATTAACCTTGAGAGCAGGGAGAGGAGCTTTTGACATATTGGGTCGTATCCAGCTTCGTTCTCTGCTCAACTTTTGGTATTGAAGTTCATGTTGCTACAAAGTTGAATTAACACGATCAGTGACATTCTCAGTTCCAATATGCGTGTCGCCTACAGGGAAAAAAAAAAAGAAATTTGCTATCTAAGTTCATATTGCTACAGATTAAATCATATTTTTATTTTGGCATCTGAAAAACAACCCCAAAAATCAAGAAATGGAACATTAAGCATCTAATTTCATGCTAATTGTATCCAACATTCTTAATCGAAATCGAAGGACACCCAGAAAAATCCTAGAAATTGTACCTGTTAGCGATATGCATAGCCCAGATTAACCCATTCATAGTCACAGGGTCGAAATTGCCACCTCAAAACCCATTCATGCTTGTTTTTCCTGATGTTTAATGAACAATACTTGCCTTGAAGTGCACTGAAGAGTAAAGTGCTTTAACGACATTTTGTACATAGTTTCACGGCCCATTTGAGGAGAAGTTAACTTTAGATCCGTCCACGACTGAAAAGTGACACAAAGAGGATATATGTAAAATTTTTACACCATAATGTTTGCTGCAATAAAACATAATAAATACACACCCAAGCCCAACTGTCTGGTCTAAGTTCATCATAAAGTGGCTTCACAATTGCAAAGAATCGAGCATTTGTACTTAGTACAAGCCCAGCGTTAGGCCTCTCCAAGATCAAATAACCTCCTGTAATCAGAACCTTCCCAGGAGCAGATGCAATCCTAACAAAAGAATAAAAGCAAACAAACATAAGGCTATAACACCAAAACACAACTAAAAGCGCCATTAACTATAAATTCTAGATAATACTGTATTCACAAATCACATATGCCCCACAACTATCACCCCTCCAAACAAAAACCAGACACATTTTTCTTCGAAAAGGTCAATTTCTTGATCCAAAATTTATACACAGATGCTTAAATTTTCATTTATCAAACGAAACAAAGTGGATTAATAACGAATGATCTAAAGCTGCAATTCAACTTTAGAAAACATCTCAACCTGCGATTCAAAGAATGCCCAAAAGTTATAATGTATCCTAAGCATACTAAATCGACATGGCATCACACATTGCTAAAACTAACAATTCTAACCAGATATAACAAACTTACACCGCCATTTCTTCTAGAACGTTCTGAACCCGATCTGTACAACCACAGATTCACGTCAAACACAGTGAAATCAAAGATACAAATTCATCACAAAAACGCTCAAAAACAGGATCAATCCACTAACTTCATTCAATTTCTCTCAATTTCTCCAAAATCACATCATACCTAAAGTTACCGCTATCGAAGAACACAGGTTTTTTTCACGCGTTCATCGAACACAGAACTTTTCAAGTTCGGAACTAAATCAATTGAAAATGAATCTGTTGCAAGCATAAGAACATTACTGTAGAAGTACCACTGTCACCTAATAATCTCTACACATGAACAAAAGGCTAGTTTCAGTGAACCTTAGAAGTGGAAGTGGTATGACATGCATATTTTCTGAAATCAACCGAGGGGAAGCGCCGGTGAAGAGGAGTGGCGGAAGGAGGGCGTCGGTGAAGAGGAGCGCGGAGGGAGGGCACCGGTTTGGATCGTCTTCATCATCGATTCATCGATTCATCGTCTTCATCATCGATTCATCGTCTTCATCATCGATTCATCGTCTTCATCATCGATTCATCGTCTTCATCATCTATTCATCGTCTTCATCATCGACCGAGGCAGATGCTGAAGTCCATGAAGATGCGTTCGGTGATGGTGGTGTCTGGTGGGGGTGTGGCGGTGGAGAGGGAGGGAAGGGAGAGGGTGGTGGTGGCGGAGAGGAGGAGGAGGGACCGGCGGGGAGGTGGAGTTTGGGGAAGGGGGTCGGTGGTTGAGGTGGAGGGGGTGGTACTGTACTACTGTAGCTAAGGCCTTATATCTTTAATATATATATAATATATGCTAATTAATTAAAATATTTAGTTATTTAAGTGATTAGAAGAAATAAAATGATTTGGAAAAATTTATATAAAAACTGTTATGTTTGATTGAGATAAACATGATTTAAATAATATTACATAGATATTATTTAATCCAAAAATTATTTAGTGATTTCAATAATTATTTAAAGTCTATTTTTTATAAAAAATTTAACTAGTTATGTTATTTATTTGAAACAATTTATAAAATAAATAAATAAAATGTCAAAATAAATTTCAAAAAATAATTATGTGGTTTTAAAAATTTGTAATGTTTGTAAAAACATTTTTATAATTTTTAGGATTTTTTCTGAATTTTTTAAAGGCTTTAAAAAAACTTAAAAAAAATGTGTAGGTGCCCGGGGTCGAACCCGGGACCTCTTGGAATACATGGAAGCGGAGGAACCGGTGAGCTAAAGGCCTTGGCCGCGGTTAATACCAGTTCCAAATGATTATAAGCTGGTTTAACCCAATTCCCCCAATTCAACTATGAACCCTAGATCGATCCTCAACCAATTGAACCCCAATTCGATACTGATAACAGTAATAACCATAGGGCTTTGTTTGTACGTGTAAAATCGAGTATGTATGTATGCTCAATTACCTGAATTGAAACTTAGATCGATGGTTTCAAGATCGAAATGGGTCGCGGCTGTGGTGATAGTCGATGAGTGCTCAAACAATGATGAAAATCAAATTAGTTTTGTAGGTAGCTTCGTATGATGATTACAAACAAAAGCCCCTTATCAAATCTTGTTAAAATCGATCGGAGATGGGTTCAAAATCGAGTTGTAGGTCCGTGAAAGGTGGTGTCGAAGGTGGTGTTTCTGATGGGTTTTTTGATGCATTTGAACTCGAGGAAAAGCTTTAAACGATTTAATGTTTGTTAGTGCGATTTGGCATGTAAAGTTGCCGACAACCATAGTGCGATCGGGAAGAAGATGGGTTGATGATGGGTGGTAGGGTTGGCTGTGATTTTAAAAAAAAATTACAGAAATGGTCCCTGTGGTTAGGATTGTTTGTCAACTGAAAACATAAGGTTTTTATTCAGTTTCACAAATTATAATTTAACCCTTGATGTTTGAAAGGTTATTATTTTATGTGGAGGTTATCATTTTATGTATAAATATTAGTTATAGGTTTAATATAATTAAACTTATTTTTTTCATTATTATTATTATTATTATTATTATTAACATTATTATTATTAATATTATTTGTATTATTATTATTATTATTATTATATTATTATTATTATTATTATTATAATTATTGTGATTATTGGAATTAAAAATCAACGTATTGTACAAAATTAATTTTTTTATTTAGCGTAAATACGCGATGTTACAGTCTCCCCTGCTTTAGGAAATTTCGTCCCGAAATTTGTTCACGAGGAGGCTGAAACAAAAAGATGAGGATACTGGGATTTCATTTGGTCCTCACGTTCCCAGGTGAACTCTGGGCCACGTTCAGATTTCCAGCGGACTTTGACAATAGGTATCCGACTGCGTTTGTTTTGTTTGACTTCCCGATCTATAATTTCCACAGGTTTCTCAATATGGTGCATAGATTCATCAATCTGGACTTCGTCGAGTGGAATGTGGAGATTTTCATCGGCGAGGCATTTCTTGAGATTTGAAACATGAAACGTCGGATGTATATTGCTGAGTTCTTGGGGTAGTTCCAGCTTGTAGGCCACTTCCCCAATTCGCTCGAGCACTTTGAATGGACCCACGTAATGAGGTGCTATCTTCCCTTTCTTTTCAAAGCGAATCACTCCTTCCAAGGTGATACCTTAAGAAGTACGAGATCACCGACATTATATTCCATGGGCTTACGTCTTTTGTCAGCACAATGCTTTTGACGATTTCTAGCAGCGACCAAGTTATCACAGATCTTATGAATTTTGTCGGTTGTTTTTTGTATCAATTCTGGACCAGTGATCTGTGATTCACCAACTTCACACCATACAAGGCCTCAAATGGTGCCATCTGTTGGTCTGGTAACTGTTATTGTAAGAGAATTCAATCAACGGAAGATGAGAATCCCACGATCCACTGAAATCAATAACACAAGCCCGGAGCATATCCTCGAGCGTCTGTATTGTTTTTTTCAGTCTGACCGTCGGTTTGCGGGTGATAGGCTTTGCTAAGATTCAGTTGAGTTTCGAGTGCTGATTAGAGACTTTTCCAAAAACGAGAGATGAAGCGACCATCGCGATCAAAGATTATATCTTTACTTGACAAAAGATTGTTTAGGAAGACTACCATCACGTAATCAGGTTTTGATGATAACTCACAATGAAAGTCGATAGATAAGAATAAATGGTTCCATATAGCTAGATTAAAACATGAGGACAAAGGGAAAGAAATCGATTTAAGAATTTAAATGTTCCAAGTTGGGAATCAAAATCAACCTAAAACGATCAGGTCTCTGTTCAAGTTCAAAGATCATGCTTTAGCTTGATAGGTCGAAACACTAATATTATTTCACCCTTCAAGTTACTACATGCTTCTCGTCACTTGATTACAACGTTGACAAGTTGAAGATCAAGAAATGAGAATAGCCATCAAGGTATGGTTTTCACCCCTAACTTGATGGTGTACTCTCAAGGTATGACTACTAACTTACCAATCAAAAGTTCGATCTGAGGATCTTCAGAAATAAGACAAGGTAACTCACCATTAAGGTAAGGGAAATCACTCCTATCTTAAAGATGAAGTTTTGCAAAAATAAAATATAACAAGATGAACTTCTTCATCAAAATCCAGAATTCACTCCTACTTTGATGAGGTCGTTTCATTTGAACAATTACAATTCATAAGAATGATATTATCATCAAGGTATAAAATTTACGTCTATCTTGATGATTAAATTTCATAATAACAAGAAAACAATTGAAGGTTGACATTTGTCACCAAAGTACGGGTTTCAATCATATTTTGGTGAGATCATGTCATTTGTGAAATGCAAGTTCCAAAGTGAATAATTGAAGCCAGTCCTCGAGATAAGAAAATCACCCTAATCCAGAGGATGAAATTACATAAAACACATCATTGGAAACCATTTATTGAAACGAATAAATAATCATCACCAAAGTAAGGGAATCACCGCTGGTTTGATGAGTTAGAATCATTTAGGACACTCGTATCTCCCACGGTGCATGCGGTTCAAAGTTCGACTTAACAACGAAAGGAAAAGTATCTCAATTAGAAATTTAGAAATTTTCAGATTACATCAATGTAACAAAAGGAAAATCATGATTACAAATCTTGAATTAAATCAGGAAGACGAAATCAAGGACAAGAATTATTCAACACCACATCATTGGTGGCTCGAGCTTGTTGGGCATTGATGTTGAAAGTACGTCCTTGAGCCGTAGGAATTGGGCTGACAAGTTGAGGGCATCGATTGCGAAAATGGTTCGGATCACCACATTGATAGCATGCACGACCCTGGGTAATTGCAGGAGGATGTTGGTGAACTGGTGCATTGGTCGGAGCTTTAGCAGCACTTTTGCACACGTTGAATGTATGACCCAAACGACCAAAGTTTGTGCATTGACGACACTGAATGTTAGCGGGATGGTGATACATGCAGTTGTTACACTACGGAAAGGGTCCAGCGTATGGCTTTTTCATCAGCGATTGGTTGTTTACTGCTGGTTGACGAGTTGGAGGGACTTGATTAATTGGCACAGCAGGGGTAATCACAGCAAAGTTTTGAGAGTTAGCCTTCCTCTTCTTGTTCTTGGAAAGCTCGGGTTGGTCGGTTTTGACGGTTTCGTTAGGAAGTTTATCGGTATTCTTCTTCGATCCTTTCCTGGTTAAAGAACCAGCTTTCACATGGTTATCGGTTAGCTGTGCAGCCATCCTAATAGCATCTTCTAGTGTTGAAGGATTTCTTTCTAACACCGTATCCTGAATCTGCATGGGTAGTCCACCAATGTATTTCTCGATGGCTCGGGAGGTAGGGGTAGCAAGGTGCGGTACCAGAAGTCTCAGTTCGTGAAATCGGTTAGTGTATGCTAGATTCTCGCCACTGTCTTGTGTTAACTCCCAGAATTCAGCTTCAAGTTTCCGGACTTCATTTCTTGGGCAGAACTCTTTAGTCATGAGCTCCTTAACTTCAGCCCACGTCAATGCTAAAGCAGTTTCAGTTCCACGGGTTCGTTTCTCCCCGTTCCACCAAGTAAGTGCGCGTTTCTGAAGAACACTTGTCGCATACCGGACTTTTAGATTTTCAGGGCATTCGCTGTTTAAGAAAGTGTTCTCGATGCTTTCGAACCACTGTAGTAATCCAGTAGCTCCTTCAGTTCCACTGAACTTAATGGGGTTGCAAGAACTGAAATGTTTGTAAGTATAAGTTTGGGGAGGGTTTGGTGTAGTTGGGCTTTAAACAACATTGTTGCCTTGGTTCAAATGGGTAAGTAGAGTTTGGGATGACCGCAGTAACTTCACGTGCTACAATAGCAGCAATCTTACGGCCAGAGTTTCTAGATCGTGAAAGGATTCGACGAGAAGACATTCTGACATATCATTAAGATATTTTATGAGAATTGGATAATATGAGCTATGAAAACGAAAATCGGGAATTTGGCATAATAACAATGATATGTTCCAAGTGTAATCGTTTGATTCGTAAATCAAAGCGAGTACGTTGACTAATCAAAGTGTTATGTCCAACACAACCTTATTGAAGACATGCGTACCTATAAGCAGATACTCATCCCGAGGGTTCCCAGGTAAGGTAGACAGATCCATCGGTTGATTTGGATTTATACGAATACCTTGCCTAGACAGAACACCCTGAGATACAGGCATCCCACTCTTCCAGCATAGCATGTTTCATGTTGTAAGACACAGACTTTGACGAATTTGAAAATCATGAATAACAATCGAGTTTTGGAGTTTGAAATCACTTGAATTAGGCACACAATGCCTTAGAATATGATTTAAGATTCGTGTGTACATTGATAAGATTCAAAGTATAAGAAGAATCACATAAGGCATATAATCACATAATCAAGTATAAACATGTAAAGCACATATAATCCTATCTATGCATATAAAATACATGAGAGGACTCATGTGTAAAGGTACTTAGTTATAGTCTAGGTCATTCCATTTCTAATAACCTAATTCCCTATAACCATGGCTCTGATACCAATCTGTCACACCTCGACCGACGGCGGAATCATCGGAGCGGACGAGGGAATGATTGATTGTTCATAACTCATGATTATCTAATAGTGAAAATAATATTAAAATCAGATTATAGGATAACATGAATTTAACAGATACAAATACAACAGTTAAAGTCACAAATAGTAATTGTCTTTTGTTTTGACTAAGTCCGGGTCTTATATGAGCATGTAGAAGTCCACTAACTTGCTTAACCTGAAATCATGTGAGAAAATAAAGTCAGCTAACGAATTAGCTGGTGAGTAATCATAGTTTTGAGTATACATATAGATTGATTGATTGATTGAGAATAATCCAATTCACAAGGTAACGTTAAGACTTATATTGCAATAGTAAAGCATATAGATAAACTGACACAGTAACAACCCCTTGACTTGACACTTGCATATAATAGACTCCACACATACACCATAGATTGACTCTTGCCTCTGGTACAATCACCACTCGACTATTCACATGGGGTGGGTTATCCAAACCAGTAGATCTACCATTGATACCAGGATTGATTGATTAAATTAGGGTTTTACTGTCGTCCAGTTTATCATAGTATGTTCACATAGTTGCAAGTAATAACATAACCTGTCTTGAATTGAATTTAGAATGAAATAACAATAGAATATCATGATTGAATATATTGTATCACATGATTTTCCCCAAATAAGAAATGATATATAAAGGGGATATGAATACTCACTTGATTGATGGGATTAGTATTTGGATGTGATTGATTAGACACCGACGATTTCCTTACGTATAATCTACGGAACGGTGTCTCGAGTTAGAATAATAATAATATGAGAATTGGAATTAGATTAGGGTTTCCACTGGGTTTTGAATGGTAGTTTAAATAAGATAATTTATTTAGTTTGAATAAATAAAACGAATTTATTTAAAGTGAGTATGTTTGAAAATTAATAGAAATAAATCTATCAATACATTTGAAATAAATTATTATAATGTGGGAAGAACAAATAACTAGTTTTATTAATTAAATATATGCTAATTAATTAAAATATTTAGTTATTTAAGTGATTAGAAGAAATAAAAATGATTTGGAAAAATTTATATAAAACTGTTATGTTTGATTGAGATAAACATGATTTAAATAATATTACATAGATATTATTTAATCCAAAAATTATTTAGTGATTTCAATAATTATTTAAAGTCTATTTTTTATAAAAAATTTAACTAGTTATGTTATTTATTTGAAACAATTTATAAAATAAATAAATAAAATGTCAAAATAAATTTCAGAAAATAATTATGTGGTTTTAAAAATTTGTAATGTTTGTAAAAACATTTTTATAATCTTTAGGATTTTTTCTGAATTTTTTAAAGGCTTTAAAAAAACTTTAAAAAAATGTGTAGGTGCCCGGGGTCGAACCCGAGACCTCTTGGAATACATGGAAGCGGAGGAACCGGTGAGCTAAAGGCCTTGGCCGCGGTTAATACCAGTTCCAAATGATTATAAGCTGGTTTAACCCAATTCCCCCAATTCAACTATGAACCCTAGATCGATCCTCAACCAATTAAACCCCAATTCGATACTGATAACAGTAATAACCATAGGGCTTTGTTTGTACGTGTAAAATCGAGTATGTATGTATGCTCAATTACCTGAATTGAAACTTAGATCGATGGTTTCAAGATCGAAATGGGTCGCGGCTGTGGTGATAGTCGATGAGTGCTCAAACAATGATGAAAATCAAATTAGTTTTGTAGGTAGCTTCGTATGATGATTACAAACAAAAGCCCCTTATCAAATCTTGTTAAAATCGATCGAAAATGGGTTCAAAATCGAGTTGCAGGTCCGTGAAAGGTGGTGTCGAAGGTGGTGTTTCTGATGGGTTTTTTTGATGCATTTGAACTCGAGGAAAAGCTTTAAACGATTTAATGTTTGTTAGTGCGGTGTTTAATTTGATTATCTTGAAGATTTTAGTGCGATTTGGCGTGTAAAGTTGCCGACAACCATAGTGCGATCGGGAAGAAGATGGGTTGATGATGGGTGGTGGGGTTGGCTGTGATTTTAAAAAAAATTTACAGAAATGGTCCCTGTGGTTTGGATTGTTTGTCAACTGAAAACATAAGGTTTTTATTCAGTTTCGCAAATTACAATTTAACCCTTGATGTTTGAAAGGTTATTATTTTATGTGGAGGTTATCATTTTATGTATAAATATTAGTTATAGGTTTTAATATAATTAAACTTATTTTTTTCATTGTTATTATTATTATTATTATTATTATTATTATTATTATTAACATTATTATTATTAATATTATTTGTATTATTATTATTATTATAATTATTGTGATTATTGGAATTAAAAATCAACGTATTGTACAAAATTAATTTTTTTTATTTAGCGTAAATACGCGATGTTACAACATAGAGGTTTTGAAATAGTATTTTTAAAAAAATATATATATTTATAAGGTAATACATACCCTTGGTAAATGAATCAACTTCACTCGAGATGCATACACTATAGAATTTCTTGCGATTGCTAGATAAGTTCTAAACATATTTGTCTGCTTCGAGTCATATAAAAGCATCTGTATTATGTGACCACTGACACATGTATTTAATTTTAGAATCACAAACAAATTTATTATATTTTATATACGGTGAAATTATAAAAAAATTTAAATATTTTATGCAATCATTGACTTACGTCGCATCTTGAAGAACCAAAACAAAATGGTATCGTCCTTTTTTTCATTTACCCATGACAATCCGTCCAACAACATCTACAATGATCGTAAGTGTTCTTATTGAGGAAATTTAGGTATATACGATATATATCTATCAAAAATAGATAAATCGAGAAACTTAGAACGTACCAATTATTAACTTTTGGTGTCTTCTATCATGCTTAAGAATTTGAATAGATGGTACCAATGGATACAGACAAAAACCTCTCACAAATGGACTTTCAAACGTAATAAGTTTAGTGTATTCGTTGATGACAATCTTGACCTCACCACATAGCAAGATGTACTTTTCATATGTCGGATACTCTTGATATTTCAAATTCTTAATTTGGAAACGACTAAGTACAAATACATTGGCCACCAAATCCATATTATTATAAAAGTCCATTAAATGTTCCGGGACAAACGCGGTTATTTTTTTGTCTCTAAAAAACAAAAAGAGTGTTCATAATGTAAAATATAAAAAAATAATTTTATATTTTAAAAAGGAGAAAAGAAAATCACTTACGTTTTGATCAAGAAATATAACCAATAATTTGTTCTCAACAACGACTTCTGATATGAACTCAACCTAAACAAAGGGAATAGTATTCCAACTTCTATAATTTGTGAGTGATGAAAAAGAGTCAACAACGGAATGAACATCCATGCTTAAATTAGACCTCCACTTTTTTATTTAATCTGTAAAAATATTGAATGATTTAATTTTAACACAAAGAAATGTATATGTTATTTTTTGCTGAAAAAGTAATGTAACTTTTTTACCCATTTGTAATTTTAAAGCATATTTCACATTTAATATTTTTGTATATATTTATTTTATTTCTTCATGAACTTATAAATATAAACACTTATTGAAGTATTAATTATTATTAATGAATATTTATGGGTGGTGTGTTATGTTAATTAAGATTAAGAATTATGATAATCAAGTCTAACTATCATATTTAGAAATTAGACAATTAAAATTTTATACTTGGAACATGTATATATTTTGTTGAATTTGAGCAGTTACTTATTGTTATGTTTCTATGTAAATTTTGACCAAGTACTTTTAAGTAAACCTTATGATAAATAATAAAACTTATTGAAATATTAATTATTATTATTAATTAATTAATATTTCTCGGAGATGTGTGATGTTAATAGAGATTAAGAACTGTGATAATTAAGTCTAATTATGACAATTAGAAATTAGTTGAGCTTGATCAATTAGTTATCTTTAAGTTTGTATATAGATTATAACCAAGTACACTAATCAGAAACTAATTCATGAATTTATTTCTTTTTTAGTATTAGGTTTTAGATGGTGTAAATTAGAATGCATCGATTATATTTTTGGGGTACCTATCAATCAAAAATCATGATTTGTAAAGCTTACACCTAAAATGTCAACACTGAATGGATGTAGGCAATAAGCATGGTTTTCTATAAATTTTTAAAAGAATAAAAAAAGAGTCCTATACCTAGTTTAAAAGAACAAAAAAGGAATCCTATACCTAGTTTTCTATAAATTTTTAAAAGAACATGATAGAACATGCAAGTAGTAGGTGATCTGTCAATTTAAATTATTAACGAAATACAAACAATAAAATGTAATATACTAATTATTTACCTGCACAAGCTGTTCCCAAATACAATAGCAATGACCTTGTACTGTCAATACAAATCAGAAAATAAATATTATAAATCCAATTTCATCGAATAACATTATATGGATCTAACACAATCCTAGTATTGTTCTTGATCGTTATATATTTTATAAGCAATGCGATAGTTGTTGAAGATACATATTTAGAACCCTAGGATTGTTCTTGATCGTTCTTGGATCTAACATAAATTTTTTTAACTGTAGAGGAGGCTTGAGGCAAACCCATGATTAAGATTTTTTTTAACTTCCTAAGACTGTGAAAAGCTTAAAACTACTACCTTAGTTACTACACCAGCACAAGTTTTATGACTTTTATCAAAGAGGACAAAATACATAATAACAGTTGGACATTCATGAATTAAAGTTCAATTACCTTTCCTCTCCTTCCAAATAAAATGGTATGCAGCAGTTTCAGAGTGTCATCATTCACCTTCCTCTTTGATAACTTGTATGTAACTGAAAAGTTATACAGAGTTTAGACTTCTGATGGAAAATAGGAAATGCACATCAAGTAGGGATTGGCACATTGAAATTTATAATAAAAAAAGCTTCACAGATTACACTTGAATACAAGGGTGTTTTATGTGGTCATCCAAGCTTTTAAAAAAAATTAAATGAATAATAGACTACACTAAGTCCCCATGATCACAAAGGTTTAACATATCTCTTGAAAAAGAGATATCTATTTAATTCTAACTACAGATTCACATTCTCCCTTAAATGATAATCACCAAACTTCCCATATGTACAAACATAAGTGATCTCTACCAATATCTAGTTTCAAATAAAAACCCAAATAGAAACCACACTAAGGTTAAATATTCAATAAGATGATAGGACAACTTTGCAAAGCCCTAGAATCCTTGAATCAGTAATCACCGTAACATAGGTTTACAAGGCAATTATGATATATGAAAGGGGGATCCGTGTTCATTTTTCAAAATTTTGGCTTCTTGGTATCCACCAGTCCACCTCTTACTATAATACATCCGATTCCTCAGTCTCAATTGAAGGATTACGTCCATCTTTACTCCTCTTCTAGCTGGAATTTTGAAATGTTAAAGCTGTATGGGTTGGGTGTTGTCACGCAGATAGATAGAGGTAGATTCTGTCAGAAATCAAATAACCTCAACACAGCAAACCAAGAACACCAACAGATTGAATACAAAGATTATAATCAAGAATACAACCAGAGAATCTTTGAGAAGAAACAATCTGTACAAACGAAACAAGAACACAAAACAGACCACTAATACAGTGATCTGATCTTGCTAAGAGCTGATGAAAAACTATCGGGGTTCACGATGTGAGAAACCCTAATCGAAGAATCAGAGAGAGAGAATATGAACCGTTTGTTTGAGAAGTGTGTAGAGAGTGTGTGGAATGAGACACACACTCGATCATATAAGCCACATCCGGAGCAGCAACCCAGCAGCGAAGCAAAGCCCATCAAAGCCCATCAGCAGCATTAAGCCCATCAGCAGCATTAAGCCCATCAGCTGCATTAAGCCTACAAAACAAATAACAAAGAAAAAATAAAAAATATAAAGAAATGAGAAAATAATAGAAATGGAAATGAGAGAAATAATAATATTCTCAACACCCCCCCTCAGTTCCATTTCCAAACATATCAAACATATGCAACAATCTACATATATCAGTATGTTGAGAGTAAGGCAGTCCCTTAGTGAAGATATCAGCCAACTGAGCAGAAGAGCCAATTGAAACAGTTTTAAGCAAGCCTGCTGCGATCTTTTCCCGAAGAAAGAACAGATCAATCTCAAAGTGTTTGGTCCGGTCATGAAAAACCGGGTTAGCAGCTATGGACCTGGCTGCAGAGTTGTCACAAAACAGAGGAACTGGGAGAGACACAAGGACCAGCAACTCCTTGAGAACATTCTGAATCCACAGAAGTTCACAAGTGGCGGCACACATGGCCCTGTATTCAGCTTCAGCCGAGGACCGAGAGACAGTCCCCTGCTTCTTGCTTTTCCAGGACACAAGTGACTCACCCAGCATGATACAATAACCAGTAACCGAGCGCCTTGATTGCAGGCATTTTCCCCAATCAGAATCAGCATAAGCCTGTAAAGAGAGAGACGATCCTTTCTTGAAGGACAGCCCTTTACCAGGGGCACCTTTAAGATACCGAAGCACCCGAAGTGCTAATTGTAAATGTGCCTTAGTGGGTTTGTGCATAAGCTGGCTAAGAAACTGGACAGAATAAGAAATGTCAGGTCGCGTATGGGACAAATAGATCAATTTGCCTATTAATTTCTGAAAACCCGAAATATTTTCCAAAAAAGTTGTATCTTTGTTACAAAAGTTTGTTACAGCAAAGTTCTGATCTATAGGGGTTCGGGCTGGTTTACACCCACTCAAACCAAATTCTTGTAACAGTTCTAAACAATATTTTCTCTGAGACAAATAGATTCCAGAATTAGACCGAATCACTTCAAGACCAAGAAAGTATTTTAGCAGTCCGAGATCCTTAATAAGGAACTTAGACTGTAAAAGAAGTTTGATACTCTTTATTTCACTCACACAACTACCAGTAATGATTATGTCATCAACATACACAAGTAGAACAGTCAACTGAGAATCAGACGACTTAACAAACAAGGAATGATCACATTTACTTTGAACAAAACCGAGATCACACAAGACACTGACAAGTTTTTCATTCCACATTCTAGGGGCCTGTTTCAGCCCATAGAGAGACCTTTTTAGATGACACACCTTATTATCGTTTTTCGAAAAATATCCCTCAGGTAGAGACGTATAAACTTCTTCATTTAGGTCACCATATAAAAAAGCGTTATTTATATCAAGTTGATAGAGAGGCCATGCATATTCAACTGCGAGACAAAGAACAATACGAACAGTGACCATTTTTACAACAGGAGAGAAAGTCTCCTCAAAGTCAATACCCTCCTTCTGACTATACCCCTTTGCAACTAATCTAGCCTTATATCTATCTATCTCACCATTTTCCTTATACTTAATTTTGTAGACCCACTTACACCCAATAGGCTTTCTGCCCGTAGGTAAGTCTACAATATCCCATGTATGATTTCGATTAATGGCTTCCATTTCATTATTCATAGCAGTAACCCAATTAGGATCAGTTACTGCTTCACGAAAATGTTTAGGTTCAACAGATTTATTTAGAGCGGCGGTGAAGCACATATTTTCAAAAGACAGTTTTGGGTAATTCAACACTTTTTCAAGCCCATACTTTACCTTTCCTTCAACAATAAAATCATTAAGTTTTTTTGGAAAAACCGTGGATCTAGTGGAGCGTCTAACAGAAGCAGTTGGGTCATCATTACCCTCAGGAGGGATAGTTGAGTCATTGACTATACCCGAACCACCTGCTACACTAGAATCTAACTCTGTCCGAGGTGGCTGCTGAAGACTAACACCAGCCTCGTCATCATTTGAGGAATGAGACTGCTGGGGCACAGCCTTGCCTACTTCAGTATCAGAGGAAAGATTAGGCAACTGATTGGTGTGGGTTGTCCTCTTATTCCTCTCCTCATCATCGGGTTTTTCACCACTAGAATCACACGACTGACCGGAATCAATACTATCAAAAAAACTAATTAAGTTTGGTGATGAGGTGTCAGGGGGTTCGATTTGAACATCAGCAGTGTTGATTTTAAAAGGAAAAACAGATTCATAAAATTTGACATCTCTTGAGAAAAAAATTTGTTTAGTGTCCAGATTTAACAATTTATATCCCTTTTTCTCATTTGAATATCCTATAAAAACACATTTTTCAGCGCGACTGCTAAATTTATTTGTATTATTTAGGATAGTACTAAAACACAGACAGCCAAAAATTCTAAGGTGAGACAGAGAGGGTTTAAAATCAAATAGAATTTCATACGGGGTCTTTCCACCAAGCACAGAGGAAGGGGTCCTGTTGATCAAATAAGTGGCAGTTAATACACAATCGGTCCAGTAACAGAGAGGGAGACAGCTTTGAAACAGAAGAGCACGAGCAACATTTAACAAATGCCTATGTTTTCTCTCGGCAATGCCGTTTTGCTGAGGTGTATGAGGGCAAGAAGTCTGATGAAAGATACCATTTTTAATACAAAAATTCTGCATTCGACTGTTTACAAACTCAGTACCATTATCGCTTCTAAAAGTTTTAACAGACTTATTGAACTGAGTTTTGATCATGTTAACAAAGCATTCAATATTTTGGAAAACCTCATCTTTATATTTTAAGAGATATATCCAAACAGACCGAGAGAAATCATCCACAGTAGTTAAAAAATACTTGTACCCCTCTCTACTTTGGACTTTGTAAGGACCCCAAACATCTAGGTGAACTAAGTCTCCGATGGAGGAGGACTTGTGTTCACTTAAAGGAAAAGGGGATCGATGTTGTTTAGCCTTGTGACACACATCACATGGGCTAGGATCAGGTTTCAAATTTAGATGAAAATCATTTTTTAATATCTCAAGAACTTTATATGATGGATGACCAAGTCTTAGGTGCCACAAATTTGTCACATTATGAGAATTAAAGCACACCTTATCACATGTAGAAGACACACCAAACAGATACAAACCATCAAATTGATTACCAGTCACCAGGGTCTTCTTTGTGTATAAATCCTGAATATAGCATTTATTTTCATCAAACACAACTTGTAGTTTGTTTTCTGAGGCTAACTTAAAGACAGACAAAAGGTTAACATAATAATCGGGAACAACAAAGACATCGGTAAGAATGACTTGATCAGTTAATTTGAGGCTGCCAATTTTAGTTACTTTAGCATTAGTTCCATTTGGGTGTTTCATAAATATATGTAATTCAGACACATCTATCAAGTCAAACAAGTTATGTTCGTTCCTGACCATATGTTGATTTGCCCCAGAGTCCACAATCCACCCAGACTGTAAGTTATTAAAGTAAGAATATGTGTTTGATCCAAAGCAGGCAGAGAGCACAACTGGAGGATTACCTCCTGAGTTGTTGCTAGAGCTTGGATCAGAGGTTTTTTCATTCAGGAGGCTAAGCAATCTTGAGACCTGATCAGGGGTAAGAGAAGCAGCAGTAGTGTTTGCAAGAGTGGGTTGACCAGTTTTGTTTGAATTTGTATTATTATAGCCAGTTTTATTCCCAGACCCACTACTCTGCCCAGACTTAGACTTACTTCCTTGTGGATATCCAACTATTTCAAAACATCTATCAATAGTGTGTCCCAATTTGTTGCAATGAGTGCACTTCAGGTTAGGGTTTGGACCTTTATATTGCCTTTTTTTATTTTCAGAAAGATTTATAGTTTTTGAAACAAAACCCATGTTTTGTCCTTTTGAGGAACTATTTGCTCCTCTGTGAGACTCCTCTCTTGAAATAATAGAGAAAGTAGTTTTTATAGTAGGTAGAGGGTCTCGGGTTAACAGATTTGTCCTAACTGGTTGATATACATCATCCAAACCCATCAAGAATTGCATTAGTTTTATTAGTTGACTAAAATCATTAAACTCCTTTGAAGCATTACACGAACAAGATGGTAACTGCACCATTGCATCAAATTGTTTCCACATGGTATTTAACTTGTGATAGTATTCTGCAGCAGTGGACCCACTCTGAGAGACAGAGTTGATTTTTTGATATAAACCAAACACAACAGACCCATCGACCTTATCATAGGTTTCTTTTAAGTCAGCCCACACTTCAGAGGCTAACTTAGAATAAACCTGACCAACATACAACTCTTCGGAAACAGAGTTAAGAAGCCAAGTGAGAACAACAGAATTACACCTACCCCATTGATTTGCAAGAACCTCATTACTAGTGGATTTTATACATTTTCCATCAATAAATCCCAGTTTATTTTTTGCTTGCAAAGCTAATTTCATTGAGTTTGCCCAAACCGTGTAATTCTCTGTTCCCTTCAACTTTATAGTTATTATAGTTAGGTTACTTGAGTCACTAGCATGCAGATATAGAGGGTCACTAGCATCCAACTTACTAACTAGAGTCTCGGGGATAATCACAGTCCCTTCAGCCATCTCAGACAAATAATGAAATAGAGTCACAAGAAATAAGAATGCAAGAACAAGCAAGCACACGCATAGAGAATCAACCAAGCCAGCGCCAGGTTTTCACACCATTCAAGATGGCAGATCAAGGATTAGCAGGGTTGATTTATGCAGACATACACAAGAACCACACAAGTGATGCACACAACAGCCCACTAGGGCTCAACACCACAAATTACCGGTACTCCTAACCCGGTCAATAGTCAGCCAAATGAGACTAGACACAAACAAGAAATGCTAATATGACAGAAAATAAAGGAAAGATCTCACCGAGAGGGGGACCCAAGTTAGGGTTCTCCAAATACAGTGGGCCTGTAACCTTCTTGGGTTACAACACCACACTTAAGAAGATAAGATCCACCAGCAACAATAAACGCCTGAGAGAGGCACAGAAGGGCTTCTCAAGCAGTCAGACTGTGTAACCTTCACTTAGGGTTACACAGACCGAGAAGAATGTTGTACCAGCCGATGACCTTTCCTCAGATGTCAGGTTCGGACGAAGATCAAAGAAGCCAAGCCCAAGAGCGAAGGCTTGTACCAGATCTAGAATTAGGGTTTCAGATTTGAAAGCCCTAAAATGATAATATCAGAGTTACAAGCAGCGGTAGAGCACCAAGATCAGATCGGACACTCGATCAGAGCCAGGGCTCTGATACCATGTCAGAAATCAAATAACCTCAACACAGCAAACCAAGAACACCAACAGATTGAATACAAAGATTATAATCAAGAATACAACCAGAGAATCTTTGAGAAGAAACAATCTGTACAAACGAAACAAGAACACAAAACAGACCACTAATACAGTGATCTGATCTTGCTAAGAGCTGATGAAAAACTATCGGGGTTCACGATGTGAGAAACCCTAATCGAAGAATCAGAGAGAGAGAATATGAACCGTTTGTTTGAGAAGTGTGTAGAGAGTGTGTGGAATGAGACACACACTCGATCATATAAGCCACATCCGGAGCAGCAACCCAGCAGCGAAGCAAAGCCCATCAAAGCCCATCAGCAGCATTAAGCCCATCAGCAGCATTAAGCCCATCAGCAGCATTAAGCCTACAAAACAAATAACAAAGAAAAAATAAAAAATATAAAGAAATGAGAAAATAATAGAAATGGAAATGAGAGAAATAATAATATTCTCAACAGATTCAAAGGATCCCTGCACTTTGCCCTTTTCAATTTCAGAATTTTGATTTAACTTTATAGAATTTGTTGTTTATTTACAATATGGGAAGTGAGAATTGAGATAGGTTATATGTTTTTCATGTAATGCTTCATAGACCTGTTTCTTGATAATTTCTGATTTCATGCTGGAATCAAATGTGTTGTTTAGCATTTTAAGGTTATTAGATTATGATGTGATAAGTTTATTCGAAACTCACGGCTTACCCCCTGTTTTTTATCAATAAGTGATGAAATTTTTATTTTTCATTGCGTACTAACTGTATACACAACCTTTAACCATCCAAAAATTATGACCATTTAGTGTTTTGTATGCTCTACCAACTTCTTATGGGCTTGTTTGAGTTAAAGAACTAAAATTTTGTGTTAATGTTTCTGTTGATATTCATGATCTCTAAGAAGTAACACCTGAGATTAAAATTAGGTTGTGTGGATTTGCAATTTACTTTTTAAAGCTTTAATTCATTTACTGTGTAGGTTTTTTCCTGAGAGAGCCACATCACTTGCATTTTCTGTCGTCAATGAGCTTCTGGAGGTCAGTTACACTTTCTTCTTTGACCTGTATTCCGCCAAGTAGAAAATTTCTTCTCTTAGAAGATGGGTTCAAGTATATATATTTTTAATTTATTAAGTAAAGTAGTAAACCTACTATGCTTTTGAATTATGTTTGTGGGTATAGGAGTTGAGGCCTAGACCATGTCCTTTAGTCCTTGCATCCTTTTCTGGTGGTTCACAAGCTTGTATGTACAAGGTTTTTCAGGTAGATTTTTTTTACCCAAACAAACTTATTTTTTCATTTTCATGATCACACAAGTAAACTTTCTACTTATGATTTTTAGATCATCGAAGGTACATGTGAAGCACATCTTAATCCGGTACGTATTGTGTCTCTCTTTTATTATAGAAGGAAAAACTGTATGAACTTAAAGCGATTTTTACAATTTATACATTTACCTGTAAGGTGTATACCACAAGATCATCTATTTACCTCCATAATCAACATTTTAGCTTTTTAGAAGCTAAAATGACCAACCCCAAATGTTCAATCATCCAATAATAATCAATAAACACAACTTAAAACAAATAACAGCACAAGATAATTATTAACAACTTCAAGAACTTCAAAACATACCTGCAGAGTATGGGTGTGGCTCACCAAACTACAACAGTTTCAAAACATACCTGCGGAGCATAGTTGAATTGTCATTTATCATGTAGATGGAACTTAACTGATTTTTTTTTCATTTATCATGTAGTTGAAACATATGCTATTAAGTCTGTGTTACTTTAATAGCACAAGGTATGTAATTTTTTCACTAATTTAACTCTGTGTTACTTGTAAAAACAGGGTCAACATTGGTGATTAAGAAAACCTTGTTATGCAGAGGAAATTCAACAGTTCAGTGAAGCACTAATTGCTTGACAGCAAAATGAATCATTAAACACACAGTTCAATAAAATTGACAGGGTAAGTTATTTACACTTTACAGACACCCACACAATTATCAAAAGCCTCGGGGCCTTGAGGTAGAAACTCATGTAAATCCGGGTCAATATTAGTGTCATTAGGAGGCTCATACCTTAAACAGTCAAAAGGACGAAGAGATTATGAATTATTTGCTTGATTAAAAGACTAGTATGTAAAAGAAATGACACATTTTGGTTGTGCATAAAGCATTTGTTTTACACAGACGAACGCCTCGCGCCTCTTGGAACCTAAACGCATAGTCTCAGAGAGCCTCGTGCTTTTTAAAACCAAGGTCGCAGGATCAGTAAACTGGAAACTGTAAACCTCGAACATGCTAATGGTTCTTCAATTAATTTCAAATGTCAATCTTTATATCTTTAGTCCTTACCAATTAACCACAATTATCCAACAACATTTCATAAAATCAACAATCTTTACATCCTACCCCCACAAATGCACATAACAACCAAACCATCATTAAACATTCAAACCCCTAAAATCAAACACTAATTTCAAACAGTCCCCCTAACACCATAACCCAAAATCAAAACACTATCAATCATACAATAAGTAAACTACTGGCATATGAATTTACCATGTAGTATCAGTTGCCGATTTCTTGACAGCAAGACGACACCAAGCAAGCACCTTTCTGGAGCTCAGCTGCTTAAACTCCACCGGAGTACCAACAGTTCCGATGAGTTGTACGGAATTACACAGCTCTTTCTTCCACGGTATTTCCACCGGAGCTATCTTCAAAATCAAAAACACAAATTTATCAAAAACAACTAAAAATCAATTAGAAATTGCACTGTGAACAGAAGAATCTTACCTCCAAGAAGTTGTAGTAGGTTGAAAAACAACTAAAAATCCGGATGGTGTGAGTTTATGTAGGGTTTTGAGGAAGAACTAAATGCAATTTGAATTGACCGCGAAGCCCAAAAAACATACTCTTTTCGTGTTATGTAGGGTTTTGAGGAAGAAAAGCCCTACCTATGCCCTTCTCGAAAGGGAGGTGATGGTGATGGTACCTTGTTCTAGCATCTGATATGTTCTCCGAAAGCAACACGATGTACATCATGCAATAGAGGAAGGTGATGGTGATGGTACCTTGTGATACTCGTTCCGAAAACAACCCGGCTATTCCGAAAGCAACCCGGCTATTCCGAAAGAAAGCAAGCAACTCTGATGTACCGAAAGCAACTCTGATACTCATTCTGATATGTTCCGAAAGAAGGCAACTCTGATACTCTATGAAAACCGAAAGCAACTCTGATGTACCAAAAGCAACTCTGATGTATTCTAATGAGTTGTAACTTATGCATCAAGAGATGTACATCTCTTAATTTTAAGAGATTTGTGTGAAATTACATGTTTGTCCTTCTCAAATGAATATTAAGATTATGTGTGTGTGTGTGTGTGTGTGTGTGTGTGTGTGTGTGTGTGTATATAGGGGGAGGCTCTACTAAAAAATAAATTTTGCCTAAAAGGGTAAGAAATGATCTTAGCCTTTCATTTCTTAATCAATGTCTAAGATGATAATGTTATAAATAAAAAGATGGAACGGTATTTTGGGTATGTAACCACTTTTATTGACTTTTTTGAGTTTCCCCTAATTTTTTTAAACGTTTATAACTTTTTCATGCTAGATTATTTTTTAAAAAAAATTGCACCATAAAATCAAGTATTTTTTTCTCTTTAAATTGAGTATAGTATTGCTATATTTTTTATAAAAAATAAATTAGGTGAAATTGTGCTGCATTTTAACGTTTTTGTGCTGTATTTTATAAAACAACACAGGCTTGTGCTGTATTTTATAAAACAGCATAGGGTTGTGCTGTATTTCATAAAACAGCACAGGGTTGTGTTGTATTTAATAAAACAGCACAGGGTTGTGCTGTATTTAATAAAACAGCACAGGGTTGTGCTGTATTTCATAAAACAGCACAGGGTTGTGCTGGATTTCATAAAACAGCACAGGGTTGTGCTGGATTTCATAAAACAGCAAAGGGTTGTGCTGGATTTCATAAAACAGCACAGGGTTGTGCTGGATTTCATAAAACAGCATAGGGTTGTGCTGGATTTTATAAAACAGCACAGCGTTATACTGGATTTCATAAAACAGCACAAGGTTGTGCTGCATTTTATAAAACAGCACAAGGTTGTGCTGGATTTCATAAAACAGCACAAAATTGTTAATAGACCAAAATACCCTTTAATCCTATTTTCTAGTTTTGCCACATGTCACAACCTCACCTCCCCCTATATATATATATATATATATATATATATATATATATATATATATATATATATATATATATATATATATATATATATATATATATATATATATATATATATATATATATATATATATATATATATATATATATAGGGGGAGGTTCCACTAAAAAATATATTTTGCCTAAGAATGCTAAGAAGAAATGAGGTGGTGACATGTGGCAAAACTAGAAAATATGATTAAAGGGTATTTTGGTCTATTAACAATTTTGTGCTATTTTATGAAATCCAGCACAACCTTGTGCTGTTTGATGAAATCCAGCACAACGTTGTGCTGTTTGATGAAATCCAGCACAACCTTGTGCTGTTTGATGAAATCCAGCACAACCTTGTGCTGTTTGATGAAATCCAGCACAACCTTGTGCTGTTTGATGAAATACAGCACAACCTTGCACATGTTGTGTTTTAATAAACGTTGTATTCGAGTTTACGTATATGTATATTTTCATCAAATACACATTAAGAAGGTCACTTACAGTTAATTTACTATGTGTAAAATTCTATTAGTTGATTTACATATATTTAAACACACAGTCCATTTAAAGATTTACGTATATGTTAATATAAGATGTGAAAAATGTATGAGGAATATATATTTACATATGTAAAAACTAAAAAGTAGAGAAAGAACATAAATAAATCGTATAAATAGTAAGGAAAGAACGTAAATGATTCTATAAATAGTACAGGAAAAAACATAATTTAACCATATTTGAAAAGTATGTGAATACAATTAAATTTTTAATATTTAAATATTGCGTAATTTACAAAAAGAAAAGTAAAATCGTAATAGTTAGGGAGATAAGAGAAAATATATAAATTAATTTATTTTTAAATTGAAAAGAGAATTTTTATAGTTGTACTAATATGCCCTTTTCTTTAATATTTAATCATTTAATTAAATGCAAATTTACATTTTCAACCCCTTTCAATCTAATCCGTTGATTAAATAAATCAACAATTATAATTGGTTTTTTGTTTCTGAAAATAAAATTGGTTTTGAAAGATCCTAACCCGTTATGAATAAATATGTTTATTTCTATGAGGGATATAACAGTAAGCCATGTAGATCTCGGCTATATGCAACAATGTAAAAATCATTTACTTACCTAGGTAGGAATCCACATGTTTGCTTCTTTAATATCAAGTAACAATTATATGTACTGCAACCCATATAAATGAATATATGTGAATATTAAAAATAAAAGACGAAAGTATATTAAAGGCTTTCAAATAATTAGCAAACATGAAATGGTAAGTCATTATCAAAAGGATAAAAATAATAGACAAAAAGTATTCTGATGATAAGATCACCAATCACTCCCGTAAGAGCAGGATATTTTGGTCGACCAATCCTATGAACAAATCTATTGATATTATAAATAAAAAGTAAATACTAACCAAAACTAAAAACTTAACCTAAGGATCGAATTGCACTTGCTAGACCAGAAGGAGGGGCGATGGGATGATGATAGTGCAATGGTGGTGTGATGGACCATGAGAGATAGATAACCGGCGACGGTGCTTCAGGTTGCTGCGATTAATCGGCTTCAACGGAGGAGCTTAACCCTGAACCATTGAAAAATCGACATCCACAGATGAACCCCTCTGTCGACGTGGGAGGTCTCCAAAGATGAAGGAAAGCGAGGAGAGATGGAAGTACCGGATGTCATGGAACGTGGGTTTGCAACCTCTCTACCTACACAACTACCAAATTTATACGATCCGGATTGAAACTACGTGGGTTTTAACGGCTTAGATTAAACAAAAGTATGTAACCGTTATGCAGCAACCATGTATATATATAACTAGCTTTAGTAAACCTGTGTATTACACTGGTTGAATAAATAAAATATTAAAATAATAAAATTTATTAATTATAAAATGATATTCTAAGATATGATATGACTGAAATTACATATGAAAAATGACTATTACTAATAAACCAGTGATATCAACTTTTTAAAATTTAATTTTTAATTTTTTTTCAAAAAAAATAAAATAAACAGTTCGTTCTAAAACAAACCGTATAAAAATGTCATTTTTAAAAATTTATATTAATTAAAAAAGAGATCTACTTATTAATAATCTACTTATTAATGTAATTATAATTACCTTAATTACTAATCATATTATTTACTAATAATATTATTTAATATTTTAATTTACTTAAATATATATTAAAATTTATTAATAGAACCCGTGAAATAACATTAATAAGTAGATCTCTTTTTTAATTTATTAATATAAAAGAATATTAAATAATATTATTAGTAATTAAGGTAATTATTTAAACTGAGAGAGATGCGGGAAAATTTTGATGAGGATGGTTGTGATGCTGCCACGTGACACTTCAAGTTACTTTTTTATTATAGTATAAAGATAAAGATATGAAATGAAATGAAACTTTTAAAAGGCAATACTAGATATCAATGCAATGAAACTATATCAAGTTAATTTTGGATTTATAATTTCGGAGATACAACCAATTCTTTGACCTTGAGTCGGTTGTAGGTTGTAGTATTCTTATTTTTTTGTGATCCTAGCGTAGGTTGGTGGCAACAACAGTGGTGTTGTTACTCATGTCAATACTGTTTGTCGTAACAATACCTTTATAGTTTATACGCATTTCTTAACATAGTGTGATATCAGCATATAAAACATATCAGGTAACAAGATTCGTTTTTGACTTTATCAAGTAAAAAAGTTGCAACTAATTAGGTACACGTCGTTCATGTTTCATCAAGTTATCAATACTATGACATTTCTGAAATGTATGTCATTGTCATATTTGTTCCTCATATACCCTCTTTCGGTGTTACATGCCGTTTTTATTACGATTGTTATTGTTATTGACTGTGTTATATCTTTGTGTGATATATATCTTTGTGATATATATCTTTGTGCTGTATGCTTTATCTAATTCTTTATGTGATATATATCTGTGTGTTGTATGCTTTGTATTATGATTGTTATTGTTATTGACTTTGTTAACGAGTCGGGGGTCTCTTCGGTAGCGGTCTCTCTATCTTTCTAGATAGAGGAAAGACATGCCACCATATACCCCTCCCAGACCCTGCTCTCGAGCGGGATACACTGGGTATGTTTGTTTGTTTGTTTATGTCATTGTCATATTTAATTATTTCTACTCCAATTTAAGCATAGATCTTCTATCATTTCCGGTGTGAGGTATAATTATGTTTATTAGTACGTAAGTCCTTCAAGTTCCATCAAGGTTGTAACTGGTTTAATGTTTGTCCATGCATTTGAAGTTTTATAAGAATTAGAACTAAGTGATTAAAAAGGTTCAAATACAAATTGTATTTTTGTTACAAAGTGTGAGAAAACACAATGAGTCAAAAAAAGACGCAAAAATTATATCTCACAATATAAATCGAATTTCAAAAAAGTAATACGGAGTTTTTGTTCCCCTAGTCGTCCTTACTAAGAAAAAAAATAAACGAAAAATTAAAAAAATAAAAAAATTAACATTTTTTATTGTGTCGTTTATGAAAGACACAGTGATTTCATTGTGTCATTATAAAAGACACAATGACGTCATTGTGTCAATATAAAAGACACAATAACGTCATTATGTCATATAAAGACACAATAAAAAAAATTATTTTTTTATTTTTTTTTCTGAAAGAGAACAACGAGAGAAACAGAGGCTCCGAAGTACTTTTTCAAAATACGATTTAGATTGTGAGATATTAAATTTTTTTGTGACTTTTTTATGCTCATTGTGTCTTCTTACACTTTGTAGCAAAATTACACTTTGTAAAATAACCTCACCCCTAAGTGATAATTACTTAATTCTGGAAGAAAAAAAAGATATCGGATCCAGATTACAGTACATCTACCTATCTAAAATGCTTTGTTACTAAAAACACATTATCCACGTTAGTATGACTGTCTTTCAAATAAAACCAAACATGAGAGATAGTTTCACTTTAACAAAACAAATAAAGTAAAAAATCCCGGTAACTCCTAATGCAGAAATGAATTGATAAGACATTTAGAAATAATAACTTATTACGGTAGATAAAATATTTTGAAATTAAATCACTATATAAAGTTTTGAGTTTTGAATATTATGTTAGTTAACCAAATTGTTAGAAAAATTTGTTATTCAGGACTGTTTACGTTAATTTTCATATTCTAGGGACTATGAAAACCAATAATACAAAACAAGAAGGGCCATTTGGTATAGGATGCATGTTGGGTGAGCACGTGTCTCTCTATGGTCCCATCTGCCTTTTTTCTTTCTACTTATAATGAAGTCGTTCGGTTGGAGACAGCTGCCTATACTTTTCACAATGTAATACAAAATTCTTTTAAATTAATATTTGTTTTATAGTATGTGTCTTTTACATTCTTTTTCTCTTTTTATTCTTTGATTTAGTGGAATAAATCTTTTTGTATGCATATGGTTAGATATAATTATCAGGTAATCCTTTATACATATGGCTTTGTAATCTTGTGATAATTGTCTTATAATTTGTATGTGATTAGATCTTACAAGTAAAAAATTAATATATAAGAGTTTATGAATTGTTAAGAAAATAATCCTTCATAGAAACGTGTTTTTCAAAATCCTTGTTTTGAGCCTAAGTAGCTATCTAATATACTTGATTCAAGACCTGATTAGTTTAACTAGCTATTAGTTAGTTATCTGCTTAATGGTATATTCGTTGAATAGTAGACCTGAAATAGTTTGTTGGATGAATAATTGATTTCATATTATATGAATTTAATTAGTTGTTTGAAATATATATAGGGTGGGGTTATACTGAGAACCCATGATTATTAAAAACCCTTTAACCAAATGTTAACCCTTGATGAAACCCTTATGGCATGAGATGATGCCAAGTGTCTCCTTTCTTTTTTTAAAAGAAAAGGGCATAAATGTATTTTAACAAATCTACAAAATTCAGATTTAATAGAAACATGACAAGTGTCATCCCTATACCCCCCTATATCTCTTTTTTTTATTTAAAAACTTTACCCCTTTTTATTTAAACACTTATAACTTTTTATAAATTGTAATTTTTTTTGAAAATTACACCATTAAACTTATCATATTTTTCTCTTTAATTCTATTATAGTATTGTAAAAAAAAGCTTCGTCCGTACGTAGTTACATCATATTACAATGTTAATTCCCATATAATCTTGCAAACGACATTAGATCATATAATCTTGCACTAGTGTACCAAACTTTTACACCCGATATTAAACCACTCTAATTAACAATAACATCTATATTACGACAATCTAACAACCAAGTGACATTACACCATGTTACACTAATGTATTCTTTAGCAAAGTTGTAACGAAAACATCTAGTTATACTGTTAAATACATGATATTACAACACTCCAACTAAAAGTAGCACAATCATTACAACAAACAAACAACATTACATCAATGTAAACCAATGTAAACTAATGTAAACCAATATAACAAATGTAAAACAATATGTAAAACAAATGTAAAACAAACTAATCGCCATTACACCCGATATTACACCATTCAAACTTACAGTAATACCGTCATTACAATAACCTCACAACCAAACAACATTAAATCATGTAACTACGCCACTGTAACCAAAATTTAAAACTATAAAAAAATAAAATAAACAAAACTATACCACTGTAACAAAATAACCTAATATAAAACAATCTATAAAATAATGTAAGCGAATCTGTAAACTATTGTAATTACACCACTAATATTTTTTTAATGTAAACAAATGTAAACCACTATAACTAAAGAAAAAAACAACATTTTCTTATGTGTCTTCTAACAAACATAATCCCCAACATCCAAATCAAAATCCCAACAATCAACAAAAAGAACACACCTTATCACCTCTAAACCTCCAAAGAACCCTGAGATTCCAACTCAATTCCACCTTCTTGTGTAGTGTTCTTCGACGAACCCCTTTTGGGCACGGGGACCGCAAGAAAAGTCATCTTGCTAATGGGTTACCACTTCTCAAGCTGCACAATATCCCCAATTTGGAACTAATTATCGGGGTCATGGGCTTGAAACTTCTTCTTCCTGTGAACTCTGGTTGAACAGATGGCAACCTAACAACAAAAATCCATGTCTACACAAAGCCCAAAAACACACCTGATTGCATTTATGGAGAAGAGATGTAGGTCAATTAATGAAAGATCTAGGTTGATTTGATCCAGATCTAAGACATCGTAGTAGGTTGGGTTGATTCGGTGGCCTTGTGCGGTAGTTTAGCAATATCACCATCTCCATAGCCTTGATCACCCCCGACGAAACAAAGACGACTCCCTTTTTTTGACGAAACAAAAAGTTTCGGTGGTGGTGGAAGAGAAGGTTGTGTAAGGTTTTAGAGATGGTTTTTTGAAGGTGAAGAAGATGATACACATGAAGCTCCATTACTTTTTTAGCAAGAACAAATGGGTTTGAATCCATTATGTCTATGGTTTTGACTATTTAGAAAGAGAAAGTATGAATGACGTGTACTTGTTGGTAAAAAAATAAGATTTGACTTAAAGTTAATCTGACAAATAAAGCAGGAAAAGGTCATAAAGAAAATGACCAATCTATCCTCAAATGATCTACACCATTCAATTGAAATCTAATTATTTTATATTAAAACAATGGCTATGGAAGAGTTAAAGAGTTCTCATGAATACTTTGGGTTAACATAGGATCCCAATCCTATATATATTATATATAGGGGAAGGTTCCTAAGAAAACCTCTATTTATAAGAAAACTAAAAAAACTACTTTTAAACCATTGATCAAGGTTGATCAATGGTTGATATTCATCAATGTTAATTTTAGAAATATTTAATAGATAATTAGTTTAATTGAATGATTAAAGGGTATATTAGGAAGATTATAATTTTTATATTTTGAAACAACTAAAATCCCTTAAATCTCTCTCTCTCTCTCTCTCTCTCTCACCAAACAAAATATTAGTTTAATTTAAATATTCAAAAACAAACCTAAAATATATTAGAAGAACGAATGATTTTCCGTAAATTTGTATTAGTTACGTACATGCTTACGTATATGTAAACATATTTACATATATGTTCTCGTATATATGAACTTGTTACATATATGTTTACATATATTTAAACATGTCTACATATATGATTTCATATATGTAAGCATTTTTACACGTATGTTTATGTTTAAGTATACTTGCTTACGTATATGTAAGTGACATTATAGGGAAGAAGAAGAAGAAGCCAAAAATGAATACATCTAACGGGTATTTACTACATATACGTATACGATGTAAAACCCAAAAACAAAATAAACAACAAATACAATCAACCAAATTAAAGTTTCATATATTAAGACCTGGGTTTAAAAAGTTGTACATGTGATTATGTATATATAATTAGTCTCCTCGTATATGTAAACAACAAGAAATACATGTAAAAATGAGCTTAACCTTTTCATCATCTCCTTCACCTTAATGCATGTCACACCCCGACCGATGGCGGAATCATCGAGGCGGACGAATGTGAATCGATTGTTCATAGCACAAGGTAATAAATACGTTGAAATAACATTTAATAACCATTTATTTATTGAATAATGTCATTCAAGTCACACATAACAACGCAATTAAAGTAAAACCATGAAATATAATATTGTATTCTTTATTTTTGACTAGGTCCAATCCTATATGAGCAGAGAGAATTCCACTAAATAGCATTTCCTGAAATCATGTGAAAAAGTAACGAGTCAGCTAAAGAATTAGCCGGTGAGTAATCACAGGTTTAAACATACACAAAATTTGATTGAATATTTGAAAACAATTCAATTCACATGGTAATGTTATAACTAACATGCAACAATGTATCATAAATGACAAACAACACGATCAAACCTATTGACTGAATTGACTCGGTCCACAGACGAAGCCTTATAGAATGTATGTTTTCGGTTTCAATCACCACGCGACTAAACAAATGGGGTGGGTTGTCAAACCAATAGATCTATCATTGTTACCGTGGTTGTGTGAATTAATGATCATGTTATCAAGTTTATCTAGATGTGAACACATAATTGCAAGTAAATAACATAACACGTAATGAATTGAATATTAGTATGAAATAGAATAAAAATGAATAACCATGGTTGCGTATGATATCACATGATTTCCCCAAATAATAAAACATGTAAAATGGGCAATGAATACTCACTTGATAATTATAAACGTTTTGGAAACAATAGAATAGTAGGCGTGACACCAAAGGAAACTTCTCGGGATTCAACCTAAGGAATAGCTTTAATTTTAAAACAACGCAATAATTGAAGACTAGATTGATTTGAGAAGCTAGGGTTCTAATTTGGGATTTACGGTTTACAAATGATTTACACTAATGTATTTGATTTAATATGATTAAATAAAATAAGAAAAATGAATTTAAATAAAGAAAATATTGATTGATATTATTTGGAATGAAGTAACTAAATATGTTTTGGAGCATTTAATAAAAACGTTTGAATGAATTTTAAAGTGTAAGAGTTAAATAATTTATTATTTTTTTTTAAATTAATTACTTGAACTCTTGATCTAAATAATTAAGTGACTAGTTAACTATTTAAATTTTATAAAATATAAATTTAAATGATTTGAAATAGTTTAGGTTTGTTTAAACGCGATTTTCTTTATATGAAATTAAAACTAATAAATAAGTTTCTTTTATAACATTTAAACTTTTAATAAAAGTGTGATTATAATTTTTAGAATTTTCAGAAATTAAAAAATAATTTCTATGATAATATTAATTAACAAAACAAATGTTATAATGATTTTTGAAATTTAATTTGATAAATATATATAAGAAAACGATTAAAAAAAATGCATGTGGGTGCCAGGGGTCGAACCCTGGTCGCCCCTATGTATGTTATGCATTGTTACCAGCGGGCCAAAGCCCAGAACCTGTTTTTGTTTGGTTTTTAATTAACAAAAACATTACAATAACAATCCCCCAATTCCATAGAACCCTAGATTCAAATCGTTTCAAATTGATCTTGAAAACTTGATCAATAGCCAAATTAAGCTTAGGGCTTTTGTTTAGCATTCAAAAACGAGTGTGTGTGTAACTAATTACCTGAATGATGATGGAATCGATGGGGTGAAAGATGAACAGGTCGCGATAGGTAAGAATCTGTTCGAGTTGATTTTGTTGATGGAAATCGAATTGCGTGTTCAGGAAGCTTCAATTGGACCAGGTGATCAAAAGCCCTCAATCGATTTCTGTTGAGGTTGCTTCGAATATGGGGTTCGACTAGTTGCAGGTTCGACGTGAAGATGGAGATCGAAAGAGATGATGGGGTTTGATTCGTTTGTAATTCAAGTTGCAGAAAGTTCAGAGGGATCGATTTGAAGGTGTTTCTGAGCGTTTATAGTCCGATTATAACTGTTTCAAACCAACCGAGTTTAAGGTTGATTCGGGAGTTTCGGGTCACGATTCGATTATAATTACAGGATGTTATTAGCAATTATTGACATATTTGAATTCGTAATGCCCACAGAATCGTTTTCAGTCAATCAATTTGATTTCTTATGTTGATGATCGAGTTGAAACTGTTTGAGATTTGAATGTGGTGTTTCGGTTTTAGTTTGAACACATTAAACAATCGATTAAGTCCAATTAAGATTGGTTATGAGTTCGAAACAGCCTCTCCATCAAGAAGAACCGGTTTAGTTGTGCCGATCGAGTGGAAATCGGGGTGCCGGAGGGTGGTCGGACGGTGGCCGGCCGACGAGGGGGAAACAGGGGGGGTTGGGTTGTGTTTTAAGGAATTAACAATTGGGACCCCTGTAATTTAAGGTTCTTGTTATCTTTTATGAAAACTTGTATTTCAAGTTTTATATTTGACACTTTTAACCCTAACTAAAATGCTTATAAATTTTATAGATTTAAATAATAATTCCATTTATTTACAAAATATTTATAAACTTTTATAAATTTTTAATGAGACTTTTGAGTTTAGTTATTTAATATAGAATGATATATAAAAATTTCAACTTAATAATAGTATTTATGAATCATAACATTTTTATAACTTGTTCAATTGTCTAAAATAGATGAAAAAAATCATTTATAATATTGGTTAAACTACACCATGTTACATCTAATTCATTGAAATAAATATACTAAAAATGGATTCGGGTTTGCCGTTTGAAAATGGGTCGGATGTTACAGTCTCCCCTACTTTAAGAAATTTCGTCCCGAAATTTGATCACGAGGAGGCTGAGACAAAAAGATGAGGATACTTGGATTTCATTCGGTCTTCACGCTCCCAAGGTTTTAGAGATGGTTTTTTGAAGGTGAAGAAGATGATACACATGAAGCTCCATTACTTTTTTAGCAAGAACAAATGGGTTTGAATCCATTATGTCTATGGTTCTCACTATTTAGAAAGAGAAAGTATGAATGACGTGTACTTGTTGGTAAAAAAATAAGATTTGACTTAAAGTTAATCTGACAAATAAAGCAGGAAAAGGTCATAAAGAAAATGACCAATCTATCCTCAAATGATCTACACCATTCAATTGAAATCTAATCATTTTATATTAAAACAATGGCTATGGAAGAGTTAAAGAGTTCTCATGAATACTTTGGGTTAACATAGGATCCCAATCCTATATATATTATATATAGGGGAAGGTTCCTAAGAAAACCTCTATTTATAAGAAAACTAAAAAAACTACTTTTAAACCATTGATCAAGGTTGATCAATGGTTGATATTCATCAATGTTAATTTTAGAAATATTTAATAGATAATTAGTTTAATTGAATGATTAAAGGGTATATTAGGAAGATTATAATTTTTATATTTTGAAACAACTAAAATCCCTTAAATCTCTCTCTCTCTCTCTCTCTCTCACCAAACAAAATATTAGTTTAATTTAAATATTCAAAAAAAACCTAAAATATATTAGAAGAACGAATGATTTTCCGTAAATTTGTATTAGTTACGTACATGCTTACGTATATGTAAACATATTTACATATATGTTCTCATATATATGAACTTATTACATATATGTTTACATATATTTAAACATGTCTACATATATGATTTCGTATATGTAAGCATTTTTACACGTATGTTTATGTTTAAGTATACTTGCTTACGTATATGTAAGTGACATTATAGGGAAGAAGAAGAAGCCAAAAATGAATACATCTAATGGGTATTTACTACATATACGTATACGATGTAAAACCCAAAAACAAAATAAACAACAAATACAATCAACCAAATTAAAGTTTCATATATTAAGACCTGGGTTTAAAAAGTTGTACATGTGATTATGTATATATAATTAGTCTCCTCGTATATGTAAACAACAAGAAATACATGTAAAAATGAGCTTAACCTTTTCATCATCTCCTTCACCTTAATACATCATCTTCACACTAGGTAACCAAGTTCACTTTCATCTTTGTCCCAACCAATTTATTTTACATGAACTTAATATTGGTATTATGTTATCGAGTTCATTTTCAATCCTGAACAGTTACGTATATGTAACATTGACATTATGTTATCATCTTCATAGATGGTTTATATGTAACTTACATATATGTAACATAAGCTACGTATATGTAACTGTTCCTATAGGTACTCTTCATCTTCCTTTCTTTACTGCATTCTTGATATGTTTCATATATGTATTAGACAACTTGAGATTCATGACATGTAACAATCAAAGAAAATAAGAAACATCCATGGCAGCAAAAAGAATTATTCGAACCCCTTCAATCGAACCCAACTTTAATGTTCTTCATTTGTCGCTTGTTCTTCATCACTATCACCATTATTGATTGTACCTTCAAAAATCAAACCCATTGGTAATTTTCTACCACTGTTGCTTGTTCTTCATCACCATCACATCTGTTGCCTCAAAACAATCATAACTATCTCTCATGTTCTTTATTATCGTTTGTTCTTTAGCACCTTCACCATTTTTAATAAAGCCATCTTTGATAAACGTGAATATGAATCAAAGTAAGAGATCACATGTTGCTGCTAAATATGTGGTAAAATAGAGCATTCGTCTGATTGATCTTAATCTTCCCGCACATGTGTTCTTCCCTCTAATGATACCTGAGGTAGAATTAGGTTTTTCAAAAACTCTGTATATTGATTTGTTATTTATGGAGAAAAGATGGGTTTTGGTCAACAATGAGTAGTTACTAAAAATACTTCACATAGACAATTACTAAAACGCCCTTTAAAAATAATAAATATATATAAATAACAAAAATTTTTGATTGGTTAAAATTGGTTTTCTTGTTTTTCTTAAAACTTGCTGGTTTTCTTAGGATCTCTCCCCTATATATATATATATATATATATATATATATATATATATATATATATATATATATATATATATATATATATATATATATATATATATAGGGGGAGGTTCCACTAAAAATATATTTTGCCTAAGAGGACTAAGAAGAAATGAGGTGGTGACATGTGGCAAAACTAAAAAATAGGATTAAAGGGTATTTTGGTCTATTAATAATTTTGTGCTGTTTTATGAAATCCAGCACAACCCTGTGCTGTTTTATGAAATCCAGCACAACCCTGTGCTGTTTTATGAAATCCAGCACAACCCTGTGCTGTTTTATGAAATCCAGCACAACACTGTGCTGTTTTATGAAATCCAGCACAACCCTGTGCTGTTTTATGAAATACAGCACAACCCTGTGCTGTTTTATGAAATACAGCACAACCCTGTGCTGTTTTATGAAATACAGCACAACCCTGTGCTGTTTTATGAAATACAGCACAACCCTGTGCTGTTTTATAAAATACAACACAAAAACGTTAAAATGCAGCACAATTTCACCTAATTTGTTTTTTTTATAAAAAAAATATAGCAATACTATACTCAATTTAAAGAGAAAAAAATGCTTGATTTTATGGTGTAATTTTTAAAAAAATAGTCTAGCATGAAAAAGTTATAAACGTTTAAAAAAATTGGGGGAAACTCAAAAAAGTCAACAAAAGTGGTTACATACCCAAAATACCCTTTCATCTTTTTATTTATAACATTATCATCTTAGACATTGATTAAGAAATGGAAGGTTAAGATCATTTCTTAGCCTTCTTAGACAAAATTTATTTTTTAATAGAATATCCCCTATGAAACTATACATAATTAGAAAATGAACATTCTAGTTGTGAATTATTGACAACACATCTACGAAAAATTAGCAAACTAGTTGTGGAAATTACATTCATCGTCTTGATCAAATTTTAATCATACGTCAATGCTTCACCAGTTACAACCTTGGTTTTAGCTATAAGCACAATCCTATGACGTTCATTGTTTCTATCCAAACAATTAAATATTTACGATCTATTAACTTTCTTGAAAGTAACAAACTGATTGAAATATATTTTAAAGATTACTCAGTACCATCAAATAAAAAGAGTTTAAAATTTATAACGTTATAGTTTTTTAATATTACAGCATAAAAAATTACAGCATCTAATCGTCTTATAAGTTAAAACATTCAATCAAAATTTATAACGTTATAGTTTTTTAATATTAAGTTTTTATAATGGAAAAATCATAAACAGATGCTCAATACTTGACTAAATATTATAAACGTTTAGCAGACAATTATCCATTCAAGAGCAAGCTTCATTAATCCCTAGCAATTATCCAGGGTCGGCTCAACGTTTTTTGGGGCCCCAATCAAACTAAAAACTGAGGCCCTTTGAAAATCGTAATCTAAACAAAAGCAATCTTATCAACTTTCTTTGAACAAAAGCAATAAATCAAAGAAAATTTGGTATACCAACTTAGGTACTTGATAGTTGATTTCTTTAAATTAAAAAGGGCTAAACGAAGTCGATCAAATCAATTGGAGAAAAAGGAACTTAGGAATGATTGTTTGCTTTGTGAATTGTTCAATCGTGTTTTTTTAATAACCTATCAAATCATTAAAATTTTCATTGAGAGTTAACTATTAAGTGTTATTACTGCTTTAAAATTTCATTGAGCGATACAATACTAGAATCTAGTATAATATTTTTTATAAACGAGACCCTTATTTTTTAAGGGCCCCAAGCTCAATACGTCACAGCTTACATTATAAAGCAGGCCATGCAATTATCCATTTCTTTTGTCGGTTCAATCACCCAGCATTAGTGCGATAGAAGATGATGTCTCCCTCGAACAAATTTCCAATATTGAATTCACAAGAAAGCGATGGTCGAATCTGCTAGAGATGAATTGTGCAGATGAATGATTTGAAAATCAAAACTTCTTTAAGAAAAAACTAATTAGAAAGTATAGTTATTTGCTAATTTAGAGGAGTAAATAAAGGGATTTAATTCTAGATAGAAATGTATAATTGCTCAATTGTCCTTTGTTAAAAAATAAGTTAATAAATTACAATTTAGTGATCAACGGATGTGATTGGTTCTCGTAATTCTGAAAATTATTTTAGGTTTTGTATTGATCCTATTCCTATTCGGCTATTCATAAGTTGACACTGATTTTGATTTGATTTGGCTTCTATAACAGACATGTGTTTACGATGAAACACCTTGTATTAATGGTTTACATTATTTATGGAGAAGCTGCTTACCTAATTTTGGACTTTTAGAAAAATGGGGTAGAGAAGAATTGAGGTAAACATAATCTTTTTTACTCATAATATTTGGTATACTTTTACTCCTGCTTTAGAAAATATCGAAAATATCTTCTAATGTCACAGCACAAGCTAAGAAATTGTTCATGTGGTTTGAGGGTGGGATTCATCATGATTCGGACATGTTAGTTAGAATCCATTACCCATAGAAGATTAAGAGCGAGTTAGTATTAATATTAATACTGTTATCATCTTGGTCAAGATTTTGTGCATATTTTGATCAACATCAAATCTTTTGAAATAAACATTTTTTTACTTTTAGGTTGATGTGTGACTCAAGTGGTTGTTCGGGATATTAGTTTGAGAGAAACTTTAATTTATAGCAACGATGATCATGTCCCTTTTTATTTGTGCGAAGCAAAAGAATTTAATAAAAAAGAAAAATGTCCAAAAGCTGCAACAATGTATATTCAAATTATGTAATTCATTGTTAGAGCTATGCATAGACTATTGTTTAAAAACAATAAATAACATCAAATTTCTAATTTTTAGTATTGAATTTGATTTATTATGTTTAAAGGGGTAACATAAAGCATTGATGCTGTTCAACTTGCTAAGACTTTTGCTAAAGCAAATTGCTCTGTACAAGTAGTGATTTACATCTGGTCTTTACTACACAGTCTTTGTCATATTGTTTTCTAAATCATAGTGTACATTGTATATGTTTTTCTTGATATTGTTTAAAAATATTACATTGTTGTAGTACGTGTTACTTTGAATGGAGATCTCAAAACCCAGTTTATTAAGCAAATGTTGGTTTTTATACAATGTGCAAGGTGAAGATGTTATGGTCTCTCCCTACAACATCATATATGGATGCATATGCTTGAAACAATGTTCTAGTCAAGTGAGATAGACAATGTTCACATATTCTACAATGAAAACATTTTTCCCAAACCACATGCTTGCCTTTTGTCTTGAATAAAATATTATGAACATGTTTCTTTTGTTGTCTAAGTTAACTCTCAGCTCATCCGCAATGCACAGATGCTCTTTTAATAGTGAAGGGGATCCATTTGATGATTAGAATGATCCATATATTTTGCACAGAGAGTCATCTAATTATATATTATATAATATTATTTATTTAACCTTTTTATTTTTCAGTTTATTCCAACGTTATATACATTTGCGGTATCCTCTAACCAAACTTCAACAGCAGCAACTACCTCTAAGCTATTAAGTTACATGTTTTAATTTAATTTATTTCTTTAATGGGGCGTTTGGTTGGAATGAATGGAATGGAATTGAGAAACTAGTATAATTTTCAAGTAAAATTATGTATGAGTGAGTAATGAAATGTAAAACCCAAGGGAATGTTTCATCTCAAATTCTCTTGGTTGTTTCATCTTAAATTCTCTTGATTGTGGGATTTCAAAATCCTTCCACCTAGAGAGGGAATTTAAAATCCCACAACCAAGAGAATTTGAGGTGAAACATTCCCTTGGGTTTTACATTTTATTACCAACTCAAACATAATTTACTTGAAAATTATAATAGTTTCTCAATTCCATTTCATTCCATTCCATTCCTTCCAACAAAACGCTCCCTAAAAGTTAAAAATAAAAATGTTGGTACTCTGAACAGACTATTTATTTTGTCTCAACGTAACTTAAACAGTTAAACTTGTAGCATAATGTTTTCTTTTATATTTAATCAAATATGATTTTCTGTAGATTCTGTAACAATAAACTTTTGATAATGAATAAGGAGCGGAGTCTTGCAATTTTTACTTGCAAAATGGACATTGCAAGCTTGGGTGCACCTGCAAATTTGACAGGTGCAGATAGCTATAAACTTTTGTTAATGAACAGGGGTGAGAGCCTTGCAATTTTGTAGTATGCATATTTAATTATTTATACTCACTTATACAATTATAAACTATACAATTATAATGGAGAACATTAATTATTATATGTTTTTAAAATGAAATAATATATTGAAAAATATAATGTAACAGTATGTATATTTAACTATTTATACTCACTTATACAATTAGAAAATATATAATTATAATGAAGAACATTATTTATTATAGAGTAAATTACCATTTACATCCTTGAGGTTTGGTGATTTTGACCATTTGCATCCCTACAGTTTAAAAATTCTCATATACCCCCTAACGTTTCATTTTTGTTCCCATTTGAATCCAAAATACTAACTCCGTTAACTTATTATGTTAACTTTTTGTAAAATGACAAAAATGCCCTTAAACCACATCCAAAAAACCCTTCCACCCACCCCACTCCCAATCCAAAACACTTCCACTTCCTCACCACCCACCGCCTCTCCGCAGCCCTCCGCCAAACCATCGCCACCACCTTCCATACCTCCGCTTCCACCTCCACCACGTCAACACCATCTCGTCGCCCCCAAAATCTCCACCTCCATCCGCCGATCACTCCATCAACCCCTCAATTACAACCCCTCCGCCGAACCATCGCCACCACTGTCACGCAAACTTCACGAGCTACTTCACCCACAACTTATGGTCAAACCCATGTTTCTCCGGCGTGTTTGACCACCGCCGTGCGAAAGCCTACTACTTTAACACGGGGGTGATGGTGATTGACATGATGAAGTGGAGAAGGCTGAAGGCTGAAGGTGACTGAGAATCCATCGAAATTGAAATCAATCGTCTCACAATCTCTCAAAATCTTTACATCCATCACTTCATCTTCATCTCAATCTGCAATCTCTAACATATTTCACCTTTTAATTCAATCTTTCACCCCACCCATTTGATCAATTCGATTTTCCTAGGGTTTTTGCTCAAGAATCATCAATCATGGGCTACAATTCGATCGCCAACGCTTCGATCCCCACTGCTGCATCCAACTGTAAAGAGTTTGGAAAGAAGAAGAGGGTATGTGTTAATTTTGTATATTGATTGTGTTTCGATTGGTTATTGGATAATTTATGTATCAGTTGTTGTTTAATCCTTTTGGTAATTTGGGCGTTTTTATTTGGGTTGAAGGTGAATCGAACTGCTAAATCGAAGCAGAGTAGGCTGAAGGTGCACGTTGGATGGGCTGTGGGCGCCTTATGATCTGGTGGTCAAGCGTCGGCCGGTGTTGGTTTCAGACCGATGATGGGAGCTGAGGGATAGAATTAGAATGAGGAGAGCGACGGTGAGGGTGGTGAGGGTTAGGGATATGCAGATGCATCTCCGGCGGCTGCGGTTGCCGGAGGGTGGGGCGCCGCCGTGTGCGGTGGTGGTGGAGGTGGTGGCGACGGCGAGAAGAGTCAGTGGAGGTGACGGTGGTTGTTGACTCTAGTCAGAGAGAAAAAATGGGGTAGTGGGTTAGGGGTTTTTATATTGTGTAGTGGTTGATTTAAGGGCATTTTTGTCATTTTATAAAAAGTTAACAGAATAAGTTAACGGTGTTAGTGTTTTGAATTCAAATGGGAATAAAAATGAAACGTTAGGGTGTATATGAGGATTTTTAAACTGTAGGGATGCAAATGGTCAAAATCACCAAACCTTAAGGATGCAAATGGTAATTTACTCTTTATTATATTTCTTTTAAAATGAAATAATATGTGGTTTTTGATAACGAACAAGAGGTATAAAACGAGTTTTATTTTGATTTCATAGCTCTTTTCATTTTTTTAAGAATTTACAGTAAGGTTTTTACATTTCTTACAATCACAAATCCGGCCAACGAAAAGGTATAAAACTAGTTATATATATATGATAACAATAAACCGTTATTTCCGTCATTTTATTTTAAGGTTTATATGTATTTGTTATATTTGTCCATTAATCACTTTTGCATTAAGAGAGAAACTAAGTAAATGTGATAGCTTTGTATCCTCTACAGATTAATTTGTAATTCCAGTGCAGATTGTTATATATCTTCCATGTGAATGATGTGATAGTTTGATATGATACTGATTTGTGCATTATGTCGCTGATATCTCTACGGCGAATCCAACAACTCATCTATGCAAGAATCATAGGCTAACAAAGTTAGTTTGTGTAAATGTATTACACACAACTTGGTGACAATATCTCGACTTTCTAATATTTATTTGCTTTTGTATGAATCTTTGCAGTTCAGTCTTATTAATTCCCTATATGAATCTTTGCAGTTCAGTCTTATATATATTCTTTGTGGCATCAGTTCTCAACTAGAGATGGCGCGTATATTTTAATTATGCTCGCGTAAACATTTTCTCAACCTTTTAAACTCAATGCCACAAATATCGCGAGGATAACAGAAAACAAACGGTTGGAAAACAAAATGAACATGTACTCTTTAAACGAAAAATACGCTCTGCATGTGGCCACATATTTACTTTGGCATTTCGGTGTCCAAATATGCACAAGGGCGAAGATGTCCTCCACGTCAATTTCACCCAACTTCCGCCAATTTCCTCTGGTTTCCGTTGTTTGCCGCCGGCTTTCGTCTTTTTCGATCAAAGGGACAAATGTCAGCTCTCTAATTTGTTTTTTCGTTCAAAGGGACACATGTCGACTCCCTAATATATCCACAGAGCGCGTCTTTTGCACAAATGATGCAACATGGTCGGCTATTTCGTACATGTTCATTTATGTTATTTGACTAGTCAAACTATTTGAGATACTTGACTTTTTCATATGTTATTTTAAGAGTGTTCCCTATTTTTTATTCAGTTGTATTTTAATGTTTCTTTTCAAGTTCCATTTTCTTAGAGGATTCACATTTTTTTTATCTTTATCTATATAATTACACTAAAAATCATTACTTCTTCTTTCTTCTTTCAATTAAATAATATATTTTTATACCTTTTTCATTACTTTTTCTCTCTCCTTCACTCACAACCACTTTCAAAAATATTAAAAAATTTATAAGGGTTGAACAGTGAATCTTAAATTTACAGATGAACAGTAACCTTTTCTCTCTCCTCCACTCAATCACTCAAAACTATCCCATATAATTTAAGGACTCACACTCACATAATTATAAGACATGAGGTTGTAAATGCTTTAGATATTATCTGTTTGCACTTCTTATTTGAAGCTGAAAACATATCTCCTATGAATGCACATAAATAACTGATCGCTAGACCAAAAGATTGGTTTTCAGATGCAGGAATATTAACGGAATAAATTTGATGGGTCACCTTACAATATTAAATTCCCACCATATATAGACATTACGTTACAAAACTTGATCAGCTTCGATCAATTCTCTGCACCATCCATTAATAACTACGTGTGTACGTACGTTACATCAATTTATTTTTTTATTTTGTTCGAACTTAACTCATCAAGAAACTAAAATGGTATTATATCGTATACTCTGCAAGAACCTTCGGTAATAACATAGCTTACCCGAACAAAGTTGGGGTTTTTGGAGACATTATTACAGCCTAGTAATTATATAAGGTTGATTAGAAGCTTGTGTCTTGATACTCGCTCACAGCTCGTTCAGAGAAAAACTCATTCGAAATCGGCTCCGAGCCAAGCAGGCTAAGTGTGTAAAAAGCACTGAAATCGAAGGTTGCTTATTTAGCTTGTTTAAATAAATGCATTAATTTTAATGTTTATAAGTTATAACCCAACCAATATGTAACACCCGCCTCCCTGGGCTTACCCCGGGGAGCGTTACGCATCGGGTATACAAAACACATAGTAATCAGAGAATACACAGCGGAAGTCTAACTTTAATTATACATCAAAAGCGTATAATACATCTATTATAATAGGTAATACCATTACATCAGTTAACTATACTAGAAATCCAAATCTTCAACAATATTCTAGAGCTTTATTTTCTTATAAACTAACTCGAAATCTTCAATCCCTGCAATCACTTGGCACCTAGGATGTGTGTCCATAAAATAAAAACATTTGGGACTCAGCATAAAGCTTGTGAGTTCATAAGCATGACATTCCTCAAAATTCAAAACATGTTATCATTGACTATTGCATCAAGCAGATACAGCCATGGCAAACAGATAGGAACAGAGTAAGCACAGTATAAATTCACATAACCAGGCTATGTATACAAATCCACTGGCTAAAGCAGAATCATACAAGCAGCCCTCAAGCATCCTATCAAGCATTACCACATATCACAGATGCTATTGATAGTCAATTCTTCAATTATTACCAGTTATCAGACATCACATCCTTTTTAGAAAAACAGTTCAGAGGAACTCACCTCAATCAATCAAGTCAGTGATATCGTCTTCTCATGTTCACTACTATCAGGTATTATCCTATAAGCAAAATAACATTACTTAATCTATATTCTAGCTAGTAACAACTTTAGGGATGATTCGTTATCTTTTCCTATTTATTGGTTTTATTTGGGCACTTTCTTTTATCCTATACCAACCCTTTGGTACAACCCTTACTAGTTGGCATAACTTGGGCGTTTTCATCATACCCGAGCCAACCCTTGGAGTTACCCAATACCTTCCCTAATGATAACCTTAAAGTCTAATAATAATAATAATAACAACTACAACACTAAAAATAACAAATAATAATAATACTAACTATAAAAATAAAAATAACAACTATGATAATAATAACAACTATAAAGAATAAAATAATATATAATAATAACAATATAATACTACAATGATAATAATAATAATAATAATAATATAATAATAATATAATAATAATAATAATAATAATAATAATAATAATAATAATAATAATAATAATAATAATAACATAAATAATAATTAAACATAACCTTAAACAAGAGCGTACCTGAAAACTATCTACGGCAATTTGATGTAGAGTCTCACTACTCGCGCTCCTAATCGCGCTCCTAGTCGCGCTCCTACTCGAGTACCAAAACGACTACTAGCAACACCCAACGAGGTATTAAGAACTCGAGATTCTCTTTATATTAGAGCGTTCCTAAAAAAACTTATGTTCTAAACTCAACCTTAAGGCTTTTATTTATAAAGGAGTTGAAAGGATTTGAAAAAGTTTGAGAGGCGACGTGGGATGAGGAAGTTTTCAGTCGATGTGGGATTCCGCAATTGCAATTGCAATTGTTGAGTTTTGAGGAATATTTTATTAATATTATATTATATAATATTATATTATTATAATTAATTTAGCTGCTTAACTCGTTTTCTTTCATAACTTTTAAAATATAACGTATTATAAATTTCAAATATGTCGTTGCGACGAGCTTATTTTTCTCTACGAGTCAACCTAAGTTTCGTAAAAAACGAACCAGGTTGAATAATATATTTATTATTATATTTAAACGGTCTCTTGTAACATAAAAATTTATCTAAAAACTTCAAACTTTAAATACACAATTTACTCATTACTTATTCGTTTGACAATATATGAAATGCGAAGTTCATATGACCCAAACGCTCGGGTTGTTACACAATACTTCAAAATTAATCTGTCTTACCTACATTATTTTATCTTATCTTAATTATTTTATCTCATCTTATCTTATCTTATTACTTTAATAAAAAAGTAAATGAGGGTGTCACGGGTCAGTATCATATTTATTTTGATCAAACTTTTTCCAGCTTCTCTCTCCTATTAAATAACTACATTAATTACTAATAATATTATTATTCATTCTTACATTATAATTAGCTTTTTAATAAATTAAGAAAGAGATCTTATATTAATATAATTTCTATAAAAATAATATTTTATAAAAAGAATTTAAAAAACAAACTATTTTTACGTTAATTTTTTAAATTGGTTATTTAATATAAATTTTTTTATAAATAATAATTAAAATAGGAAGTTATAGTAAGAAAATCTTTAAAAATAAAAAATTTTAAACGTTATTTTGAAACAAAATGTTACTTATCTTTAAAAAATATAAAAAGTTCATATTATGTTTTATTACTTATAGTTATTACTCATACGTGATTTCAATCATATCATGTCTTAGTATATCGTTTATAATTAATAATTTTTATTCTAATTAATGTTTTATTTATTAAACTCGTGTAATACACGGGTTTACTAAAGCTAGTTTTATATTTATATAAATCTAAATTCATTCATTGCTTCGCTTGTTCGGATTAAACTGAATTTGTCATAAAATTTGATTATATGTAAAAATGTTATTTTATTTAGCTGACTTGAAATTTAATAAGTTGAGGTCGAGCTCAAACCTCAGCGTGTCTAATAAACAATGTAAGCAAAACCGGCTCTTTCACCACACGATAGAGTTTGAAGTTGGGTCGGCTGAACTCGCTCACTAAAAAAAGGGCGTACCTGGTGCTGCAAAGAGCTCCCGCGTTTTCACAGGGTCCAGGGAGGGTCCGTCCCATTTAAGGAAAGATGTACGCGGTCTTTCCCCCACATTTTGTGGGGAGGCGTTTCTACGGATCGAAAAGTTTATGGCCCCGTTTTATTTTCAGGAAAAGTTTATGCTAAATAAATTGCTATTTATTAAGCCATTGTTTTTCTAACCCAAATAATACACACCTTTTTTTCCTAATATATTGTTATCTATCAAATTAGAAAGCATGATTGCTTTTTTTTTGGTAACTACAAAATGGTTTATTTTTGTTATTATAAATAATTGGTTTATTTTTGTTATTATGAATAATTGGTTTATTTTTGTTATTATAAATTATTTCGATTATAGTTATCAATTCATATTTTAATTGATGAGATATTAGGAAGTATCGTTTATTTTAGTGGGTTCTAGTATAAGCCGGTCCATGGTATGTAGCTCATCAAACCAGCCCACTAGCTTCTTTTATCATTGTACAAGAGTGTGTATGTATATCTTCCCACTAGATGACCTATGTCTTCTAGATAAATTTATATATTGTCCAAAAAGGAATGTTATAACATTAAAAACTATACCAATATGGTATATATATTACTAAGAAGTTAAAGCTATACATGTTTTTAAAGTATATTTTCTATATTATGATCATGAAGTGAGCATCAAAGGGATGGCTAATAGAACTCAAAAGATTACAAATAAAGATAATTAGAAAACTAATGCAAGTATTGGTCCTAGAGGTGAGGTGTTTGTAAAATATTCAAAATTTTACGGTGAGAGTTTTGGTCTAATGACAAAATTATTTAAAGTTAAAATAGTGAAACTTTTTTTGAGGTCAAGGATCTGAACATTGCTTATAACGGCTTGATGTAAATTATTTGTGATGTAAGCATGCTTTTTATTTCTATATAGTTATAAACATAGAGTTTTTATCATCTCTAGTATATTTATAAACTATAATATTAGATATATATATATATATATTATTTAATTATTATCGAATATCATAAAATTTTAGGTGTTTGGATTATTTGTAAATAAATCATTATATGGCGTAACCTTGTAAAAGGAAGAGCAAGACTACTCGCAGTTTAAGTTTTTCGTATCATCCATTAGGTCATAGGGTACGGTTTTTCCGAACCCCAGGTGGGGCGTGACTAGGCTATTCAAACCACTCGCTGCTCGCTTGATGTTCATTCGTAATTGCTCAAAAAATACTCGTTCAAAATTTTGTTCTGTTGTAAACGAGCCGATTGGCTCGGATTGGTTTGTAAACGAGCCAAGCGCGAGCAAATGTCCACTTGGTTCGGTTTGGCTCGAATTAATATGTATATATAGTTTATACATAACAATCTAGCATATTTGACCCATTATATACAAACTAGTGGGAATGCCCGCGCGTTGCGGCGGGTGCAACCATTGCGCGAGTTGACAAGAATTCAATTTTGGTTGGTATATAAAACTACAATTCCCCACATAATATTCAAAACCAACACATTTTAAGAATAGTATCATAAGCCCTAAGCAACAAGACAATTTAATTTTTTTTCCGCAAACAAATGTTACTTTAATTCCTTAAAATAGTTATATCAAATAATGGCGGCATAATTTGTTCACCATAAGAGAATGTAATTAGATTTTTGTTCACATAGTAGCCTCACAAAAAATATAAATTACATTCTTAGTATATAACATTAATTGTTAACACAACATTGTTGTACCTCATTAGGCAATATCACTTCATATCTTGAACAAAACAATTATAAACAACCTTGAGACGGCTGTAAATCCAATAAAAGGATCCCAAATCTTAGATTGAACTGCAATGATCCATAGTTTAAATAACTGCAAATGGAAAGTCAAAAGCAAAACATATCAATAAGATCACATATGCACCAAGTCAAAAGCAAAACAAAAAGCATTAGAGCTTGAAATATACACAGAGTCATCAAGATATGCAATTTGGGTTGTAGTATATTACATTTTACACATGGAGGTAAAAATGTGAGGATAAACGTAATAGTTTTGACTAATAGTGGCATATAAGGCACCTGCATTATAGAAACCATAAGCTAATAAAAGGACAATACAAAAGTTTCCTATCTTTAATGGACGATGATGGATAAAGATTATTTTGTGATTGTTAGTACAACCCAGAACTAAAAAACTAATGCTTCCTTATAAAAGACATAACAATGGTATGAAGTTAAGTAGAAACAGACTTCCTATCTCACTGTCTTGTAATTTTCATCTCTTTACATTGCCAAGTGGGGCACAACTGAAAATGTCCTTTATTAGTTAAAATAAGTTGCACCTACATCTTAAAAACATCACACATACAACTTAAAATTTTCAGAGGAAGTCTAAAAAATAAAAAAAAAGTATTCTATGAATGAAGTCATATGATCATATCTACTCCAATACTTTTCATATATCCAAATTTCACAAAAAGGTAGAGAATAAAATTCAATGATACTATCTTCATCAAGAAAGCAAAAAATTTAACCAAATTTACGTCGTTATAAATAAAATATTTAACTCACCGATGCAAAAGTGACGTAAAATGCATGATCAATCTGAGAAGGCAACAACAGCCACAATTCTGACAGGGGCCAATCAGTTTGTTACAATAGAGTTTTGGGCAGTGGTAAGCTCGAACCATACATTAAAGGCATGACACATGACATTTTCCACTTATCTTGATCTTCCATCAGAATATTAATTAAAGATGGAAAATATCATCACATAAGAGAAAATCAAATATGCCTCAACTCAAGAGACATCGTCTTTGTTAGCTTAATTATGAGTCATTTTTGCTGATACTTGCACGTACATTAATAATCTAAAAGAACTAAAAGTTATGAAAATTGAAGTTCATAAACTTGATTAACTAATGAAATTGTATTGCAACTTTAGATCCATGAACTGATTCAATTTGCATATCTAACAATGCATACATCTAAGCTGCAAGAGGCAAACATGAGCTAGGGTCATGTATGGTTGAACTAATAGTTTTTTAATACATCAATATGTAGAGGTCATTATAAATACATACGAAGAGTATAAACAACCTTTCATTATAGCAAATTCATTAACATTTAAATTTAATAAATGATATGGAAACCCAACAAATACGACATGGAGATAGCATACCGTGAAATGTAATAAGAAAACAAAATCATCTTAGAGACGTAAATAGCTGACTTCTAAGTGTGCACGAACTTCATAAGAAGGAAGACCTCAACCATTTTGAGCTACAGCTTTAAATTCAAAGGATGGGATAGAATTTAGTCATTACATCTCATTGCACTGTCAAGGGAAAATAAAATGGTTAAAACAATCCATATTTTTAAAAAAATGAATCTTAGAAATGAAATTTTCCCTTTCTGCAAATCATGCTATGAAATAATTGTGAATAACCTCAACTGTTAGCTAATTAGTAAATCACATAAACAATTGTGACTCTTAGACTAATTGTTAATTGCATCTATGCTATCTTCAGATGTCATAAAAGATAATCACATAATGAAGTATAAAGTAATAAGTAATAACCTAGAAATAGTCACATTCAATTCCCTTGTTAACAACAAAAGATATCAAGTTTTGTATTATTTTTAATAGCAGAACACAAATAATATGTACCTAGGTGTAGAATGGCCAAGCAAACTCATCTCCTTCCGTATAAGAATCTCCATGAGCCGTTGGTTCAGTGGCTTTGTGATTAGAAGCTTCGTTGATTAGAGGCTTCACACAAATGAAATGCATAAACATGTTCCTGACAACTGGATAAAAACTATAAACTTTCTTTACAACCACAAACTTAATAGATGGGAATTTGTCAGTGAGCTTAATTTTGTATTTGTCGGCATATCCTACCGTATCAACGTAAACCTTTAAAATCAAATAATTTGTCTTCCAGTGAAGAGCCTGTATGCATTAATAAATTCTACAAAAAAGTGATGCGAGAATTTAAGCTAATATGGTTTCGTATTCTTGATTAGTTTTCATGAATGTTTAAAATTCCATCACCTTTGATTAGTTAGTTTTACATTGTGATAGCAATGTGTTAACTGTTTCCAAAAATCTACCACTTTTCAAGAAAAAGAGCTACAATGTACTTTCAAACTTTTCAAGACATACAGTAGTGAAAAACATCATATTATTCAATATTTAAATATAGTAATCTGTAAAAGTATTTTTACTAATGATTATATCCCTAAAATACACCTTAATAAGACAAAACTAATAAAGCTGTGAACCACAATCTATCTTGAGTTCTAGATAATATCTTGTGATTATAACTCACTTAGAACATATCCCAAGTCCAGCAACCTCTTGACAAGGCCAATGGCATGATTGTGTAAAATCTCGTTAAGATTAATCTTAAGTATGATAATAGAGACAGAATAGATCTATTGGAGTTAGATTTCAGTTGTTAAGAGATTATTTATTTAAGGAACTTGCATACTAACTTTTGTAACATTTTAGCCAAGAACACTCTAGGATCAATGACATTAACAGCCCAACCAATCATTTCATAAGCCTTTAAACTTTCATAGAACTCCTCTCTGTTCTATTCTTTTAAAGTATTGGAGTCTGCATATAATGTAGATGGAGAAACATGATAAGTAAGTGCATATACCAAAATCAAGGAACTTATTCACTACTTAGATCTAAAATCAAGTTAACCATCACTCTCATTTCTAAAAGAAAGCAAAACAGTTCAATGAAGATCATCTGCATACCAAATTGCTAGCCCACCAAATTGAAAAAAGCCTAAGATTGTAATGAAAACAGACCAACAAAAACATGTAACTGATGTAAAGCCGAATTTCATTCAAATGAAAGATGTACAAAATAAACAATTTAGCATACACATTTGAAACAATTCAATTCAATTGAACAAACAAAATGAACACAAACAACTCACCTGTGTGAATATGAAATGAAGGAAATCCGTCTGGACATAGGAAATCTACGAAATCATTAGATGTATGAAGGTGAGGAATGATGGAAATGAAGAAACAAAAGTAGGGAATGCAATTATCATCTTTGATTCCAAGGCGTAGCGGGTGTGTACATAATCACCGGCCGAAGATTCAGAGTTGTTGGGATTTCGGTATGTAGTCGAAAAGCACAGCCTTGCTTCAACTGAAGAGGCGACAGTGAATGCTGGGGACTTTCGGAATCCCGTCGGTAGACCTACCGGCGAACGCAATAAACAGGGATGCATGTGTCACGCCCGGCGGTGAAGAAGGGAGCCGCTCAAGGGCGCGTCTTACAGAACCACTGAAATTACCATGTTACCCATCCTTTATGTATTATAAAGGAGTAAAGATATATAATTGTATTTATGCTTACTTGATCAATCAACCTAATAAAGAATTCTACATTAAACAAAAAAAGTGGAATCCTAAACCGTTAAGAGATATTTTTTCGACCATCTCTCGCTCTCATCGTTATCGTTCTCTGCAATATGCTCTCAGTCTTATCGGCTAAAGCTTATCCTAATCATCAGCCACAACCTATTGTCATCCATGAAATATTATGTAATGAAATGTGGCTGATTTTTAAATCATTATACCTTATTCACAGCAATATAAATTATATGACACGCATGATAGTTGGGTTGTATAAATTATTCGCCGTTCGTTTGTGCTCGCTCGACGCTTGCTCGAAAATTTAACGCTCGAAAAATGCTAGTTCGATTTTTCACTCGGTTGTAAACGAGCCATTGGCTCGCGAACCAAGCACAAGGAAAGGTCCGCTCGGTTCGGTTCGAGTAACCGGACACCCCTCCCTGTCTCATCTGACCAAGTTAGGTTACCGGAAAAATATACTAGTGAGCCTTATAATTCAAAGAATAGAAGATGGTCAACAGCATATGACTTGTCTTACTCCCAACAACAATGCACAATAATAATGAAATACAATGCAAGCATTCTCATTACAGATAATACAACAAATCAAGGAACATAAATGATCCAGCAAACGGGAATTTGTTTGTTAGTCGATCATCCAACTAGAGAAATTTATACATTCATGGAGAGTTTAGAGTGAGTTTAAAAACATTTTCATAGTGGTTTATGGAGATTTCACTATCTTAACTGTCGGACTCTGACTTTATTATTTGTATTTGTTGCAACCTATTGAATCAATTAAAGCATATCACGTATGAAGTCTGATAGCCATTTTGTTTGAAAGCCTAGAGCCGGTTGGTTGAAATAACAGACTCTTCATAAACCACTATACATCCATATTCAAATTCTAGAAACCATCAGACTAATTATAAAACCTTCATAAATTTAAAAATCTCCCAGCGGACCCACCAGCTAGATTGCTTGTTTTTATGCGTAAGCATGTTGATTATTAAAAAATCTAATTGATCAAAGTTAACTACTCTATATTGGCTCCATGCATCACATGAGTCAAAGACCTAAATTATTTAGGTAAATGGGGCCGTATTCATGCATAGCCATATATCTATCACATAATACAACCAAAAAATTAGAAAATATAAACAAAATATGAACACAATTGCTTCATTAATTAACTTGTTTGCAATCAAAAGATCAAATGGTTAACATGAGAAGTAATCAACAGTAAGACATCAAAGACTGTCAAATATCTATTACAATAACCTCCCAAGTAATTAGAAATTAAACTTTCACTATCAAATTGTAACCCTAGGTACTTCCTTATTAGCATGCTCAATGCTTCAACATGCATGAAAGCTAGCTAGCCTTAACTCAAGATCTAACCCACCGATGATTGGTGGCGTAACACGATCCCTCTTTCGCCTCTTACCACCGCCAGCACCCGTATTCAAACAGGAATCCAAGTTAAACCCTAAACCTAAATCCGTTTCAACATCCCAATGTCATCATAGACAACACTCTTAGAGTCATAACTACTATCAAGACTTGAAGAAACCCTAGAAGCAAAGGAACCAAGGTCTAAAGACCCTTTACAAAGGCTCTCCTTATTAGGGTTTTGTGCCCTTAATGTAGTACCATTTAAAGTCTCCTTAAACTTGGCCTTTTCTCTCCTGTGAACATTCATATGTCCACCAAGTGCTTGAGCCGACCGAAACTCTCTTCTACAAAAGCTACAAGAATAAGACCTTGGCGGCCACACGAAACCGCCAAGTGGGCCTCGAGCGTCTTCAGCAAACGCCCGTTCTTCCACGAGCCGCTGGAAAAAGGGCTCACGAGGATGCTATTATTCCTCTTCACCGACATCAAGTATTGTGAATATTGCTCCATAGTGAAAGAGGATATATGATGCTAGTCAATAGACCACTTTTGTTGATGGTACACATTGAAGAGTGATAGTTATTCATATACTAGTTGGTGGATTGACTTAAAGGTACAAAAGAATCAAAGGGAAGAGAATAAGGGTCATATGAAAAGGCCATATACATGGTTTTTATAATGAAGGTAGAAATTAAGGTGGTTGCCCTAGTTTGGCCTTTTCAATGGATGGTACTTGAGTTTTTTAGTTGAGGGGTTGATAAGCAGTCACTATCCTCTAACTAAAACCTTTTACACCTATATGTCATAGGTTTATGCATATGTACGTTTGTGTATAAGCATTTATGGTCTTCCCATGGAACTATCATATTTCCAATCTCTTGGAAGATAATGGTATGTACACTAACTATTAATACTCGCACCAGAGCTAGTATTCATAAAAAACAATATACAATTAACCAACAATTATGCATAAAGATTACTATCCCATCCACCCAGGTTGTTGTCACGTGGGTTAGTAGTCTAGTGATAAGAGGCAAAACTTTTTGAAAAAGATTAGGTTTTAAATCTTGATATATGGTAGATTATGAAGTAGTACAGTTTACAAGTAAAAGTAGTTGAATGCGTGAGTCTATGTTTAAAAAGATTTCACTCGATAGTTTCAATTGTAGAAAGTATGATATTCTGTAAGTTTAGAAAGTATGTATGAAATTATTTCTTTTGATTTTTATTCATGACATTGAATTGATCTCATTTATATCGAATATGATGTATCAAACTTGTAAAGTTAGAAATATAGTTAAATGGCGCAAATCGTATCCTCTAATTAGGGTTATGCGATGTTAACCTACCTTATTGTAATGAACCACATGCAAAAAAACTAACAATATCATCTAAAATCATATCCTTCTTTGGCTTCTTGACATCAAGGATCATAGCGTTCTAGAATCTCAAAGTACCTAACTAACCTACCAGGTAGTTATCACAACCCGACAACAGAAATGACTAATTAATTAGCAAGCTTACATCTAAGGTTTCGAATTCAATTTTTTTCTTTTTTTGAAACTTTGGTTATTTTTTGAAAGTTTTTGTTTGAAACTTTGGTTGTTATTTAATATTTTTGTAAATTAACTCGTTTATGGGTCTTATTATATTAACAAGTTGTATTTGGTTACATTAACTCACTTTAGGCGTAACTAACTTAGCATACAACCGTGCTAAGTCATTGTAAGTTTTAAATAACGATTTATGTTTGATGATAGATGATATGCTTAAGATAATATATCATTAATTTTGTTGCTTTCATTTAGTCATAGTTAAATAATGATCTAACATAAAACATACATATAATCGTACATATATAGTTGTATCTCACAGCTATAATTTACATCACAATTACGTCAAAGTATCGGTGATAATTTATAAATAAAAACTAAGGGAAGTAAAACTTTGGGTTAAGTGGTTATTTCTTTTATCGGATAATTTAATTGATTATTTTGGTTAGTTGGCCGGTTTACTCGATTAAACAAAGTAAAAATGTATTTTATTACCCTAATCTTTGTTATCTTGTTACTACTTTCCAGGGTCGTATAGAATTAGAATTTACTAAAAAAATACAACTTGTCCTTTAAAATAAAATCAACTTTGAAAAGAGAACTCTAAAGTTTTAAAAGAATAAATATTTTAGAATTAAAGTATAATTTTAAACTATGAATCTGATATAAAAATAGATTTAGCATCTGTAACTATCAACTAGGGTCATAACCATTGCATTGTGGGGGAACGCATTGTGATGAGAAAGTTCTAATGGTTAAAAGTAACAGAAAGTAGTTCTTGAAAAAAAAAGCAACTTTAACAAAACAGATTGTGTTTCACGTAATTAATTAAATAATAAAACTGTGATAGAAGCAAATGAAACTATTATAAAAATTAACGCTAAATGTTGACAAAAATAAGTACTAAGCAATCAATTTTTAATGCCCAAAATTTTTAAAAAGCAATTTGTATAATCAAAAGATAAAAAGGCTGTTTCGCAATTGTCAGTGAAATAACACCACACATTGAGGTGTTTTTTTTCTACTTAAACCCTACGCTTCGACGAATAGGTTTTAACCAAAATTTATTGTGAAATGTTGAAAAAATAAAGACGTTAGCAACAATTAAAGAATAAAAAATAAAACAGTTTTTCTAAGAACGAAGCAAGTCTATCATACAAAAAACAAAAATAGGTCAAGAATTATTGGTAAAAAAGAATAAATAAAATTGTTCCGTTGATTGTTTTTATTAAATTTTATTATTTAATTATTTGTCATTTTGTAACTTGTAAGCATTATATAATAGTATTCATTATTGTCTAGACCATTATCCATAATAACAATTGTCAACTAGATGTCTAGATGTACACTAATATACAAGTTACTAAGGCTGGTTGTAAATACTTTTTTTTGTGTCTGTATATTTTGAAGCCCACTTTACAGGTTCTTAATACTTGTTTTTCACTCTTCTTTATACATATTCGTTTCAATTTGTAGGGTTTAGACTTAGGTAAGCGATGTTGTTTCATAACTGAGCAAGAGCATGGACGGCCGATGATGATGGTTGTTGGCTTCAGATACATATTTCGTAACTTCTCAAGCTCGGGATTGGCTCGTTTATTATTTCATTAATATTTCAATATTTAGCTATATAAATATGTGTGTGTGTGTGTATATATATATATATATATATAAAATAAAATATTACTTATATTATTTTAATTGTTGTTTTTATCATAAACTTACAAAAACAATTATTTATCTAAATAAGAAGCTTGAGCTTGATATATGAAACTGGGGCTCGAGCTTGATATATGAAACTTGAGCTCGAGCTCGATAACTTAATGAGCCTTTTTTTATCGATTCTATCTATGTGAGCATATTGGCTTGTAGTGTCAACCAAGAGTTCATGACATTAATATATGTTTGACCCAAGGCCTGCTTTGAAGGTCTATTTGGTCCTACGTGTTGGGCTTTCACCATCCAACAATTTGAAACCTAAATGCAAGGGTAGTAGCATTTAGAGTAGAGTTGTATAAAAAGGTTCCACAAGTTTGGCAAAAGACGGGGTTGAACCCGAATCATCATCTTGTTATCGTTTGTAAACAACCCTTTTAGTACTGGTATGAAACCGGTTAAACCTGAAATAAACCGAACTGAACCAATCACCTCACTTCCCACAACCTTTTCCTAACCCGAACCACTTCTACCAAGAATCAGTTTTGACTTTCGTTAACCCAAACAGAAAAAAGAACTCGTTTGTACACCTCAATTTCAAAGCACATGTGAATGAAAATAGTAAAAACTGAAACCAAATTGACTTTTTCTACCAACAAACAAAATTACACAGACATTGAAGGGGAAAAAAGGCATTAGAATGTATAAATACAGCTTTCACCACCAAATGTTCCAAACCATTATCACTTTAACCTTTTGGCACCTGAGTATGCACTTCCTATTCTTTTTTGCCTGCATCTATTCTTTTCCGCCTACATAAAACAAGTTATATTTAGTAGTCATGTTTTATGATTCGTATAAAGCGGAATAAAAAAATTATGCTCTAACCAAAGAATTTGCCAGTCTCCATGGCATCCTTGTTAGCGTCACCAAGCGCCGCAGAGTCCAAATAGGTATCGGCCAGCTGGACTCTCTTCACATTCTCTTGTTCCTGAACAAGCATGTATCCGTACTCGAGGAGCTTATCAATTGTCATTTTGGGTTGCTCGAATGTCGGGGGTCCTCCCTCGAGTTCACAAGCTTCTTTCCAATGGTTTCAACACCAACTTCTCCGATCCACTTCCTCACTTCATCGTCGTACACTCTAGCCCTCAACGCGCCAAAGAAATCTGTTTTTTAAGCACAATATACAATTACTACAAACTACAATCATATCATCTTCATATATAGGTTTGTTTGATATTTGTAGTGCTAACATGGTCATTTAAGTAAAAAAACAAATTTGTTTATGTATGATTTTGTTTGATTTAATTTGGCTTTCATGGTGTACAAAACACATGTGTTTTAATGACAAACACATCTGTAAGAAATCTCTAGGTGAAAGCAGAATTCATAGGTGATACTCTATTAAAAATCATGGTATGGTAAAAAAAACATACTAATTATTTTCATAGCGATAGAAAAGTTACCATAAGTAATCAGCTGTGATAGTTAATTATACCGACGGATTAGCGATAGAAAAGTTACCAGCAGTAATCAGTCAGTGATGGTTAATTTTCGAATCATTTTAATCTATCTTTAAATTAAAGACGCATTTGTAAAATTTAATTTTGTTTTTCTACTAGCCATAATAATCTGTCTGTGATATCCAATTTTCTAGTAGTTGTATTTCTTCTGGGAACTTACCAATGGATTGTCCCGGGAAAGTATCGACGAGTTTGACAATGTCCTCTTTAGGGACATTGTCAGTACGGAAAATACCAACACACACACCAATTCGGTCGTCTCTAGTGGGAGCCCAGTAGAACTTTTCCATACGACCGTCACGGATGAGGGGAGCATAGAGTGTCGAAAAGTCGTTTCCTGTGACGATGATCGGGACACGCGGGTTCTCCTCCTTGTTGTACATTCCAGGCAGTTGCACATTGGTGGGGTTATCAGCAATGTTCATGAGGGTAGCGTTGACCATCTGGTTGTTGACTGTATACTGTGTTGTTCCACCCATTCTACCTGCTCCTGCATCAAGATCGTTGATAAAGAGGCAACACATTTTCCCCTTCTTGATGATATCGGCCGCCTCACGGTACCGCTGTCTGATGAGCTTCGCGGGCTCTCCGGCGTTTCCACTTTCCAATTCTCCAGCACTCATCATGATAGGTCTGCATGAAAATAGTCAACACTCCCAAGTCAAAATTATGCTACTTGACTTCTCAATTTCATATGATTTCTTGGTTTCTTTTCGATAATAACGAGTTTAATACTATGATATAGTTAACAAGAGTAAGATAATGTCCCAACTAATGATTACTATCAAAATTCAAGTGTCAAAACTTGAGTCAAACAACAGAATGTTTGACCTAAAAGTCAAACCTGCTTTCTGAAATAACTTACGTGATTCCCATCTTGGCAAACACAAGTTCACATTGGAAAGATTTTCCCTGACCTTTGCCTCCCCAAACACCCAAAATTAGAGGGACCTGAAGAAATAAATTAACAAAAAAAGTAAGTCAAATGATGAATTCATCAAGATTATCTTCAATTTTAGCAACCAGATTGCATTAGCCCTATTTAACAGGGGCTGAAACTTGGGTATAGTCACGACTCACGAGGGTCCGCTTAAATCACTGGAATTTGTTGGTTTTTATATGTAAAAGTTGAGTAACATAACTTAGACCCTTAATTATATAGTCATTACATGAGAGAATCTTATTATAACGCCCCGACTAAAAAACTCTAGTTCTGACACTATATTAAGATTCAGAAACCTTAATGTTGGGCAAAGTCATGAAGTTCTTGGTGATGTGAACAACGAGCTTGTCCATAAACGCAGGCGCGATATAGAATCCATCCATGTTGTTGTCCAAATATCTAAACACACATAATTCACAATCACGAATCAGTTCCATCAATAACCGATCAGAGGGACACGATATAACCAATGAGTTTGACCACTTACGTGCGAAGACCAGTGCTGATGTACTCGTAGGAACTCATGACAGCGAAATGGGTTCCAGCATCTTGTGGAGCCTGGAAGAGAGAATCAACCATACCCTTACCTCTAGTGATGTCTTGTTGATCATCCGACATATCGTAGGCGAGTCCTCTCCATCTATCTTTGTCGGTTTGTTGGGTCTCCTCGATCTCTTTCTCGGCTGCCAAGATTTTGAGTGTGGAAAACTTGTTGTTGTTGACTGCGTGTCTCGAGTTCACGATCTTTTTCAAGCTACTGCCCAAGAAGCTTGAACTCGGGACCGCAGCAACACCACTGCTCAACTGTCATAACAAAACATACTCAAATTATTAGTCCATAATTAAAGGAACAAAAAAACATGTTTTGTTCCATCTGTCCATGTCTAACTCACACAGTCTCTAATTTTACTACTAAATTTGTACCAGTACCATTTGAGGAATAACATGTATGCTACACACCTGATAGTGATGCTGATACTGATACCAATACTGATACTAATACTGATACCTATACATCGATACTGATAATGATACTGATACTGATACTACTAGGATATTAAGGCTTTTTATGATACAAAACAATTAGAGATGGAAGCAAGAATGGAGTACTACCGGGGCGCGGTTGACGGTGGCTCCGACGGCGGTGGCCATGATCTCCGGCGAAGGTGGGAAGATGAGTGGTAGTTGAAATGATGATGAATTGGAGGGTGGTTTGGTGACTTATTATAGTGGTAATGTGTGTACCAAAATTGTGAAGGGGAGAGGATTGGCTTTTGAAAGCTTAAAGGCCACATAATGAAGATTGAAAGAAATGCCACGTGGCATCATAATATTGCTTGTTGGGTTGAAGGCCATAGAGTGGGATGTGAAGACGGGCTTTTGAGGTTATTAGCCTTCAATCTTTCTGTCACCACACGTTATTGATTTGGCATAAATTGTATTATCGTTTAAAGCTATGCTAAATTTATTTTGGAGCTGATTACATGGTTTGTGTGGTTAATGTTATATGTGCGCTATGTGGAATATTGATGTTGTTTTTAGAGTTATGGATTTGATTTATGTTATTGTCCGACTGTAATATTTTTGGTTTTAATATTGACTGGGATGACGAGATATGTTAGACTTAACGGTCACGTTAAACTAGTATTAAGGTCACATGTTGCGTCGGCAGCGTAAAACCATGTCAAATAGTATCAATTTCATATCAACGTCAACGACCACATACACCGGTAAAACTCGTATTAGAAAATAAATTAAAACGAACAAAAAATCGAATGGAGTAGACGTAAAAACATTGAATGACGCACGCAAAACGTAAAATATTAAAATTTTGGTCCGACTCGGCTCTCGGTCCAACCACCAAACCGGTTTGAACGGACTGGTTCTTTGGGAAGAATACGAGTTAGCATGGATCGGAACGATGGCCCAACCGAATCCCACTTCAACCAGCCCCATCTGAGTCTAACAACATTAAGAAGCAAATCAAAAGCGGATACAACCCATTAAAACTAAGCTAGAGGTACACGCATAAAGAAATTGATGAGTAGTAAAATATATAATGATCTGCTTTTATGTTGTACTTGAAGAAAAAAGCTTAACACTCTATCCACCCATCTAAGGTGTGTTTGGCAGAATCTGAATCAGATTTTAATGGTTCTGATGTCTGAATGGTTCAGCACTAATAGTTTAGACTGTTTGTTTCACGATCAAATGTTTAAGTGGTTTAGACATTTGCCTCTGAATGGTTAAGCATTATACTAATGCTGAATGGTTAAGATGTTTAATGCTGAATGGTTAAGACCTCTTATCTGAATTGGTCAGACATCTGCCTTGAATAATTAAGCGATATACTAGCTCTTAATGGTTCGGACCTTATAATGGTTCAGCACTTAGTGGTTCAGACCTCTTATTGGTTCAACACTTAATCATTCAAAAATTACCAAACAGCCCTAAATCTCGTTTCTCCTTAAACACCTTCCCTAGATCCCCTACACATCAACTCCTTGAATGCGCCAACTGCCCATGATTCACTGGGCTGTTTGGTAGGCTCTGAATCATTAAGTGCTGAATGGTTAAGAGGTCTGAATGGTTAAGAGGCTCTGAACCAGTAAGTGCTGAACCAAAATGTGCTGTTTGGTTGAATCTCTAAATGACTGTACAAAATGACAATTTTACCCCTCTGAATTATTTTGTGCTGAATAAAATGTATCTGTTTGGTTAGATGTCTGAATGACGTGAATGATCAATAGGTTAACAAAATACAACATATTAAAATTCAAACTCAAAATATTTCAAATACAACATACTAATATCCAATTACAAAGTAATTCAAATATTAATCAATTGAAACTAATTGACTAGCTATCTCATCACGTAAATTATTCATATAATTAATGCCTTGTGAACCCCATTCTATATCATGAATAAACTGATCATCATTGTTAAAACACATATCATAAACTCAAATAAAACACCATGCTTTTGGGTGTACCTATAGCAATGCCTATCCAAAACATAGATGCATACGATTGTAATTATATTCAAGCAACAATAGATCACAAAATTTACAGAAACAAATTCAATTCTGTTCTGTTCATAATCAATATTAAACCCATTTGACCTCAAATCAAAGCCTTTCCTATTCAAAATCATCAGCAGATTGGCTTGTTTCATGTACACATATTCCTCTACAGATATCATACCTTTTGATGTTTACAGACTACAGTTGATCAAATCAAACCCAAAGTACCACCTCAATCTGACCATTGCAGCTCCCGAGAGCATAAAACACATCAAGATTCAAGAAAGATCACAAAAGTTAAATCTTTTCTACATTTCTCAGCATAATAAAACACTAATCACATATTCACATATTATACATCAATATCATCTGGGTCCTCATAAAAACACACAAAAATCAAAACCCTATAACCAAATTGAATCAAGAAACAAGATAACAACTTCAAAATCAAAAATCAAACCTTAGAATCAGAAGCAGCAACCGCTTGTGTACAAACCCATCTTCTCCGACCCCCTGACGTCACTCGCCGACCGGTCAAATCTCCGGCGACAGATGATCGGACGGTCAAATTCGACCCTAAATTCGAACAAATCGGCATCTTTACCACAACAGAAGACAAATCATCAAACTTACTGCAATCAAACCCATGATCACCAACAGAAAACTTACAACAATTGCTCATGATCTTAGCCATGATTTTAACACAGATGGTTCTTGATCTTCAACGATTCAATTTGATTGAAGAAAAATGGTTTTTTTGAAATGAAAGATGAGGGTATCGGGGGTTCTGTGGTCGGGGGTTCGTGAGGGTATCGGAGGGGTTCTGTGGTCGGGGGTTGGCGAGGGTTCTGCTGGGCTCATTACCGGCGACGGATGTGTGCTGGTGCGAAGGGGGCAGTGGGTCGAAGGTCGAAGGGTATGGGGGAGTGAAGACGGGAGATGGAGATGGGGGTATTTGTGTCCCAAACTCCATTCAGCAACATCTCATATCTGAACCATTCAGCACTGAATGATTCTCAGTTTAATGTTCAGAACTCCATTAACTATACATTTCATGAATATCCAAACTCTTTGTTTGATGTGACTAGACCAGCATTGCTAACATATTTTAGCATAGTAATTCACATCTTCGGCCCCCTCCATTATATATGTGTTTCTATAGGATTACAACCTACAGTAAAGATAAAACACATCATATCACCGGTCCGGTCAGCTTTAGTTTGGTTGTATCTGGTCGAACGGCTGGTTCGTACCGGACCGGTGGTCGGACCGGAAAACCAGACCGGTTCGGACCGGATTTTTTTTTATTTTTTATTTTCTTGGGTAAAAACGGGGTGTTGAATCAAAAATTAGTATGTTAGATTAACACATATAGTAAGTTTTATATATAACTATAAAATACATATATAAATCATATATAAACTCTTATATTTGATTATATATATATAACTATATATATAAAATACTATATATATAATTATGACATCATTCGTTCTTAAATCCGGTCCGACCGGTCCAATCACCAAACAAGCAAAATGGGGTTCGACGTCCGATCCGGCTATTCAAACACATATTAATATTAGAAACTTCACCCGACATTCAACCATCCCCAATACCCATCATGCGACATCCCAACTTTTGATATTTTGTATAAAGATATTATTAAATTTAAGAAATAAATGGTTCTTGATAAGTGTGTCGAAATCTATCATCTTGTCATCCCGTAATTTGGACCTAAAAAAAAAGTAGTGATTACAGGGTTAAAACTTAAAAATGCAAGAACAAGCCAATTGTTTTTTTTTTGGGTGTGTGGTGTGTTATTTATTATTTTTTTTTTTTTTTTTGGGGGGGGGGGGGGGAGGGGGGGAGGGGATACACCCTAACTTTGACTCATCAAAATTCACAAATTCGTGTGTGTGATACAAGATTTCAGTGAAATTAAGATCAAATTTGATTCAAGATGTAAATTTAACTTATACAGCCGTTTAGGATTACAAAAATGATTTTGTTAAGCAAAATATCCCATTTACCTCCCTTGTAGTGAACTTGTGTATGAAAGTAATCGCCCTCTTAATTTCCATAAAATTCTTTACCTTAGTATATTTAAAGTCGTAGGAAAGTAATAGGAGATAACTAAGAAGAACTATGCAAGTTTTTAGTTTAAAAGGGTCAAAGGTTAAGTTGAGAAACTCAATTGGGTTCAAATGAATCCTACTAATTAATTGCATAAACAAAATGATGATAAGATATACATATGTGCTCAAGAAGCACACTTATTAGTGATTGAGTTTTAGGAAGTCAGCATGATGTGGACAAAGATTCACAAGTTGTTGTGGTTACAAGAAATAGTAAGCTTAGAATTTATGGTATGTATGAATTGAACTTCGAGAGCATTTGCTTTTGCTGTGATTTCTAATGTGTAATCGGTTGAAACCAGTATTGATGTCAAATATCATCAAAGATGGTTACCAATTGATTACTGACGGATCTTGAAAATATAATTTATTTAATTTTCATTATAATTAACATTTTTAATATGTGGATGTTTGTGTATGTATGTATATATAGATGCTATATGTAAAATAAAGATGAAAGTTTATCAAGTTGCTTATTTTTTCTAGAAAACAACAAAGTAATTAAAAGTTATTTTAGTTAAAAAGTTGATAAAACTAAATTTAAATGAAAAACAACAACGCGATTAGAGTCACTATAATGATGAATGATGGTCAGATATGATCAATATAATGGCTCGCTATATCTTACAGAACTCTTTAAGACTCTGTATGACCTAAAAAAGTCTACCATGACCATCAGATCTATACGGTACATTAAGACATGAAGTGACAGAACTTCGACACTTTGACAGGGGGCGGGGGTGAAATTAATTACATACTGTATCAAAATTTACACTATAAGATCAAAATTTACCCTGCTGATGAAAAAAAGAGCAGGGGCGGTTGCCCCTGGCCGCTACAATACTTCGCCCTTGAATAAATGTATAATCTATTATTACACATTATCATTTTAGTATGACTTACTATAACCTAGTCCAACCCTTTGAGACCTACTATTACCTAATAACATCCATCATGGTTCATTAACAGTTAGACCAATATTAAAAGAATTTCCGTTCGGTCTGTGATCATGACAAGTTATGAACACAAACGAACATATGCTATTTTATAAAGTTATACAAAGTTATCATTCCTAATCACAACTTAGATCAAAATTTTACATATATAAAGTTAACACTTAAAATAATAATCTTATACGCAATCATGAATGAACGTAAATGAAAAACAATAAACGAACATAGTATCAAACGACAAAGGTAAAAGAACGGTCATGGCCTATGTTCGTGTGCATCATTTATTAACCTAACATGAATTCTTTGTTCATGTAAGTTCGTTAATTAAGCGACCAAACATTAACGAACGTAAATGAAAAAACATAAACGAACATAATATCAAACGACAAAGGTAAAAGAACGGTCATGGCCTATGTTCGTGTGCATTCATTTTATTAACCTAACATGAATTCTTTGTTCATGTAAGTTCGTTAATTAAGCGACCAAACATTAACGAACTTCACAACGAACAATTTACAAACAATTCGTTCGATGTTTATGTTTACGGCCTTATTTCCCGACAGAGGTGTGCAAACCGGTTTTTTTTTGCCAAACCGTTTCGGTTTTTAACCGACCGATTTTTATGTGTACAAACCATTTTTTAACCGATTCGGTTTCAAACCAATTTTTCATCAAGAATACTCAAACCGCTCAAATCGGTTTGGACCGGTTTAACCGTTTTTTTTTTAATTGAAACCGGTTTACAAACCGGTTATTGATGTCGGGTTACAAACTCGTATACAAACTGCTGGTTCGGGTCGGACTAGGAACCGGTTTGGCTCAAACCATTTCTTTTTCGGACCGGTCCATTTTTTTTTTTGCAAACTGTTTTTTTTTATATACCTCTAAAATCCTGATAGAAGAAACTCTAACTAAGAACTGATTTTTCAATTTCTTTGGGCTTTGTATCAATACTTTTTTTTGTTTTCGCCTATAATGGTCCGGGCTTCAAATTTGATTGAAAGAACTTTTAGTTGGGCTTCAAAACAGGGTATTGAGACTTGAGAGACGAGAGTTAAGACTTGAGAAGTAGTTTTGGTACTAAAAGTATAAGAAACAAAACCGCGAAGAAAGGCAAGGGTTGGATGGGTATATGTGACTTGATTAAAATAACATATATATTTCAAAGCATAATCGTATATTTGTATATTTGCCGATAAAAAACAGTGAAATGTTACACCAGTAAATCCATGCTATAATATATTTATCTGATATTAATGTAACGTCGTATATTTTTATGCTTACATCTATAGGCATTTTAAGAAAATTTAAAAATACGCAAAATTCACAAATAATAAAGGAGACACTGCTTTTATGTCTATAGGCATTTAAAACTGCTGAGGCCACAACTATTTTGAGCTATAATCCCATAAATCATTTCATACATATGCAAAGTTCGTATGGTAATGGTTAGTGATGTCTATCTATCTTCATCTTGCTACAAAAAGTTGATCTTGCTAAGATTTAGGTTGTAAAATACAAACAAAATTCGATTAGTATATTGATATATGAATATTAAATAAAATTTCAGTCAAGCAAGAAAAAAATATATTTTTAAACTTTCAACATCAATTGCTTAAAATAATCGATAGTCAAAGAAATATGAAAATCAAATTATTGATAATATTGAACATCTAGAAGCAATATTTAATTGTATCATGCATTCTTGCAATATAGCAAAATTTTTGACTTTCAGGATTAATTTAATGTCATTGACCAACCTTGACAACGATGTCTAGCACTCTCAATAGATATATAAGATGTCTCTAAGAGTTCGAGTTTAAGTTTTGTTGTACAAGATATAAATTAACTTCAACATCTCAATTCTCTTAAAATTAACTTATAAAAATGGGGAAAACCTCCACTTTATATATCATATAATCATATTGTTAAAATATATTGCAATTATTAGGTAATCGTTTAACATACATTTATATATAACATAAAATTATTAAGAAAATTATTAAAGGTTTAACATGTGGTACTATAAGGTAGACATGGTTCTCATAAAATAAATAAAAAGAATAGAAGCTTAATAAAACTTCAATATAAATAGTCTTTTATTATAGATAATTTTAGATTAAGGTTTATTGTAATCTAAATTGAAAGATATTCTTTTCATTGTTTTAATGGAAAAATGTTCCCTCAATTTAAGTTTACTATTGGATCAAGAATTTCATAAAATCCGAATATACAAGTCGCCCCAGTGAGGCAGTGATATCGTTTGTCATGTGCATGGTAATAAGTGAGTTAAATATCTCAATGATTTCAATTCTTTATTGCATATTAATCATTTTTATTTCATCAAAAGCAAGTAAATGTTTCAAATATTAACTGTATTACATATTTAGATGGTCTATCAGGGTTTTTATGTGATTTTTGGATCTCTTGTAGTTAAAGCTTCTTATTAGTAGCTATGCACATATCACATATGTGTATAGATGTTTGAATAGAAGACTAAAACGCCCTCAATACGTGAAACTACTTAACAAAACATAAATAACCTTGTGGGAATGATTTTTAATTTGTTTCGAAACAACGGGAAAAAAGTGTTTTGTGCAAATTTTAACTAAAATGGACTACCATGTAAGTAGGGATGTTCACGAGCCGAACCGAGCGAACTTTTGCTTGTGCTTGGCTCGTTTTCAAACCGAACCGAGCCTATCGACTCATTTACAACCGAGCTAAAAATCGAACGAGCATTTTTCGAGCATTAAATTTTAGAGAGAGCGTCGAGCGAGCGCAATGGGCGTGAACAGTTTATATAAACCAAATATCTTGTGTGTCATATGATTTATACGGCAGCGAATAAGTTAGTTACTTAAAAATCAACCACATTTCATTACATAATATTTTAATGAATGACAATATGTTGTGGCTAACGATGAAGCTAAAACTGTAGCCGATAAGGAGAAGAACATATTGCATATAACGATGACAGTGAGCGCGAGAGATGATTGAAAAAATATCTTTGGCGGCTTAGGATTTCACTTTTATGTTTAATATAGAATTCTTAATATGTTGATCGATCAAGTATCCATAGAAAAATAATTATATATTGTATATAACGGGTCAAATCTACTATACTGCTACATATAAACTATATATACATATTACTTCAATCCGAACCGAACCAAACCGAGCGGACATTTGCTCGTGCTTGGCTAGTTTAATACTGATCCGAGCCAATTGGCTCGTTTACAACTGAGCAAATTTGAACGAGCATTTTTTGAGCAAATTCCGAAAAACGTCGAGCAAGCGTTCAACGTCGAGCGGTTTAAACAGCCTTACATGTAAGGCATAGGTATGTTTTGTACAAGTGGTTTGTGAAAAATAAATCAACTTTTGTGTTTGTAAACTTTGTAGATATCCAACTTCTCTGTCTTAATGTCGTTTTGAAACTATATATAACATACATTATACATTATATAGTATTTCATATCATTTAACATTGGCTGCTTGGTCTAACATGAATTAATAATTTTATTTATCACCCGAGCGACGTCTCGCAATGACGTCATTAGTCTGAATTTCTTCAACATAAGCCATTAACCATCAAATTTTCCTTTTATTTATAGCTAAAGCTGATGAAAAAACGTATAGATTATATTTAAGACCAGGCAATAATTATAATAATATTTGTTGGCATTTTGTCATGTAGATGAACAATTTGCAATTTACCAAACACGTCACAATAAAACAGCTAATTAAAAACCTTAAATCAAATCCGTCAAAGATTACAAAATGATATTTCTATATAATTTTAGTATCTAATTTTAAACTCAAAAGACGTGTATAAAGAGATGTACTTTGTGACAAATGTGGTCGGTAAAGTTTCTTTAATTAATCGCCGTTCAAGACATCAGTTTATGCCACCATAAACCACATGCTCAAACTATTAATCCCACCAATTAGGCTCATGGTTTTCTTAAACAATTAGTTATAACCTCCGATTTGCCTCCATATGATTTAGTTCTAATTCTTAAAAAAAAAAAACTAAACCTTTCTGTATTTAGCATTTTTATTAACATGGTAGTTTAGTCGCTAAAAATGTCTTTTAAAGTATCAGGCCGAGAGGATAACGACCACACAATGCCCATTTTCTAGAGGACAATAAAAAGAATTCTCATTTAATCAATGGTTTCGAAACCGCGACCGACCGGTCCGACCGGGACCCGGTGCATTTGCCGGTTCGGTTCGTTGTTTTAGACCGTTTTCTTCATAACCGGCCGGTTCGCGCGGTTGACCGTCCGACCGGAACCGGCGAACCGGGTTGAACGGTTTTTGGGTTTTTTTTTTGTTTTTTTTTATAGAAAAATATTATTGGATATGGATTAAGAACACAGGTTCGTTAATTTGACTATGTTTACTTGAATGGTATGTATTTTGGATGTTGTTTTGGATTAAGGAACACCGGTTCGTTAATATAAATATTTGGAATTTTTTTATATTTTTTTAAATATTTATGACGTCATCCGGTTCGTAATCGGTCCGACCAGTGAACCTCTAGGCCGTCCGGTTCGCTTTCCGGTCTGGTTTTGAAAACATTGCATTTATTATCGTAGGTTGGTTGACCACACAGGGCGTCTAATAAGTGATCAAACATTTAAAATTCAATAACAATTCTAAATAAATAGCACATTAGCTTAATACACTTTTTAAAGAATAAAATATCCTTAATAATATAATTAGTTATTAATTGTTCTAAAACTTCCTCACCTTACTGTCGTCAACTGTGAGACTGTGAATTGAGAAGGCGCATCACGATTTCGAACTACTGGAATTGCAGTGCAGAGTGTTATAAAATTATCATGGTAATGATGAATTGTGTTTGTATATATAAGTTTCTGTTTAAAAGTTGCATTTATTATTATTACTCATCACTCCGAATTTACACATCAACCCCGTAAACTGTAAAGGATATAGCAGATATTTAGTTAGAATGATATTGAATAAAATCTTGTACTTGATTTAATGTAAATAAAAAAATAAAAGGGAAAATGTCATAAAATAATAAACAGTTTTAAAAATATTTTAATTTAGTTACTAATGCATATTTTTCTCAAATTGGACCATCAAACGATCAAATCGAGTCATCATTAAATTTTCTTATGTCAATGAAGTAACGGTGGAGACGATGTGGAGTTCAAAATTTCAATATATAAAATTATATTAAAAAATAAAAAACATATAATTATAAAAAAATAAAATAAGTATTTAAAATTTACGTCAACGTTCCATATCAGCATCAAAAGATAGAAAAAAATATTTTATAATTGAAATCAAAAGTATAACATAGTAAAGAACATGTTAAGACTTTTAGTTTATATAAAATATAAAAACCAAGGGACCTAATTGAAACACTTTTAAATCTTGAGTTAACTAATTGGAACATTTTTGAAAATTTGTTACTATTTTACAAAGTTAACAAAAAAAAACTTCCTTTAATAAAAAGAGAGGAAAAACACCATTAAGCATTAGCTTCTTACGTTTAAAATTAAATTTGTTGATATAGTATCCCCAATAATCAGATACATCCGAAAAACATGTTGTGTTGTTTTTAATGTACCATGTATGGTATGTCATGTTTAAGAGGACTATTAAACTCAAACACAACACATTAACTAAATCAGGTATTTACTTAAATGATATCACATACATGTTTAATAAGCTGGTTACACTTAAACGGTACGTTTTTAACGCGATTAACTATAACCACGAATAAACACTATACTTGTATAATACGATTACATTTAAGCAATTAAATAACTACATGACGTGTTTAATTTACGATTATTGACATGACAGTTAGCAATAATAGAAATTAAATACTTAACTTCATGAAATTAAGTTACCAAAAATTACTTAAACGACATTTGCAACACGATTCGCTCTAACAAGTCTACAGGTGTCTTGTCGACATATTAACCCATTTAATGTGATGGTTTAATGTTTTATGTGCCTTAAATGGGTTATATGGGCTCAAGGGTAGCCCCTGTCCGGAAAAGAGTCGCCCATTCTACATGAGAAAATTATATGTGTCTGATAAGTTACATAAAACTAATTGTTAGTATGATCTGTGAACGGATTATTCGTATTAAGTTGCTACTGATATAAGTGGTAGTTGAAATCCTCATCAACTAATCAATTATAAATTACCTGTAATAACTGATCATCAATGGCTACTACATATCATCAACAAGTATGCATCAATGAAAACTTGTGCGATGACACGTAACTTATTTGTTGCCGAGAAGTTTTTCTCAAATCGATGTAACTATCTAACTATAGATAATCTATCTAACTGTAGATATTATATGTGTCAACAATCAACTGAAACATTAAGATTATTCATCCCATATATAACAAAGCTCTTTGGTCTCCTTCTTGTAATCTATTTTCCATAATAGAGTTTACATATTTGTTCTCTCTTGTTTGAAAATTTAGGAATACCAATGAATATTTCAAATTTTTAAATGTTCGGCATGATTTGAAAAGATATCTAAGCTACTGTGAAAAATCTTTAAGTTGTTGGTAGAATAGTTAGAATTTATTATTGACTTTGGATGATCTAGTAATCATATTCTTATTTTAAAAAATAAAAAATAAAAAAACATTACATTTTTTATTTGATACATAATGGAGATTTTGTGACTTTTATAATCGATGAAAATACAGGGTTTGAAAAGCCTCTTACTAACCATTTCTGTATCACAATTTTTTATTAATATAGTATTTTTACCGAATAACTTTGAGTTGTTGGTAGAATAGTTGGAATTTATTATTGACTTTGGATGATCTAGTTACCAAATAGTTTTTGATGTCACACCTAAACCTAAACGCAAGCAATGACCAACCCAACTAACAGTAATAAAAAGATTTACTTGTAAATTAGTATCTTGTTTTCAAATGTTCAAATGATGTGACTTTATTATAACGGTGCACTCGGTCGTCGACTATTGTTTGGATAGCACGAAAAGAAAAAACAACCATTGAGCGTTAAGTAGATCTAACTAAGGAGGAGACTTTAGTGCAAAAGCAAAGTGTGAAGTACATCAATGATCCCTCAACTGTTGTCTAATCCATATGGTTTTCAAACCTGGTGGTAACATTATGACCATAATAGGGGAATGATAAGGGAGTTTTTAGTTTAGTTTTCACCTATTTTATCGTATTTTGAGATGAATTGTTTATATCGAGTTTAGAAACGATAACTGCCCCAATTTTAAAGATTTGAATTTTTAATAGTTAATTTTGATGATTTAACTAGAGTTTTATTTTCATATTTCATACTCGTTATTGGTATTAGAATAACAAATACGACTTATAAATTATAGATATAAATAAGTGGATGCTCGAATAATAAAAACAAAATAAATTAATTGTACTTGTTTACAGACCATTTTCAAGTTTGAATCTGTTAGTTATTCGTCAGTTTGAGATCATGGTTTAATGGTTCATCATGATCTCAAACTAACCGGCTAACTGACTTGTTGTGGTGTGCAAGCGGACAATATAATAACTAACAAGTTTGTTGTTTATGGCATTGAAAAAATGAGTTTAAACAATGAGAGAACAACCATTTACACAATGTTGACGTATAAATCCACGAAACATTATTTTTTCTGGTGCGGTGAGAAAGACACTGTTGTCAAATAACCTCACACTCCAAGTAATCCTATACGGTACTACCATTACATATGGCCTCATGAATTCATGATGATGACATAGTATAACACGATTGCCACAAATTCGCAAAAGATGATCCAAAAGGTGAAAACCCATCAATTATATCACAACAAACAAAGGTAACAAATGTAAACAAAATTCACAAAACATAACTTTGACTCCGTCCAATAAAAGTCGTCCGATGTGTCAGGTGACCTGAAGCGTTAATCTCACGCCAATCCCTCTCACGCGTTCACTTTCCCTTCATATAATATTAATAATAATACCCACTCTTCTTCATTATTCGATTTCAATTTCATCATAATTCAATTTCGATATCAATTTCATGTTTCTTGATTCAAGATTCCTACCCAGTTCGACGATTTGATTGTCTATTTAGGCTTCATCGGTTAAAGATCCATCGTTTGAAGAACCAAGATTCGATCTTTGGGTGTTTTGGTGTAGTGATTTCAGGTGAATTGATTTGGGTCTGTGTGTTTTGAGAGATCTGTTGTTTGTTTATCGATAGTTGTTGTAGATGTCAACGGTTGGGGCTTCATCATCGTCTTACTGGTGCTACAGATGCAACCGATTCGTTAGGGTTCGAACAAATCTTCAACATCCATCTGTTAATTGCCCTGATTGCGGTGGTGGATTCATTGAAGAGATCAATAGCGACAATAGGCTTAATGGGTCCTTGAGTTCATCGGACTTTTACCGCAGCCGCTTCCCCGCGGCGGCGATGTACATGGTCGGAACCGGTCAACACAGCCCTACCCCGCCGGAGCACCCGCCGGTGCTCCGGCGAGCAAGAAGAAACGGTGGCGATCGGTCACCGTTCAATCCGGTGATCGTCCTCCGTGGACCCACCACCACGCCGGAGGAATCCAACGGTGGTGATGAAGATTCCGGCACCGGCGGCGGTGGCGGTGATGGTGGTGGTGGGTTTGAGTTGTTTTACGACGACGGCGCAGGCTCCGGTCTCCGGCCGTTGCCGGCGAGTATGTCGGAGTTTCTACTCGGTCGGGTTTCGATCGGTTGTTGGATCAATTGGCCCAAATTGAAGGAAACGGGTTGGGTCGAATTGATAACAATCGACCTGCATCAAAAGCTGCAATTGAAGCATTACCCACAATCGAAATTGAAGATCATCAGGTGTCAATTGAATGTTATTGTGCTGTGTGTAAAGAGGCTTTTGATTTAGGTTCAGAAGCTAAAGAAATGCCTTGTAAACACTTATACCATTCGGATTGCATCCTCCCGTGGCTCGCGATTCGCAATTCGTGCCCCGTATGCAGGCACGAATTGCCCTCGGAAACCGTTGATTCGTCGAATCAAAACCGAGGACATAGCGACATGAATCCCGCGCCCGAAGAAGAGGCCGCGGGCCTAACGATATGGCGATTACGGGGGGTGGGTTTGCGGTCGGGCGGTTCGCGGGTGGGAGAAGAGGGGGTGAGCGTGAGTTGCCTGTGGTGTTACGGAAATGGATGGTGGGTTTAACAACAATGGGGTTCCTCGGAGGATACAATGGGCTACAAGAGGGAATGTGTCGCGGGAGCGAAACGGGTTGGGTCGGGTTATTCGTAACTTGTTTTCGTGTTTTGGAGGAAGGTTTTCGAGAAATGGGAGGGCTCTGGGTTTGGGCCCGGGGTCGGGTCGAGCTCGAGCTCAAGTTCAGATGATCGGGTGAGCCAGCGGAGTCGGTCGTTGTCGTCTAGACGTATGGCTGTAGCGTTTGATGCGCGTACCGAGCCGCGGAGATGGTGAAATGGGTTGGGTGATTAGGGTTGAATGTAAATATCGGAACATGGTGAGATTACAACATATGAAGCTTTAAGATGCTTGCAATTTTTTCCCTTAGTTTAGGTTATTTTTTCTTATTGTTTCAAGATCTTGTTTTTATGTTGAGAAAGTTTATAAATTGAATTTAAGTGAAGAAGGCTTGTTATTATTTTCATTTCTGCTAAATTCAAGAATGTTTTGGTGGGGAGTTGTGCTAAACTAGGTAATCGAAGACATTAAGCGCACTTACGTTGGGCAAAGGCGTTTAGAAATCCTAAAGATTTAGGGTGTTTGTTTTCTTTGAGAAGTACTTCCTAACCTCTATTTTCTACGCCGCGCAGACGTTCTCTGCAATTGTTTGTTTTTTGAAAGACGTTTTATTAAAAAAGACATATTTCTGTCGTCTACGTGGAGAAGGCATAAACCTAACACTTTTAAGGTCTTCTAACCACTTCTCAACTTTTCAATACATCCCCAGCTCCCCCCACCGGCTGCCCCACTCCCCCACCGGCTGCCCCACCTCCCCCCCCGCGCCCGCCCCCACCTCCCCCACCCGCGCCCGCCAGGCCCCCTCCCCACCCCCCCACCGCCTGGCCCCCCCCCCACTCCCCCCCCCCACCCGCGCCTCCAGCCCACCTCCCCCTCCAGCGCCCCCTCCCCCGCCCGCCTCCCCCTCAGCGCCCGCCTGCCCCCTCCAGCGCCCGCCTGCCCCCCTCTGTGCCCGCCTCCCCCCTCCTGCGCACGACGACCCTCTCCCCCCATCCGCGCCCGTCGGCCCCCTCCCCCCACCTGCGCGCCGGCCCTCCTCCCCCCACCTGCGCCTGCCTCCCCCCTCCCCTCACAGCAAGACGAAGTCATCGTTCCGGTGGCTTCACTTGCTCTCCCGAATCCATACCTACCAGGCACAAACCTCAACCCTCAAGACCACCACAACCACCACTTCACAAGAAACCCGTGGAACACAAGATGGATGATAGGAGACCCGCCACAGGAAACATCATTAGAAAACCGTGGTTTCTTCTAACCCATTAAAGATAAAAGTATGCCTTCTGAGTTGGTTGACATTGTTTTGAGTTGGTTGTGAATTTTGAGTTGTGAAATTGTTTTAGTAGTCTGCAGACGTTAAAAAACAAACAGTCTATTTCTGACACACTGCAGACATTTGGTCCACCTTTTCTACTGCAAATGTCTGCAGATGTGGTCCGCAAACATTTTCTTGCAGAAAAAGCACCTTAATTTTATTTGAACGACAAATGTACGACCCTACTTCGAAGGATATGTGTTATCTTAATCGGGCCCACCTATCCGTTTTCCAATCAGGACCTCACTTAGCATTTTTTGATGAGAGTGAAACTTGAACCCATAAAATCCCCTTTATTTACATGTCATTGTACCTCACCTTAGCAGTTGAGTTAATGATCATTGGTAGCCAGGCTTTAATTAACAAAGCACATCAAGGTTTTATATATGTTTTAGGCTAGTAGTTTAGAGCTATTTTTAGATTTATTTTAGGCCGCTTTTAAACTTTTTAGACCAGTTTTATCTGTTCATACCTATTCCGATTGGAATTTGGTCTAAATTTTAGCTTTTGGCTGGAATCTTCTTGTAGTTTTGTAAAAGCATTTGTATGAATGCAAGGCCGTATCCTTACATGTTTCTTTAGGTGCATAGGCATGGTCTCATTTTTACTTGTTACACGCCTATTCTAAATTCATAAATAATATCACTCTCTTTTCGTACTAAAAGACAAGAAATATACTTTTTGAATTTAATGTTTTCAGGATATGTAAATTGAAAATTTAAAAGAGCTGCCTTCAACTAGCCTCTTTGGTGCATAGTCCTCTTGAAGAACAATTGAGATGATTTTTTAAAATTGAGTGGTAGTGGATTGTCTGCGTAAAAGAACAACATAAAAGAAACAAAAAGAGGATATTGCATAAAAGAACAACATAAAAGAAACAAAAAGAGGATATTGCATAAAAGAACAAAAGCAGGGAAAAGAAAAGGAAAATAAAAACACATCACATAATTATGTGGTGCTTTTTAAAGGAAAAAACCTAACATACATTTGTATTAGTTTCTTTAATAACTTTTTAGTTTGTTTAAACTAAACATGTTTTTAAACACCTAAATTGGTTGTATATAAATTAGGATGATAAAAAAGGGATTTTACCTATAAAAAGGAGAGTAATTCAAGTAAAAGTATGAAAGAAATAAAAAAGAAAAGGGTATTATAATAAAAAATGAAAGTGATGATTTGATGAGGTATGAATGACAAGTTTTATTACAATTTTTAGTGTTGACGATCACTGAAAACAGGCTGTTTTGTTGATATGAAATGTGGAATGTTGCGTTCACTGTATGACCAGCAATATGCGCGTGTTGAATATCACTATATTAATATTTAATACTCAATACTTAAAACACATAAAAAACCTACAACTAGTTTATGTATTGTCACAAAGGTCCAACTGCAACTTGTAATCAGCTTCTTACAATTCACGTTTAGTAACATAGATGAGACATATGAGGAGTTATTCTATAAATTGTTTTTCGGGTTAAATGTATGAGAGTCATCTAAAGATGGTACATATACTTAGCATATGGGTATTTGTCTCAAAAAATCAAAGCAAATCTATGCTACAGTCACGCAACGTTGATACGCGCTATAATCACGAAACTAATTACCCATCGTTTATTAGGCAATCCTAGTATATTATATTCACAAAATTTTATTACGCTGCATTTGTTCGCTATAATGACACACATATATTACACAATGAGATTGTATGAAGTCAGATCGTCGTATTATGCACAACAAAACGAGGTTTTAAAACAATTGTATTTCTAAAAGTATATATCAATAATATAGTAGTGGAAGCTTCAAATGGAAATCATACTCATAATTTAAAATCGTAAAAATCATGAGTTACGCATATGTAACCACGTATTACCATATGTACAAACATGGGTTACGTATATATAACTTATACAAGTTACGTATATGTACTTGTTTGGTCATCATCTTTGTTTATTGGGAACTAAAGTAAAATATATATAAGACCTTAAATAATTATGTTAAATATTACTCAAATATACTTAAAACAATTAATAATAAACAATTTATTAATTATGTAATTGGCTAGAAGCGATTTTCACAGTTTTAATTTTCTAAATATGATTTTCATTTGATCATCCCTCCTATTATAATAAAATTAAAAAGACTAAACTTTTAGTTTTATTTTATATAAAGACTAATAATTAGAAGTTATTTCAGTTAAAAACTATGTTAGGATTTAGATAAAATTTAATAATAATAGTTTTTCTCATATTACCGTCCTAAACTTTTTATTCGTTTTGTGTCTAAACATGGCTCCCTCGATCATCTCAATCAGACAATCACTAATTTGTCTTGATCAAATGTTCAAATTAATTTCTATACTTCATAAGATAAAAACACTTTGATTTAATGCTCAAATTCTGTAATTCTTCTAGCAAACTCAAATGATCTATAAAAAAAATATTCGACTCTTATCATTATAGTACCAATCTAACGACACCATATTCATATATCTATATATTTGTATCGTTTAAAGTTAGTCAAAAACATATAAACGGTCAAAGATAGAACCAAAGTTGACTAGATATATGGTCCACTGTACAACAACCTTTATAACTAAACTTGCGGGCATGTCGGTAGGTTTTAAAAATCCCTTTGGCCTATGTTAAAAGGTTGTCTCCTGAATAATCGCCAAAACATTGCTTTTACAAAATTTTAACAATATATGATTGGATGTATATGTTCTCTATTTTCAGAATATTATCATCATCAACTACCATCTTAAAATCAACCACCACTACAACCTACCCCCACCGTAAATCTAAACACACAAATGATAAAATCAGAAAAAACCTAACTGATTCCAGCACCATAAACACAAATTACGGATTTGAAAAAACTGAATTCAACAAAAGCAACTTCAAATTACGAATTTTGAATTCAGTTTTCACACTTTCATATTGGTTAACATCTGAATCTAGTTTTGAGTTCGGTTCTAACTGAAACCCGAAAACAAATTCGGTTTTCCAATCTAATTTGAACTTTTGGTTCCCATACGGATAATTGAATATCAAATTCAAACGATATATAAGTTTTATATGAGTTAATTATTGAAATCGTCCGTGAGGCTGGCCAGGTTTAGCAATTTTGTCAGTAGATTTTTAATTTTCAACATTTACACATTTGATATATTTCAAAAACCATATAGCACACTCTTAATGCATGTTGTAATAGATAAAATGCATGTCACTTTAAATGCAGTGACATGTGACTTTAGGTTCTTTGATGTTAAAATTCAACGTTACAAGGTGCTTATTGCTATCTACGTCTAGCGTAAATTTCGCTCGAACTGATCGGGCCAAATAAAATATAATTTTTGCAACATAGTATTTTTAGATTTATCAAATATAATATTGTGACATAATTATCTTTACGTACGTTTTGAAAAATTTATTTGAAACCAAGCCGCGCGTTGGCAAAACCTATGTACATATATAATATATTTTTAGTTCTTCCTAATACATCGTAGTTGTATTTTATATTTCGAATATAACATTGCAATTTGCTTGTTTCCACCTGTATATGTCTCGATATAATACTATTCGAGCTAGCACAACAAGCAAGCAAAACACTACTTATACTATCAAAAATCAGAGATGGTAGTATGGTACGTTTAGTGTTACCACTTACCAGTTGATAAAATCCGCACCCACTTGTATTTGTCATCGAGTATCAATCCCTGTCTAGAGGTGGGCATAAAAATCAGGTTCAGACCCAACCCAGGCCCGGTATGGGTAGTACCCGACATGAGGTGTACCCGGGTTGGACCCGTTTATAGGGTTGGAACCGGTTTTAGATTTTGAGTTTTTTAGTGAACCCGAACCGAACTCGGCCCGGTTAAACCCAGTATTGGACACACACAAACAAGAAAAGAAAAGAAGAAAAAAAACCTAAACTTGGTATTGGACCCGGTTTCGGATCCGACCCAACCCTACACGGGTATAGCGGGTAGGGTTCTCAAGTAGGTGAATCCGACCCGGGTTCCCCTGTTTCGCCTCAACCCGGGTAAAAAAAAAACCTAGTTGGGCCAAACCCGGTTTGTACCTGGTTTCGGGTACGGCTCAACGGTCCCCCACGTTTAAAATTGGACCGATTTGTCTGATTACCAGGCCCAAAGTTTTGAATGCATGGTCCAGTTAAAAGGCCCATGTGAGTCACAAGTTCATAATCCAGTCAACAGGCCCAAAGAACTTAAACTGAAGTACCGAAAAAGGTCTCAGGTCCATAAAAAGCCTCACGGGATCATATATGATATCAGTGTCATGTCATGTCTGCATCAAGGCCTTGTTGGTTTTTTCAAGGGAGACAATTTCTCTTTCACAGAAACTGAAAATTTTTATCACAATTCACACACATGTGCGAAAATATATATAGATTGAGATATGTTTAATAATGTAAAATATATTATGTAGTTTTTAATAAATCATCGGCTGTGAAACACTTGTATATATTATTAAGTTATGATACATAAGATGGTTATGTTTTTTTTAAAAGTAACATCACATTTTAGCATCCCTTAAACGGCTCTTATCAGTTTTGAAGCTGGAGGTCCTGAAAGAATCTGTGACTTTTATCATTAAGTTATCGACATAAGTAGCAACTATAAGACGGTTATGTGACATTGTGACTATATATTCATTTTTCTCCTTTCTCTCACTACCTACAACTAATTATGCAGTTTTCTACGTTCGTTAATTAAACTTTTATCTGGTTTTCAAGCTACCCTAGACACCTCGCCTCCTTTGTTAACGTATTCTCATTGATGTCTTGATGAGAAACCGCCTCTGTGATCATGCCTGAATCCTTTTTACGATCATCCCCTACTATCATCTCCTTTTTTGTTCGTCCTTGTTTAAAAAGTCAAATACTTATATTTATACGTGTATGTCTGGTCTAACCCATATGTCACAAGTTGTAGAATATCATTTTGTTAGCTAGAGTGTTGGAAGAAGTCTCCACATGTTGAGTCAACATCTGTCCTTGCTTTCATACGTTACGGGACCATTTTATGTTTCACGAGTGTTTGGCCCTTAGTGCATGTTGCTTGGTACATTCCTTTCATACGGTATAATTTCTATAGTATTATATGCTTTAACCCAGACAAATTTATAAAAACTTATTTAACTATAGAAATTATACTTATAAAAAGAGAAATTCCCTAAATTTCCTACTTATAAATTGAATTCTTATCAAAATGTCTACGCCTTCACAGGCAGGCGCGAATTCCTTGTACAGTAGAATCAGTCACGAAAAGACACGTGTATCTAAGCACGTGAATGCCTGTACTCTGCGGGAGGGGGCCGTAGATAGGGATTTTTTAAGAAGAAATTTATGAGGTGACATTTTGAAAAAAAAATTAAGAAATTTCCTTAAAAATGTAATGAGTTGTTGAGGTACCCACTTAAGACAATGACAAGTGACTCACCAATGGTAATAACTAATAAGTGCTTAAAGGACAAAATGAATAATGCATCCCCCACAGTTTATCCGGCATTTTCATATCCTTAAATGTGTATTTTTAGTTTCAAGTGTATTCTAAAAAAATTATTTAATTAAATGGCATATTTTTTAATGATTTTACCAATTAAAAAACTGAATACGACACGTCGACACATGTTGGTCTTTCTCTAATTTTGTCACCGATTATACTTAATGCATACTATGTTTCATCTTGCATTAATAGATAGATTATTCACTAACATCTAACATTAATGAATCTTTCTAAGTCGCGTATTCAATAAATAAACATCAATAATTTTCTGCTGCATGTATAGTTTAATTAAAAAATATTTTTCATTATGCTTTCAATAAAAGTTTAAATCATGAAATAATGGTTTACCTATCAAAATTCCAATGGATATTAAAGCTGGAAGTTTAAACGAATCTCGGTTGATCATCTGCAATGGAGATTCAACGAACGTTCAGGCGCTAAGCTGGAAGAGAGAGAGAGAGGCGTGATGTGAAGGTGAGAGAAGACGTTTTGGTTCTTAAACACAAACACACACTTTCAAACACAAAAACACGAGTCAAATGGATCCAAACATAAATACGCTCTCAAACACACGTATGCTAATATGCATAATGCATCTTTGTTTCACATGTTACTAATCCCTCAGAAACTTATTTGTATTTTGATATAGGTTTTTATTTCGGTTATAGTTTAATATGCATCAAGACAAAAACAAGACTAAAGCAAACTTAACAACACAATAAACATAAATAAAATAAACAAATATGAGATGAATACAAAAATATGCTCGTCTTTTGATGTCGTTTATTAAACAATACTTTTAGTTGGAATTATTTTAGTGAATCAAAATGGATAACATAAATGATTGTAAAGTAGTCAAGATACAAAACTAAAGGTCTTTGACTACGTGATTAAAGATGTGTTGATTGCACAATGATCCTTGCATTATCTCAATACTCACGGAGCCGTTCATATTGAAGGTTGTATCATAGTTCATTATTATTCTAACTAGAAATTAAAAGTTAAATACGGATGATGCGGTGTGTTTATACTTTGTTACACGTGTTGCATTAGTGACATTAACATGCATGATTACTAAATAAAAGAAGCGTATAAAATTATGGCAACTCGGTTCTAGAGATCGAAATATAGATAGAAAACGGTTATATAATAGTACCAATGACGGTATCAACTTGCTACCATCAGTTGATATAACATACGAGAATACAACTCAGTTTTTAAAAAATTTATACCGTGACACTAAGAGAAAATATAAAACACAATTACAAATTAGTTTTCTTTTTTTAGTTAACGAATGAAAGCTATTGAAGAAAAATAAAACTAGTAAACAAATTCATAGGCTAAAAACGTAGTATACTGTATATAGTACACTTGGTCAGATAGAAACTTTAGGAATTAATAAAGCTTTTTTTTATATAACTTTTTATCAGCAAATTTTAGAGATTTTTATGTATAGTTACTTTCCTATTAATTTGGTGTCACAGCCTTTTAATATTATATTAAGTATCTGTAAATAGTTAAAATGAAGTATATTTTGAAGTCTTGACATTTCAGCTTTATTTAGATATAGTTTCTAACTTGTAAACTTTGTAATATATAATATTTCAGTTGTATGTGAATTAGAAAATAAAACAATACTCCAAACAATTGTAGCAAATATAATGATGTTTTTTGTTAAAATAAGAAAATTAAGAAAAGGTACATGTGGAAGCTCACAATGGTGTAAGTTACTTTTCATCATTCATAACTTTTAATACCCTATACAATTGATGTTTATATAACTTACATAGTTTTGACTCGGATATCGTTATAATGAAGACATGAAGTTTGCCTATTTGTTATCCTTCATCCCTAAATTTTGGCATACATATATTATGAACTTGTTTCATCCGTATTTACCTTCAACCTTTTACACTTTCATAGACTACAAATTTGAAATTGAAAGCAATAAAAAGTAAGGAAAAGATTAAGGAGCGTGTAAAACATTTTAAAAAAGTGGTGTTAGGATAGAAAAAAAATACCAAAGCACTTTATATTAAAATAAACTAGCAATATCAATGTCAATATTGCATACACCGCTTAAACTATATGTTATATCTTAATAAATGTAACAAAAAAGTGTTGCAACTTAGTCGTCACGTAGATAGTGGATGTGATCACACTTACACTCACTAAACATGTTTAATAGGTTAATTGGTGAGTCGGAGAGTTTTGATTGAAGAAATAAATGGTTTAAAGGTGTTAGAGAGACGCATGCTTGTGAGCCTGGTGCCCTGGTCACACCCGTCTCATGCTTGTGAGCCTGGTGCCCTGGTCATACCCGTCTCATGCTTGTGAGCCTGGTGCCCTGGTCACACCCGTCTCATGCCACAGGGGCGGTATTCCGCTAATGACCAGGTTGTCACATCAGTCACACCCACCCCTCACAAAAGTATATTTAATACCATTGCCTTATGTGAAGACCATAATGCATGCAAGGATCATTGTTTCCATCAACCAGAAAGTCACGTTTTTTTTGTGATAATTAATGAACACAAAGGATTACAATAGCATGCTCTCACTTTATGCTAAAAAGTGGCTTTAGTGTTGCAAAGCATGCTTATGCATCCACTTAATCATGAGCCATATTGATTGGGTCTTCTCGAGTGGGGTCACTTTTGATCCTATCAAATCTAATCATCTTGATTATGGTCCTTAGATACGATGGTTATTTGAGCCCAAAGGAAACAAATTGTTAAATAAGCATACAATCATTAAGAACCAAATCTTTTTTTTGAACGGAAAATTTATTCTATTACTATTACACCATTGTCTGGTTTTAAACTCGAGACCTCCCCTTTAAGAGGAAATACCTCTATCAAATGGGCTAACCCTACATTGGCAAGCGCCAACATAACTCTAATCAGTTTTCAAGAACACAAAACAATAATAAACATGTGGTTGAGGTTTTTGTGTTGTCACTTGATGTAGTAGGCGATACATCGTTTAGAAGTATATGGTTATCGGTTATGCATTCGTACCCTATAACACGGATAAAAATATTTTGTCGCGTTTATATGTAGTAAAAGTAGAAAAGTGTAGTGTTCTTTGATGTTTTATCTATTTTGTATAAAGACTATTAGTTTTCTATCAAATAATAGCCACTATAATGTGCACACACGCGCACAAATATGCATATGCTAAATTGCTAATGAATTTAAAAATATACGTAATTACAATGTGTAATGTGCATAAATAAGATGTTTGATTAAGAATGCACTAATAAGCTTATTCCTTGTAGTGATGCTAGATACGTTAAAAACTACGTGAATTAAAAAGACAGTGTTTATTACTTCGTTCATGCTACAAAATAGAAGGAAAATAAGGTACTGTGAATATTTTTGAAATTGTGCAAATATGGATTTGTGCATCTAAGTATTCCCGAAGGTTTAACATAATACATGTGAAATAAACTACATATTCAAAAACATTAAATAGAAATAGTTCTTGCATGAAAAGTTTTATATTCCCGTAAAAACCTTCAATTCTATGAATAGATGCTCTACTTCTTCCGTTTCTTTTTTTTTTCAAACCTGCAACCAAAATGTTCTTTTAAATAAAATACTCATTCTTCAAAAGTCTTTTTATGATACATAATTAACACTAAGTAACAAAAAGTGTGATGAAGGTAAAATGACACCATGTCCCTATAAAGTTATAAATTTACTCTGATACACACATTCTAATGTGGATTTTCTTTCCAGTAAACATGAGTATTTTAGTTAAAACGACTAGTTATAATTATTACAACAAAATTTAGCTAAAGCAACTTTAGCAAAAAATTGAATTAAGATGTGAAAGAGAGTGGATTAAACATAAAACAACATGTCACCAAAGGATGCATCAATTAAGATATATTAAATTTAAAACAATTTTCTTGTCAGAATCTGTAAGCTTATTTTAGAAGGGGCCTACTAAAGAGACGCCCTCCAGGATATCTGGACGTCCTCTTTACGGCCCGTAAGGCCCTTCACGGGCCGTATGGTCTGTCGCAAGTCAAATCGGTCATTCAGAAACGTAATTCAAAACGTAACGGCCCGTGAATACGATCACGGTCGTGTTTATTTACGGCCCGTGAATTTCTTCACGGCCCGTATGGAATTCGTCTTACGGGCCGTGAACTTACTTACGGTCCTAGTTTCACTTTTAATAATTTGACGAGATATATATTCCTCGTTTTTCGTGTAATTTTGTATTTATTACGTTATTTGATATGACGTAATATTACTCGATAGTCGTGTAAATTTGTATTTATTACATTATTTGATATGACGTAATATTCCTCGATATTCGTGTTAATTATGTGACGAGATGCAATATTCCATTTCAACTACTATATAAACGTTAGTTTATAAATTCATTTCATAATTCAACGATATAAATTTATTTCATTTCAACTACTACATAAACGCAATATTCCATTTCAAGTACTATATAAACGTTAATATCTAACGTTACGATGTCTTTCTGGGATAGCAACTATTTATTGGTTCGGAATATAACTATTACCCTCAGGAGGGTTACGGTTATTACGAAGAGGCTGCTTCAAACTATCCAGGACAGTTCGCGTCCAATTACGGCGGGAATGACGGCGGCGATGACGGGGGTGATAACGGTGGCGATAGCAGCGGGGATAATGACGGTTCTGGTTCCGGTAAAAAGGGTTTATACGACACGAATCAGGTTATAAGATATATCATATTTAATTTTACTTTCATTTTACTATCATTTAGTAATAACTAACTAAAAATATTAAATTGATTAGGTTTCTCATCTCGTGAAGAATTAGTTGATTGGGCAACTAAAGTGGGGCGAGATAATGGGTTCGTTATTGTCACCAAACGTTCAAAAAGAAATTCGAATGGTTTGGTGGTTAAAATTTGGTTGAAATACGATCGGGGTGGTGTATATAAGGGAGCATCCACTCTAAGAAAAAGTGGCACGAAAAAAACAAACTGTCAATTTGAATACAGGGTGTACCAGATGCAAAGATGATTGACTCCTGAACGAAACATTCTAGGCACGTTGAGGGAACAAAATCCCAATAACGTGTCTGGGTTACGAACCGTATATAATGCTCGGGCAAAAATAAAAAAGTCCACCAGAATTGGTGAAACCCCAATGCAGGTTTTTTTTCTATACTACAACAACATCAATATATTTACACCCCTCACATTGAGGAACCGACAAATACCGTCGACGGGGTTTTTTTTATACATCCCACTTCTCACACATTATGGCGTGCTTACCCACACGTGCTGATGATTGACACAACATACAAAACTAACTTGTATAAAATGCCTTTTGTTCAAATGGTTGGTGTGACATCCACCCTGAAATCTTTTTCTGTTGCTCACGCATTCATTGATTATGAGCGTGAAGCCAACTTCAGATGGGTGTTAGAGCAACTAAAAGCAACGCTGGAAGATAAGTGTATGGAGCCCCGTGTTATACTAACCGACCGAGACCTCGCTCTGATGAATGCGTCAGAAGAAGTTTTTCCGAGTGCTGTTCGATTACTTTGCAGATGGCATATTTCGGAAAATATTGCTAAACATTGTAAGGCGAGTTTTTCAAATGAAGAGTGGGGTGCTTTTCAGCATGTGTGGTCGGTACTTATTAACTCTGAAACGGAGGACATATACGCTTATAATTACGACCGGCTTTATCGCAGATTGGTGTCCAACCATTCAAGTAAGTTTTCTAGTGTTATTCTTAAAAATATATGTATATTTATATAAAAATAAGTGCATTTTTTTTAATAGGAGTGCTGATGTACCTAAAAAATAACTGGTTGGACCCCTACAAAGAGAGATTTGTGTCGGCGTGGATAAATAGAAGTTATAACTTCGGTCAGCACACAACGAACCGAGTTGAGAGCCAACATTCGTTGTTGAAAAGTTACCTGAAAGCAACCAATAGCACCCTGGATAGATTTATTCCTTTCATTAATAATATCTTAGCTACCCAGGAAATTGCTATAAAAGAAAGTTTTACCAAAAGCAAAATCATGCTTATGGTGCAGCATAATCATGAAGTGCTTAAACTGCTGCGAGGTAACGTTTCTATTGCGGCTTGGATATGTTAGTCGGTGAGATTAACAGGATACATCATACTATCTAATTATATCCAAAGAATCATGTGGCTGCCATCTTTTTACCAGCTTTGGTCTTCCGTGTGCTTGTAAATTAAACAATTACTTTCAAACAGGTGAATGTTCTTTTAGTTTTTTATTTTTTCATGAAAACTTTTATTATATTTTATTTAATATATTATTTTATAGGTCAATGTATCCCGCTCGATGCCATTGATGTTTTTTGGAGGAAGCTAGATTTTTCACCCGCGTATATTGTACGGGAGGTTCAAGTAGATGTACATAAAGAGATGGAGATGGTGACAAAACATTTACTTGTCCAACCCGAAAGCGTGAAAAGATCTTGATTAATATTTTCAAATCTTTCGTCTTCTTCAAAAACGGATAAAAAACCTCCTAAAGTCCAAACAAATACACGGGGTCGTCCAAAAAAATAAGCAAAAAGAAACAATATTAGACGCCCCCAGACATAGTTCATATGTTCAACCGAGAGAAAATTTTGAAGGTCCGCCAACATATTCAAGTTCGGTGGTGAAGTCAAAACAAGGGCCTTTGCAGCGCAGTCAATCCATGTCTTCAAAATCAAGAGCCAAAGATGGATTATCTCAACAGAGTTCCAAGTTTTCATATATCCCGGGCGACGAAGATAAAACAATTTTTGAATGTACTAATAAACGTTTATGTTTTAATAAAATATTTCATTACTGTTCTACATACACGTCTAGAATACAGTTCGTCTGCCATAAATCTTCGGAATCTAAAGCAAGCATCCTGTAAGCTAACCTCTTGCCACTCTAAAGATCTATTTTGAACCAACCTACGCAATAACATACAAATTACAACTCCCGAATCTCGACCATATGACCGGCGTTAGGGGGCCAAACGGTTTCACCCGATACCACCAGTTCTTCGATTTCTTCTTGTCCGGAGTGCTGCCAATATTGTATACGTGACAGAAAATGTAAAAAGTACGATTCGAATTGTACGAAAATCGTTCGCGCATTACGATGAATGCACCATGAATCATCACACGTATTTGGTCGGCATTCGTATGGAGAATATATACGAACTTGTAGTGAGTCCATAGAAATCTTAAAAAGATACCAATTTTCTTCGTCATCAGTCATTGGTACGTAAACCTACAAAACAATTTAATTCACGGTTATAAATTTATGATTTTTATTGTAAAACATGAAAACAGTATTACCGTATCAACTTCCCATAACGCGGGATATAGACAGTCACTCCCGTCTCCAAATTCGTTACCATTAACGGACCCCGAGTATATTAAGTTAAACCACTCAAATGGGAGAATCGTCCAACGATCACTACCCGGCAACTCTTCGGTTCTACGTATTTCTTCGTATCTCCATATTGTGAGTCTATTTGTCCACGCCCGAACATGCTATAAACAACAACTTTTTAATCGTTAGAATTTTAAAATAAAATAAAATATATAAAAAAACTTTAAATCATACCTCTGTACCTAAAGACACGTTTCCGAGTAATTCACGCCAAAATTGTAACGGAATATCGGAATGACCCATGTAATACACTCTACATGTTTGGGAGTCACCGTTACGTATAAAGTGAATAATATTCTGAGACCAGTTCCTCCCGTTCTGCCAATTATGGTTATCTATTGGATCGGGAATACTTTCCACAATATCTCGTGAGTTTGAAGATGACTCATTTTGACGTCTTCTCCTACCTCCACGAGAAGACATTTTTACTGTTTCGTTTCTCACTAACCATATAACAAGTCATATATATAACGGTTTATATAGAATCTTAAATCGAATCAAGGAATAATACGTCGCGTCACATAATTATAAAATTTAAAAGTGCACGCAAAACGAGGAAAGTAAATTCTCAGAAGGACAACTACGGCCCGTGAAGGATCTCACGGGCCGTTATTGAGGTAGTTAACGGGCCGTGTGTGCGGACGTTTACGGGCCGTTTGTTCCTTCACGGGCCGTGATAAAATGCAGTTGTGAGAATTAAATTTCGAAGCCCTCACGGCCCGTAAGGCCCTTCACGGGCCGTGAAGAAAGTCAAAGGGCGTTTATTTATCACCTGACAGGGCGTGCAATTATCAATGGCCTTTTAGAAAATATAATATTTAATAAAATGTACTTCTAAGAGCTGAGGTTATTATAAACTCATATATACGTTAGTGAATTTAGATACTATTACGAAAATATCCTGATTTTTTAAAGAAGGTCAAATTATGAGTGTAACCTTAAGGAAACATAAACATGGGGGAGTAGATTGCAATATTGCTTATTTAAAATCATCATCCGTGATATTTGTAAAAAGAGGTATTTGTTTTTGTTTTATACACCATGCTTTATACATTTATACGCTAGTGATACACCCTAAACTTATGTTTAAATAAGGGTGTGGATATTGAGACATCCCAAAATTATAAATTAACACCCTAAATTTCTATACGGGTCGTATACACATCGTATGGCCCCATACACATCGTATAGCACCATACACATCGTATAGCCCCATACACATCGTATAGCCCCATACACATCGTATAGCCCATACACATCGTATAGCCCATACACATCGTATAGGAGGTCATATAACCCCTCTGACAGCCCTTGAATTTTCCGTCATAGGCAGTGTCGAAATTTGCTATATGCGTCGTACAGCCCTATATGTGCCGTATAGGGAGAGTCGTATAAGGCTATATGGGGCGTATAGCTATCTGACAGCTCCCCCTGAATTTTTCTCTATACGCGACGTATGGATTTATACGCGACGTATAAAGGGGTGTCATTTTATCCATTTGAATATATATATATATATATATATATATATATATATATATATATATATATATATATATTATATATATATATATATATATATATATTAGAACCCTTGACCAATAAGAATCTCTACCATTTTCATTTTCAAAATCATTATGATTTTTTACAAAAAGTCACATCACTGGAACTCCCCTAACACTAACAATCCAGCTGGAAATCCCCCTTGGGACAATAATTCACAACCACAAGGACAAAACCTAATTACAATCAAGCATTCAAACTCACTATATTCATCACTATTCACTTTTGGGCCCTCGCATATTGCATCACTTGTTGAAGTGCCATTTTATATGGTTTATATTTTTATAATGACTTCTACACAAAATGTGAGACGTTAACAACATTTTAATTGATTTTGGCTCAAAGAATTAAAACGGTTACTAATGGTTTGAATCATGGTTTTACATAGAAGTTATCTAAACTGGTCACACATCTCTAATCATTAAGATCTCGGATCTATTGTCACATAGTCATGCATCAAATATGGTTCATACAATAATACATATTAAAGACTTGTACCCTACAATAGGTTGTGTAATAATAGTATGTTGTAGGGTAAAAGTTTATAATACATGTAGAAAATAATACATAAAATATAGGATGGGGTCTCCAATTTCTACTATAGTCATGGAAACTAAATATGAGTATACTAAATACATTTATATCATGATCACCAATACTTATGAATTAGGAAGTTAATTTGGAGAAAAAAAAATTATAGTTGGTGAATAAATGAACATCAAAATGCTAATAACCCATGGTACTAATGTTCGGAATGGGTCTACTTGAAACCATATTTACTTTTAACTCCCCGTCTAACTCGAAAGGGACTATTTACACGATCTCACGCGTCAATAACTCAAAGGCATCGGCAGGTTAACAAGCAAATTAGCAAAATAAGGCGCACATCATTCATATATTATGTGTCAGGTCATAAACCTGTGTGATACACAGGCAGAAAAGAAAAAAACTTAAACTTAACTAATTGCTATAATTGTTATAGATTTAAATGCCATATTTTTACATACAACAATGTAAAATGAAATGCATAAAAATATTTTACTAATTATCGATTACTTTTTGCATATAATATATATTAATTGTTCGATTGTAATTATATTTTTTTACCTAAAAGTAATAGTTTTATATATTCTTTAATTTTAACATTGTATAACGAAACGTATAACTAACAATGAGTAAACAATAGCTTTTTCAAGTATAATGAAACATATGTTATGTATTTTGGTGCCGGCTCAACTCTGAAAAGGCTAGCTTTTTCTTAAGTTTTCAAGCATAATGAAACGTATTCTAGAAGCCTTAAGTTTAGGATTTAATTCAATTTAATTTTCAGGTTTTAACAAAAGCAGTATAGAATCAGCATACTTTAAAGTTTGTAAAATGTATCTTTTTACTAAAACTAGTTCCAAAAATGTATCCCCACTAAAACTCATTCCAAACTTTAATGCTTAGATTGAGATAAGATTTTGTCGGCTGTATGTAATATTCTCTAGTAATATTTTACTCAAATATCTTTTTGTAAAGAATGCAACGGTAGTTTTTTATGCAAAGTTTTTTATGTATCCCCACTAAAACTCAAATATCTTTTTACTCAAACTTTAGGTGGTGTTTGGGATTCCTTTTCTAATCTCCTTTTGACTTATTTGAAGGGTAAAAAGATAAAAATACCCCTTTAAATAAGTCAATAAACTAGAAATTTTAACTTATTGATTTTTTGGAGGGACATTTTTGTCTTTTCACACCTCCAAAAGCTAAAAAGTCCTTTTGAAAAAGAAATCTAAACACCCCTCACCGTTTATATTATTTCCATCATTTTTTATAATACCGGAATCTTCTAAATTTAATTCAAAGATAAAACAATTCTAAAATATTCAAATACTCTCAATGTGAGGCTTGCTAATTTGATAGAGGTTTGCTCATTTGATAGAGGTTTGCTCATTTGATAGAGGTTTGCTCATTTGATAGAGGTTTGCTCATTTAATAGAGGTTTTTTTTAACGAGAGGTCTTCAGTTTAAACCAATGCATGATGTAACTTGTAGTAAATTTAGGAGTAGGACTAGGTAAGGGTGAGCACAATACGGGCCAACCTGAAAAGGCAAACCAAAAACCCAAAGGCAAACCGACCGAACCCATTCTATATATACGTGATCCGGTCTTCAGTTCTAAGTTTTAAGCTATTTTGGTTCTTGGTCCTGGCCTGATGGAAACCTGTATTACTCGAAAATACCAATTAATTATATATAAGAAAAACTAAAAATATTTAACACATAAGTATGTGGGTTTGTAGGATGAAATAGCAAATGACGATAATTGATTTCTTTAAAGAATGATTATAGTTCACCCCTTTCTTATTGAATATTGATATATTATATTAAAGCAGATTATGAACATCAATTGAGAATCAATGTTAATGTTATTATTTTTCATTAATAAATGTTTAATATGTCAGCAACATAATTATATTTCGGGCTGGCCAACCCAATTTGTAGAACCAACTTGTTAGGACCGAAACTAGACCGGACCAATCCATCTTTGTATGGTCCGGTTCTGGATCCTTAAATTTAATACATTTTGTTCCTTGGTTTGGGCCGGTTTAAGCCGGTCCGATCTGAGTTCGGCCCATTGCAAACTCCTATGCGTATGATTGGTTTGTCGTTAAAAAAACATTAAAATACTAAAAAGGATTAAACTTTGAAAACATTTTGAGAAAAAATTAAATGCAATAAAATGTTGCCCAAAAATAACGTGTTTATGAAAATTTATAGGGAAAAGAGAAACTTGTCATTCCCATAAGTGTGGAGAGAACATCTAATAGGCTGTAGAATATGATTATCTGAATAACCCGTAACAACTTTTGTATTACTTTTGGGGGTAAAGTGAAATTACCCAATGGGTAAAAAGTAAAAACCTTTTAAAACTCAAAGTGGTCCATTCTGAGATTCTGTGGACAAAGATATCACAGGTTTTTTGTAAACAATTATAAATCAATTCAAAGCGGTAAAATTTGTAAAACTAGTCAAAGCACGTGAAAGACCGTCGATATAATATTTACCAACTGTTTTGTTGGTTGACTAGTTTTTACTTTTTACTATTGTAAGTTGTAACGTTTGTTTGAACCGTTGAATAGTTGGAGATGTTGAATAATCCTCGTATGATTTTAAAAGATTGTATTTGAGATCTCGTATCACAAGTTAATATAAGATCTATACCTAATAGTCCAACAGTGACATAAAACGACTACATTTTTATTTAAATAAAAAAGAATTAGACTTCATGTAATTGATTAAGATCGTAAACCATTAAAAATCACGGGAAGAAACAAAAAGAATGAGTATTAGTTGACAAAATACCTCTTCTAATGTCAATATGCCACACTTTATTGTTAATAAAAATATATATAATAAAATATGTTAATAGATCCCAAACTTTATTCATACACAAACCACCATTGTTACAAACTTTAACGTTGTTCTCTGATCTCCCATTAGATATCAGCATTTCACCACGACCTCCACACTCTGATCTGCCATCATATCACCCAAAAAAAAACCGACAACACTACTCTATTCATTTTTTTTGTCATGTGATATTGAAGGCGGATTCGGTGGTAAAAGGATTGCAAGTGAGTGGTAAGCCACCATCGCCATCACCACCATTACCATTTAGCCAACGCTCACTGAAAATCATCACCATTGCCAATAACCTATTAATTGATTGTCCCCTGCATCTCTCCCCTTCTCCAATCCTTGAAAACTCTATACCAATGATGGTTTAGGAGGCCGATGATTGTTGAAGATTTGAAACCCTAGATTGATGAGGTAGGAGTACATTGGAAGACGATCACTCGAGTAAAGTGCTAGTCAAAAGACGACCAAAAATGATGAAAATGAGGAAGATGATAGTGGAGATGGTGGTTTTGTTGATCCAAAGATGATTGGCCGAATAGGGTGAGGGCCATGTGAGAGCAAAGATGCAAATGTGGGTGTGGTAAAGCGTGATAGTGATATTAGGCTTAGTTGATGGTAGCGACGAAGGTCGTAGTGGAGACAATGGGGAGTAGTTTCGTTTATGGGTAGGGCTTCATCAACCTTCCGAGTAATTTACTAGTACAAGGAGATGTGGAAAAAATTGATAACAATATGTTACTAGTCGTTAAACTTATTAAACCAAACGTATAGTTTTCATACTTAAAAATCCAACCCATAATTTACACAAATAACATACCACATGAAGCTCCAAACATATAGTTTCTCGAACTTAAAGAATCCAATCCATAATATAAACAATAAACATACCACATGAAGCTCTAGAGTAATTTACTTTTCTTAAGAAGATACATTAATATTTTAGTTAGTAACCCCTTATATTAAAATCAATGAGTCCTAGATCAATTGTTTTAAGATAAGGCACCCTATGACTTTCCAATTGAAGGTTATGGGTTTGAGTCTCAGTAGGTGCAATATGCTCCAGGAGGGCCAAGGGTTTTACCACAGTGGACCCTTGGGTGGTGGGTTTCCCTTGAAATGGTGAGCGAGCTGGGTCACCAGCGCTGTCTGTGTGTCACCAGCGCTGTCTGTGTTCGCGGGCGTGTATGGCCTTTCGCCAGTGGCCGGGCTTAAAAATTATTCGTTAGCTTAAAAATTATTCGTTGGCTTAAAAATTATTCGTTGGCTTAAAAATTATTCGTTGGCTTAAAATTATTCGTTGGCTTAAAATTATTCGTTGGCTTAAAAATTATTCGTTGACCGTTTAAAAATAAATCCGTTATATTAAAACAAAATATATAGTTTCTAGAATTAAATAAAAAGTGTGTCAGCCAAGCCCACTGGATCACACTGCTACACCTGCTATTGTTGAATGGAATCTCTTTCCATCTCTCTCTCACACACTTCACATTTCCCCTCTCTAAGAGCATTCAGAACCCGTGCCCTATAATCATGTGAGTGTGTTTGGTATATTATATGGAATGATTTTGAGTGGTTGTGAGTGAAGGAGAGAGAAAATGTTATTGTGGATTGGTATATTTGAAGAATCACTGTACAATCCTTATAAATTTTTAATATTTTTGAAAGTGGTTGTGAGTGAAGGAGAGAGAAAAGGTAATGAAAAAGGTATAAAAATATATTATTTAATTGAAAGGAGAGAGAAAAGTAGTGATTTTTAATGTAATTATATGGATAAAGATAAGGAATGGACTGTGAATGCTCTAAAACAGTAAAACCACCTCACTTCAACATCAAAAAACAAATTTTTTAAAACCGGACCGGAAAGCGAACCGGACGACTTATAGGTTAAATGATCGGACCGGATTACGAACCGGATGACGTTATAAATATTTAAAAAATATAAAAAATTTTCAAATCTTTATAAAACTACAAACACATACCATTCACGTAAACATAGTCCAATTTAGCAAAATACAACAACCTAAGTTTAAACAACCATAAACCAAAACAAAATACAACATCCAAAGTTTAAACAACCATAAATCAAATAGTGGTTCGCCAATAATATTAACGAACCGGTGTTTTTTAATCCAAAACAACATCCAAAATACATACCATTCAAGTAAACATAGTCCAAATTAACGAACCGGTGTTCCTTAATCCATATCCAATAATAATTTTCTATTAAAAAAAAAAAATTCAAAAAACCGGTTCAACCCGGTTCGCCGGTTCCGGTCGGGTCGGTCGACCGCACGAACCGGCCGGTTCAACCGAAAACGGCCCAAAACCACCGAACCGAACCAGCGGCATCACCGGTTCCCGGTCGAACCGGTCGGTCCGATCCGGTTTCGAAAACCTTGTCAAAAACACTGCTCAAACACCCATAATAAAACGAATTAAATCACCCATAAACACAAAGTATGTTTAAAGGTTCAAAACTCGTAGCAAAATAATAACAACCGTCCAAAAAAATAACCTCCATAATCACATTTTCGATCTCTTGTTGCTTCTCATCTGAATCCAATCAAAACACCAAAAATAACCCTAAATCGAATCAAACCACCATCAATTTAAACATGCTAAATAATAATAATCTATATTCACCAAAATTACTATACAATCTCCGTTGCTTTCTCCTCCTCCACGTACAACAATCACCTCAAAAAACTCTTCAATTTCGTTGTCAATCAAGACATACGAGTCGTCAAGGTCTCAATGAAAGGGTCTCTTTATCCTTTAAAATAGATAAATAAATAAACTTATCCCACCCCATCTCTCCAAACTTGAGACCCTACAAATAGCGTTGATAAGCGTGAGATTTACTGGGTACGTTTGTTTAGACTTATGAGTCGCCATAATCTCGCCAACAGACGAGCATTGTGACGCAACGTCTCATAATATAGAATCTGGCCCTTTGTTCTTTAACCAAACGGGCACATTTTCTGATGAATGTGCACCGGCGGTGGGAGACGGTGGCGGAAGATCGGTTTTCTCTTTTGGGGAGCTTCCATTTGTCGTCGAACGGCGGTGGGGCGGCGGAGGCGGTGGTGGTGCGGGTGGACATTGGTGGTGGTTGACGGTGACTGACGGTGGCCGGAGAGTTTGAGGTCCGGTGAAGATGGTGGGGGTGTATTTATAATGGGAAGTGGGTGTGACAGTGGGTATCACCTGGGTCCAGACCCACTTTTTTATTTTTGTTTCGACTTGTATTAATTGCTACTTTTATATATTTATTTTAAAATTGTGAAAATTTGTAACTTTTTTTTATCTATAAACATAACTAGTGTTATTCTACCTCGCGCGCTGCGCGAGTATTTTAAAATCGATAATCACCGATACAACCCTAGTTTTAACCCTTAGCTCAGATCCGGCTTCTCATTGTGGCTGCAAACCAAACGTGGTTGTCATGTCAAAACAATGAATTTTTTACGAAATCATCACAGCCATCATATTATATACCAAACCAGAAAAATCAGATAAAACCACAAAACTAACTACCTAATTTAAAAAAGATTGTGACAATTCCATTTCATCTTCTACAGTCGTTAAAAACTTGCAACATAAAACCCTCAAAGCCCTAAAAACCCAAACCCCCCCAATTCACCATCTCCGGCGAGATGCCCGGTCTCCGTACACCTTCCGGCGATTCCTCCTCCATCATCCCCTACTCTCCGGAGCCCACCACTCCCCCACTCTACACTCTCCACCACGGCCTCAAACCCCCAATCACACCTCGAATCTCCATCTCATGGTCCCGCGGAAACTCCCTACGCCTCACGGTCTTCCCGTCACCTGACCCCGCTTCCGTCTCCACCGACGACGAATCTGGTGGCAAAGTGGTGGATTTGAAGATCACCGGTGAAGATCTTGATACTGAAATCAATGATGCTGCTCGGTAGCGGAGGATAGTGTACGGATCGGTGTCTCCGTTTGCGCATCTGCAGAATAAGAAAAACGCCTTGACGCCTTGACGGCGTTAGCTGAGTTGCGGCATTCGGCTCCTTACGACGGCGAGTGGTAATTGTACTACATATGGTTAATTTAGGGATTATGTTGGTACTAATTGCTGATTCAATCACCCTCAAAGAACAAAACCCACTTCCATCTATCATATCTTCCTCATCTCATCACTGTTCAATGTAAGCAGTAAACACAAAATCCTAAACAAATGCTTCTGCAAATCTCCTCAATCTCCCTTTCTGACTAAACCCTAAATCCAAAATCAAGCCCTAGATAACCCCGATACATCTACCATGAACAGGATCCCTAACATAGAACCTTCAGTTGACCAAATCACGGCGATGTTGTTTGGGAGTAACAACCACCTCCGGCCGATTTTCATGGCGGGGGACACGTGGCGGTTGCTGGCGGAGCAGGGAAGCGGTTGTACGGGCACAAATCGACTTCCGGCGACGGCGGTGGTTTGTTTAAAAGGATTTTCTCTGGTGGTGGAGGCGGTGGAGCGGTGGCGTGCTGGTGGAATTTGTGTTGAATAGTTGAAATACTGAAATTGCCCTTGGACACTGTAGATACTGTTCATTTCCAATGCTTTTTAAATATAAAGGGAAATTCTCTATTTTACCATTGAGACTTGTTTCATAGAATTATGTGTAATTTGTATTGGAATTAAGAAATTTTTTATTTGAAATTCTGTATGTTTGGTTACCGGATAAAATTAAAAAAATTACATATTCATTGGAATTAATTTTATTTTCATTTACCAGTTGAATGTTAAAATTAACATTTCAATTTTATTAAAAATGTTGCTAACCGAACATGTTATCAATTTTAATAAAATTTCATTTTCAATTCTTTTACATAACATTTACGAACTAAATGACTTCTTCGTTTACGTTTAAAATCACTGAATTTAATTGTTTTTTTCTAGAATAGTTACTAATATTTAACTACTTTTAAACTTATAAAATTGTCAACCATAATAATAATAGAACACATAAGCACCCATCGGGGATCTTGAGCCACTTCATTGGGGATAGAGACGAAAGTAAATTATTTTAGTGGGTAATTGTTGGTCTATAAAATATTTTGTTATTAATCGTTACAAAGAGTAAACTCTGTATGACTATCCCAATTGGTAAACACAATGTCTATTACAATAGAGGTTTCGGGTTCACACCCAATGTAGATGTAATTTAAAATTAACAGTGGAGTATATTTGCCGTTAAAGAAAATCTTTACAAATTGTACACGATTTGTTGCTCCTTTTTATGTTAAAATTCATATTTGCACGTTTTATCCTTAAAATTTGAGAATGACTCGGCCAAGCAACAAATTAGATGCTCACACGCCAGCTCAAACCAAAAGTGGCATGGTTTTAGACTAAAATGAAGTGTCATTTTGTTTTTGCAATTAAATTTTAACATCAAGCACTAAAATATTTTTGCCTTAGATGTGACCATATAATCTTTCACCTAATCACGTGTTTTTAAACAAGTAATTAAAACACCTACTATAATAAAAAAGGTCATTACATGACAATTTCATGATTCTATTAAATATTATGTTAAATCATTGAACCGGGGAATTACATAATTTTTTGAAGATTCTTAAGAGAAATCCTGATGATCTAGTGGTGTAATGTTAACCAAAGATTGTAAGTTTAAATTATTGATAATGTAAATATGTTGATTTTAATGGTAAACTTATACGTAGAGTAAAAGTGTCAGATAAAAACTTTATGCGCCGGTGGTGATATTTATTTAAGAGCTGTTCTAAATTTCTTTTAATTGCATGATTGAAATTAGACATGAAAATTTATTATTTTCTTTTCATTTATGTATGTGTGTAGATCCCAGACATTGTGTTACTTTCGCTCTACGTCACAAACTGATAAGTAAATATCTCTTCAAAGTGATGCTCTAGAACGATCACATATAATGATAACTTTCTTTCATAATTATGTAAATAAACAATAAGATTGATTTTAAGAAAATAATATAGAAAATTTCTTCCAAATTATGTGATACATCTATATACCCTTTTATACTTATTGTAGCATACGTGTTATTGACTATCTAAATCTTTTAGCATTTAGGGAAATATTAACATTTGAATTCTATTCATAGCTTGTTTGTGATTCATAAATTTTATTGAAATTCAAATTTATATTCCAACAATCCCCATTTAATTGAGAAAGGGACGAGTGAGAATTATTTACTGTGATTTTTATACGTGAAAAATTCACTATTTCTTTCAAATTGTAAAGTAATTCAACCAAAGAAAATAAAATCATCGGTTTTCTCGTTATCATCGCCTCTGCTGACCCCAATTGCCGAAAGCCACCATGGCGGCGATGGAGTTGGAAACATGGCTAATAAATTGGAGACCATGACCTATTTAGAGGTGGTGATGGTGGCGACAACTGTGACGGGGTGGTAGGGTGGTGGTGAGAAGTAGGAGGTGGTAGTACTAATATATTACAATTCATTCATAATTGTTTTGTCAACGAAATAAAACACACATTCTAGTTATTTATATATACTAGTTTTTTAAATTTGATTTTTTTTAACAAATTTCAATTTTAAATCCAAATAGTTTTTTGTACCCGGCACGTGATGCGACGGCATTGTACATAATGTTAACGTATAAGCTAACAATCAACCCGAATTGTCTTCAGACTAAATTTATGTTGAACTTTAAAATAACTTGAGTTTATTCCGTTAAACGAAATCGTATAATACATTTTACCCACCTGACTGAAATTATTTTGGTCTCCACGGTTTGACACATCTATAGGTCATGGCCCATATGTCGTGGACCCAGTACCATCCGACCAACACATCATCATGATCATTATACATAACATAAAATAGATATAAAATTTCAATTCACTGTTCATGAAAATTTTTGCTTTTATGTATAAATATTTTTTTAAAATTATAAATTGTGACAAGATACAATTACTTTAAATCAAATAATTTTTTATGCAAGATTACTTTTCTATATTAGAAGGAAAGCTATTGTTTTAAGCCCCTAAAATTAAAGAGGCCTAACTTTTAATAGTTAGTTCAGTTCTCGAAATATAAACAACAACAATAACATATCCAGTATGTTCTATTAGAAGCAGGATCTGGGAGAGGTTGGATGGTGACAAATCTTGCCTCTATCTTTTAGGATAAAAAGACCGCTTCCAATAAGAAGTTCTCGAAAAGAAATCATGGTTGGTAAACTAAATAGAACGATGGTTGGTAATCAAATTGAAATTCTTCAAAAAGAATCGTGATTTTTGCTACTCCAATGATTCGATTTTTCTCACTTTTTTTTTCTAAATTTATTTTCTTAGGGATTTTTGTTGGAAATCAGTTCTAGGTTAATTGAGTTTCGTTCTACTTGCTCATATATGTCACGTGTGTCTTCAAGTCCCAGATCAATATAGAAAACATGATCAATTTGCCTCACTCTCAATGATTTATTATAACCAATAAAAACTAACTTAAAAAACTTAATTCCAACTCACTCTAATATTGGTTTATATAATATAGCTAATACTTAATTATATATGACTCCTAATATGATTGAACTTTATCTAAAATAACAAATCATAGTTATGTAATCAAATAGATAGAACAAATTGAATTTGAATATTAAACCAACTTGACCGACTTGTCAACTTAAGTCCTCAAACTTCATCGACTTGTGAAACGGCTTAGAAATTATTGCCAATGTCTATGTAGAGGATGATCTCATGTTATGGTTGGGGTAGCTTTTTGTCACACCCTAAAAAACCGCTAACGGGGTTTTACCGTCACGCGTGTGACACATCAGGATCTCCGATAACACCAGTTACACAAGACACGATAATTACAAAACATCACATTTAGAAATCAGTCTTGAGATCAATCATAAGTGTTTCAAACTTGCGGAAGCGTTTCGAAAACAGAAATCAACAGTAAATTGTATCAACATGCGTTTAAACCATAAAAGTCAATAACGTTTAATAAAATAAAACGATTGAGTCGTGATATATGCCATGAATGCATTCCTAGATGAGTTCTTAACCTTATGCGTTCCTGTGACCTGAAAAAACATGTTAAAGTATGTCAACATAAAATTGGTGAATCCACAGGTTTAATCAACAAGTAATGTGTCAGAAAGCATTTCATATGGTTTAATATATAAAGCATATCGATAGGTAGCTAGCCTATAAACAAGTTACTTAGTGTTTCAACACGAAGCTGGCCGTGTGTGTTTAGTGCCTTTCCACCACGTCTATTACAGACCGTGGCAATCGTTAGGTCAATTACGCACCCGTTTGACCTCCAATCAAGCTAGCACGACTAGCCCGGGCGGGGTTTGTCAAACCCAGTAGTACTACTCATAATTACCTCGCTAATCTCATTACTAACGGTTCCATACTGTAACAACTTTCAAATGTGTCTTAACTAACGTAACAGACGATATCAATATTACTGGAAACCATAATAAAAATAGTGTTTGCATGTTTTCTCCCCCAAAAATGAAAGAATGCAAAATGGAGCCGTGAAACCTCACCTTGAATGCACAACAACGAATAAACGATATCACAAAGAATAGGGTTCCGATTAAACCGTGTTTCATTTAGTATATATATAATTAATATTAATTATTAAATAATAATAATGGTTCGTACGGTTTTGCGTTTCACGATTCGGTTATGGTGTCGGTTATAATACAAGTCGTTAACACTCCATATTTTACGTGCACTCCACACACCATACAATATATACTATGTACACACTATATATATATATAAATACATTATATATATAGTATATAATTATTATCTATATACTACATTTTGTATATAATATGCACGCGTCATGAACTCATACACCTAGATCATGCATTTTGTTACTCAGAGATTAGTATGTTAAGTACTCAAACGTTCATGATTAACAAACTTCTGAGCACACACGTACACATTAACATCAACTTATGATATAGACTTACATGTATGTACCTTATCTTCAATGACTCCAAATTGAACAATCACCATATGTACTTATTCTCATATTTACTAGTTAGAACACCTAAGAATTAACCCTCATAACCGGTTGAACACGCACCCACATACATAGTTACATGCATACCATGTAACAACACACACATGCACACCATATACACTTGAGAATATATATACATATGCATAATAAATAAATGTTCCAAACACCCTTGCCGAGGTCATCACCAAACTACACACACATGCATTATATATGCATGCATACACAATTATGCATTCATTTGACAGCCCACCATTTCTTATTTTTAATCAATTACATACATGCATATATATGCAGCGGCACCACCACACACCATTATATATATATTATACATGCTTACATGCTACCTATATGGATGAACACACCAAAACATATACCTACAATTATAAGGCAATACACACTGCAGTCATGCATATTTATATACCCGCAGTCCCGCACACACAATTACATACATATATACGCATAATACATACACAATGCACCCCAATCGTAGATCACGCACACACTAAACCGAACGCCAAACCGCGATAAACGTTCAAGATCAGCCAACCGAACCGTAATCGTAACCAAGTTGCACGAGGTAAATGAACGTACCGTAGACGTGTGGTTGCGGTTCACTACGCGATGCAGGTTGTTCACTTGACCGACTCTACCAAAGACAGCAGCGGTTACGGACGATGATCGGATCAACCGAGTTGCTAAACGCCGCGGGGTGTTTCACAGTTTAGATGGCAGAAACCGCCGGAGATGGGTCGGCCGGCTGTGATGGTGGCTTCGAACGTGAGTGACGGCAGAGACCTTCAAAGAGTTCAAAGAATGGAGATTAGGGTTGCGCAGGGTGAGATGGTTTCGGTTTAGTTGAAAAGGCCGAGAGTAGGGGTGGGTTAGGGGGGGTGGGTGTCAGCCCCTCCACTATGATCTAATTTGCATTTAAGTTTATCAAGTTTAGTTAGTTTAAAGTTACTTATTTATTAATAGGTTTAATAATAATTTATTTATTTAAACTATAAAACGTACGTTGGGTGATGGTAACAAGGTTAACCTAAAACCTCGGGTTGTCACAGTTTTGATGAAAATATAATGACGTTTGTAGGTGCTTTTGATTCTTAAATATTTAATATACACATTCATAATTTAATTTCAGTTATGAACTTTAACTTGTGTGATTGTGTGATTATAGTTTGTATTGTGTTTTAGTCGTCTATTTTTTCAACTTTTTTACAACATACTTTTATAAGGAATTAAACTCACATCATACTAAAAAAATTCAATACAAAATATTAATGTTTAAATGCCAACACCAAATTAAAAAGAATCCACTATAGATTCAGAAAAAAAAAATATGAAACATGCAAATACATACAGTAAGTTGTTTACTACTGATCAAAGCCATTCTATTTAACTCAAACCCTAAAATGCTTAATATCAAACATCCACAGTATATACATTCAAAAACCTACATGTGACATACCTTATACATATTAATAACCAAATGAGAAAAAACGAACAATATATACCTATACATACTAAAGCACAAATTTCGCATTTTCGTCCAACTTCTCTTTTTAAAAAATTATGTTTAATAATTTATGAGATTATCAATTTAAAATTACGGGCTTAAATGATAACAATTGTTCATGGCCTCGTACTTTAATTAGCAACATTGTTCATAGCCCCCAACAAATGTGATTTGATTTAAAGCCTTACAAATGTAGAATTAGGAAGTATTTGAAAGTTAAAAAAAATCGTTGTTGAAAAAATAAACAATAATAGTTAGCTCATAAAAGTAAACTTACCACCTTTTAAATTTAAAAACTATAACACCAGGTGTAGATATATATAAGAACACAAATATTCTAAGAGGTGACACATTGATAAACGTTTGAATCTCTTCAGTATGTCTTATGTTTGAACCCAATTTCCATTGATTTTTCCTTCTCTAAACCTCTTCAAGACCGCTTGTCCATTGTTGTGTTTATCCGATCACATTGGTTAGTAAGACACTGATGAAGTCCCTTGAATTATCAGATAACAAGTTCTTAAAGTTGGCAAATATAAAAAATAAAAACACACAATATCATTGATCTTCCAAAATTATTGTTTACAAGTCTATAATTAATATTATTCCATATCATATCAAACCAAATAAACCTTTTCACTTTTCTGTAAATACAAACTTGTTTTCAACATCCATAAACCTTTTAAAATATATAAATAGGAGGTTGTAAGATATTAATGTTGAAGTGGGTGATAAAGAAATGAAATGCATATTTTATGGTCTGTTATAGCAGCAGCAGAAGATACAAAAATACAAAAACATATAATATAGTGACATAGTTGGTTCCCGATGCAAACTTTACGGTGAGGTTCCTCTCTGTGTTTTACGAGAAATATTTAACGTTACCAAAATTCCAACACTCTACGTTAGCGCATTCACTGTAGAATCTTTAAAAATATATAAGTGTGTTTGATATATCATATGAAATGGTTTTGAGTGGTTTTGAGTGGTTGTGAATGAATAAGAGAGAAAAATATTATTGTTGATTTGATATATATATTTAAAAAATCACTATTCAATCCCTATAAAGTTTTTAATATTTTTGAAAGTGGTTGTGAGCGAAAGAGAGAGAAAAAAGAAATGATAATGATATAAAAAATTATTTAATTAAAATTGAGAGAGAAGATATAGTGATTTTTAGTGTAATTATATGAATAAAAATAAGAAATCCACAGTAAATGCGCGTTCTTACCTCTGTCACATTCTTATTTATTTGTAGAATCTTAAACCTTTATAAAATTAGGAGGAAAGATTTTACTTGTAATAAAAGTGAAAGTTACCTGTTAAATGGTTTGGTTTAAATTATCGGTACTAATTTATTAATTATTCTTACTTTTAAATTGTTATTTGGCAAATAATTTGGATTGCATACTCAATCCAATGGTCTGGTTACTTTAAACGTTTGGAAAAACACAGATTCATTGTAAAACATTTATTTAAATGTAAATCTTTATTATCTGTTTGTATATCATTATTTCACTAAACTATAATTATTACTTGATACTTGATGTTTGAAGTTCGCATAGTTGGTTACTCTTCGGGCAACCTCATTTGTTTATGGGTTGGTTATAAGTCATTCGAGGCGAAGGTTGCGATTCACAAATTTTTGTATATGAAAGGGAAGTATAGAGACGTGTTGGTGTGACGACCATAGTTATCATATGATATTGTTTTGGTTGTCTCATGTTGAAGTATAGTCATATCTTTGTACGTAGAAAATTTTTAGTCTTGATCTTCATAAATGGTTTATGTTAACTTGTATTCATTACACTCGTATATTCATGATTTTTAATATAATTCGTAACTACATTATTGTTAGTAAGTATAAGTTTCAAACTTTATACGTGGATTAAAAACATTGATGACTTAGAAACACGAATGGTACATTTCAATAGAACACAAAATGTCAATGTTATCATGCAATTTAAAATGATGTTATATTCAGTCAAGAAAATTGTTCATTTTGTAACATGATGTTTATATTAAAAGGTTTTAAACATCTTTAAAATGATACACTGGTAAGGTTTGAGATCCTTAGTGGGTGTCTCATGTTCGAACTCAACTTTCACTAGAAACCGTCTTGAGGTCGTTTATGCAACGAACTCAACTTTCGTTAGACAAATGTCTTGAAACTTGAAAGTCATTTATGTAAGTTGCGTTTTACCTAATTTCATTGGTTAATACGGTATAAAAGGAATCACATGAGTGAAATATTAAATAAGGGCTGATATGTGACATTTCTCTCATTATCTTAGTTGAAAACGATATGGGGAAAAGGAAAAGGATAATTAAAGATGGAAAATAAAGGTATTAATAAAATTGTGCAAAGAAATTCTATATGGGCTGGAAATAACTGGGCCAACAGAATGGACTGGGCCCATCAATACAACCTATAGACATGACCAATGACAATTGACAACTAATTAAGACATACATGACTGATGACCCTATGAATCTATGACTGTCAATTAATATTATGTAAGAAATTACATACACAAGTTAACTTATAAACCGCAATTACTACAAAGTAAATTGTAGTTGGTACCCTAGTTTATCAATTCTAAATTTCAGTTTACATTGTTACATACATACATACATTGTTATGGAAATATATAAATATCCAAATTCAATAATAAATCAGTTATTTCTAGGATATTGTTCTAATGTTTATATTATTTGTATTGCATAATATTTCTTACCTGAATTGGAGTTATGATGGGCTAAGATAGCTGGTCCATTGGGCTTGGTTGATGATGGATGGTGGGCTAATGGGCACGGGTGAATTGAAGGTCCCATACGTTTTCTTCATTGTACTGGATCATCTTATGGGCTATAAGTCTATAACCCAGACAAAGACACCTAAGGCCTAAGAGGATTTGATATTTATTTGGTATAACTAGTATTAAGCCCTCCGCGTTACAGCGGGAGGTGTAAAACCGTGTCAAGTAGCGTTAATGGCATACCATTGCTAGTGACGACCAACATCGTAAAAGTTTGTATTAAAAAAGAAATAAAAAGCGAAAAAAATAAAACCGAACAAAAAGTAGATGTAAAAGCGTTAAACCATGCAAGTGAAACATAAAAAAATAAGCAAGTCGATATAGGACCATTGTGTTGCGACAAGACCGCTAAACGAAGAAAAATAATTGTAAAAACGTAAAACCACACACGCACGTTACGGCGTGTTAACTCGAAAAATTTAGACCGAACATAAAATGAAAATTTTATAAGATATAAAAAGTATTGGGACTAAAGTTGAAAGTAAAAAAATATTAAAGATAGATTGTAAAACATATAAAAGTATTGGGTTAAAATAAAAAAATGATAAAGATTAAAAAAGAAACAAAATGTGAGTACAACCTATTAAATCATATTATATAACTTATAATGCATAAGAGAGTGATAATTAGTATATATATAATTTTAATTTTAAACACAACAAATTTAAGAGATCAAGCAATATTCATTATTGGAGTCTTTATCATCAACGTGCTTCAGAGGAGAGCAGTTCTTGTTAAGGTGTGAAGGCCTTTGGGCTTTCGGATGGAGTTATGGGTCTGGCCCATTGAAGCTTCCTAAAACCCTAATTATTCTTATATATAAAGCATGTCATTGTATTGTAATCTTGTCCCTTGAGGTTAATAAAATACCTAGTTGAAGAGAGAGGACGTAGGTCATCTTGACCGAACCACTATAAATTCTCGTGTTCTTATTGCTTTCGTGTGCGTGCGTAAAATATTTTGTTTATTTCCGCTGCGTAAAAATACCTAACAACTGGTATCAGAGCATCAGGCTCTTGAAGATTTTCGCCGCCACTGCTATCTAGGGTTTCTGCCGCCGCCACCTACGGTTTCCTCCGCAGCCGCCGCCACAGTACAGAGCGCGAACAGTGTTTTCCGGCGTGAACAGTGTGTTTCCGGCGTGAACAGTGTTTGCCGGCGTGAACAGTGTTTTCCGGCGTGAACAGTGTTTTCCGGCCGTGAACAGTGTTTTCCGGCCGTGAACCGTGTTTTCCAGCCGTGAACAGTGCTGACAGAATTTTTTCTGCTTTTTCAGTTGTTGTTCGGTTCTCGTTTGCTACTGCTGTTTTGGGGGCTGTTTTTGAGTGATTTTTTGCGATTAGAGTTCCGGCTGGGATATCTTGGAGTTGCTGGTTTTGCTCAGGTTTTGCAGGTGAAGCACCGGGTCGGGTGTTTCGGGTTCTAGGGTTTTGGTTGGAAGTACCGGATCTGGTTTGTCTATCCTTTGTTGACTGGTTATCAACTATTCAGCGTGCCTGCTTTGTTTATTTTGTCTCTGGTTTGCTACTATGGCTGAAGACGGGAAGACTGTGATCGAAAAGTTCAATGGCACTGATTTTGGTTGGTGGAAAATACAAATAGAGGCATTACTGTGTCAAAAGGATTTGGATATGGTAATGGAAAAGAAACCGGATAGTATTGAGAAAGCTGAAGAAGCAGTTTGGAATTCCAAGGACAAGAAAGCTAGAGCGGCTATTATGTTATCTTTGACGAAGAGCGTTGTTTTTAACATCATGAAAGAAACCACTGCAAGTGGTATGATGTTGGCTCTGTCAAATATGTATGAAAAGCCATCTGCAGCTAACAAGGTGTTCTTGATGAGAGAACTGTTCATGATGAGAATGAAAGAGGGAAACTCAGTCACCTCCCATATTAATGATCTGATGTCTATTCTTACTAGATTAGAATCAGTTGGAATAAAATTCGATAATAAGACTCGAGCCTTGGTGTTGCTATCTTCATTACCTGATAGTTGGTCCGGAACTGTAACTGCTGTTACAAATTCTATAAGGGCTAACGACATGACATTTGAAAAGATCAGAGACATTGTGATAGGTGAAGACACACGTCTGAAAAGTGCAAATGTTGGATCATCTTCTGAGATGTTACATGTTGGCAGGGGAAGGGAAAATAGCCGAGCCAGTAGGAGTCGGGGAAAGAGTTCAACTCGGACTCGAAAAAATGTGACGTGCTGGATCTGCAACGAGGATGGACATGTTAAGAGTTAATGTCTAAAGAAAAGTCTGAACACTGCTGCTGAGGATGTCAATGATGGTGACGTGTTAATTCTTGAGGCTGAAAACAGTTTGGACTCTTGGATCATGGATTTTGGTTCTTCGTTTCACGCCGTACATAGCAGTGAAATGATGGTGAATCTGAAAACAGGCGATTTTGGGAAGGTACGTCTCGCTAATGGTAGAATGCTTGATGTAATGGGCATGGGTGATATTGATTTGGTGACTCCATTGGGAACTACATGGAACTTGAAGAATGTCAAAGTGATTTTAGGTTTGAAGAAGAAATTAATTTCTGTTAGTAAATTAGATGAACAAGGACTGGAAGTCAAGTTTGGTGGTGGTAAATGGAGGGTGATCAATGGGAACCGGGTGATTGCTCGTGGTGATAAGCATGGGTCATTGTACATGGTGGAGGTACCTGCTGAGGGACTGATCAACCCGATTAAGCAAGTCAAAGTCGGGTTCGCTAAATCTGCTGCTAAGAGAGTTCATTTTGCAAACATGAAGTCTGGAGCAAAGATTATAGCTGAATGGGGTCATAAGTTTAAATCAGTCAGAAGATTTTATGACAGTGGGAGCATGGGGCATGTTCCGGGTACAGTCAAGAAGAATCGTTGGGTTTTGAAGACTACGACTGGAAAAATCTCTCCTGGTGATTGTTTGCTGAATTTGGAGAGTGTTAGTGGTTCTCGGTGTATCTCTGAATCTTGTGGATAGTGTAAACCAGTTGAGACAGAGGATGGGTCGCTGGTGGAATTTACCACGACTGCGTTGGAGCTCGGGGGAGCTTCAACGGGCCCTTTCAAGTAATTGATGAGAAGAGGCCTCTGCAACTAGGGGATTTGGATTGAAATCTTAGCTTGTTCTTTGGAATTGAAGGCTTGGAGGATTTCTGTTACTTGAAGATTACTGATGACAAGGTTGCTTTGTACTTAGATGGCTAGCTGGAGTATTCCAAGGCCTTTAAGTGGGAGATTGTTAAGGTGTGAAGGCCTTTGGGCTTTCGGATGGAGTTATGAGCCTAGCCCATTGCAGCTTCTTAAAACCCTAATTATTCTTATATATAGAGCATGTCATTGTATTGTAATCTTGTACCTTGAGCTTAATAAAATACCTAGTTGCAGAGAGTGGACGTAGGTCATCTTGACCGAACCAATATAAATTCTCGTGTTCTTATTGCTTTCGTGTGCGTGCGTAAAATATTCTGTTTATTTCCGTTGCGTAAAGATACCTAACAGTTCTATCGTCATCTTAAGTATCGTCATCTTGAGTGGAAGCTCCATCTCTTTCTCTTTTCATCTCAGGCTGTTTGTTACAGTAAATTTGATGTATACTTCAGTTAAATTGTTCTAGTTTAAATCTTATGGAATACAGATATGTTCATTTTAATAATAAAATATATGTTAAGTTAACCCCGCTAGTTTTTTGATGACATGGATTGTTTTTTGTAACATCTCGTATTTTACGTTAAATAAAAAATTTAAGGCGTTTAAACTTATGAACTATTGTGGTCATATACGAAACTTATAGGTGGCTCATACATATTACGTTGATTTGTCTTTTAATCCTTTAAAAGATTATAATGAGTATAATTATATAATAAATAATAATAATAATAATAATAATAACAATAATAATAATAATAATAATAATAATAATAATAATAATAATAATAATGATAATAATAATAACAATAATAATGATAATAATAATAACAATAATAATGATAATAATAATAATATCCAGGGGCTGTTTTGTAATTGTTGAAACCTGAAAACTAAGTTTATGACATGAAATAATAACTTTCAAACCACAGGGACCATTTGTGTAAATGTTTTTTTAAAAAACACCCAAACCGCCCCCCTCTCCCCGTCGGACACTCAACGCCGGCCACCGAACTCCGGCGAGCCCACAACGACCAATTTACTCCATTTTAAACAAATTAAACACCCTGACAACCTCATGTGCAAGATTCGAACGCGTGCTCAAGATTAAATTGAAAATCTCAGTGCGATTCGATCTCTGTTCTTCCTCGCGTGGTCGACAGCTTTTAGCAGTCCATCGATCGCACTACACATTATATTAATCCAATTAAACACGCGCAAACAATCGTATATCTAATCTCAATCAGTTGTTAAACTCAATTCCATCCGAAGCACAATCAAACACTCATACCCGATCATCATCTTCATTGTCAACCTGCAACTCAGACAACCACTACCTTCCGAGCTATTTCAGCATCAATTGATAAAAGGCTTTCCATCCTTGAGACCATTCGGAGCTACCTATGCAACGAATTTGATTATCATTCTCATTTGCATCTCGAATCAAACACCCCCTGCCGCGGCCTGTTCTCGAGGTTCCTCTCCCCAAATTGAACTCAATTCAGGTAAGTAAACGTACCATTATGATCGTTAAACCATGGGGAATAAAAGCCCGATGATCTTCGGTGTTAACAACAACGAATTGGACCTCAATTGGGTGAGGATCGAACTGGGGCTCAATCGGGAATCATGGTTTAATCGAGGTAGAGTTTAAAACAATTAAAAACCGAGACCTAATGCGGCCACGGCCTTTGGTTCACCGGTTATGCATGCACAATATACACTGGAGGTCCCGGGTTCGAACCCGGCAACCCCCATATATTTTTTTAAAGGCCTTTTTGGCCCTTAAAATTGTAAAAAAAATTCTGAAAATTATTGAAACCAGTTTTATAAATTTTAAATATTTTCCTTTACTTCAAACCAATTTCTGCAAATTTAATTCTTATAATATCTTAATATTTTATTTTATTTTATTAAAAAAAATAATAAAACTAGTTAAATAATTTATAAGATAGACTTCAAAAGTTGTTTATCTTAACAAAACATTACAATTGGATTATTTTCATGTTTTAGTTATTAATTATTATTGTTTCAAATAATGAATAATTATTTGTCTCAAATAATAAATAATAAAAGTTTGTAGAAATTATATATTTTATAATTTCATAAATCATTCTAAAATATTATTCTCTTATAAAATATACTAACTAAGGCTTAGATTAATAATTCGTTATTAATCAAAACGTTATTCCAATTAATTTTAAATAATTATAAAGTTTTATATATATTAAACCTTATCAATTTTCATACTTAAATTCATTCTTAAAATACTTAAACACATATATAAAATTCTCCTAATGGATCAAAACGCGAATAATTACTTTATAAATTTAATTACTCGACAAAACCTCACAATTCCAATTAAACCTTAGTTCACGTTAAAACATTAAAGCTTATTATTAAGACTTTAACCTTGAGAATATATATTTACATATTTAGGTGCCTTGTAACCTTGAGATTATTCGAGGAAAATAAGTTCAAAGTTAGCAGTGACTGTATATATTTTTTTAGTTGAAATTAACCCTGATCAATAAATAAAAGTTGAGATTATTAAAATCAAATAACTTTTTTTTTATTGAAGAAACCCAAAGGCCACTTAAAACTAATAATAATTTAATTATTTTAACCTATTAAACTGAAAAACTCATTAACATGTCGTTAGTATATTCCACTTTCATTTAAGTAATCTAAAGTTCTAAACCAATTTGAAATTCAAAAAAAAAAGGGGACTAAGCTACCGAGGGGCTAAAGATCGATCAGCTCCTCTGACAGGAGAGTATCATGATTCACTTAAATAAGTAAATTAGATTATTTTTCTACAATACGTTTGTTTTATTTGTTGGTATAACTATTGATATCGTATTGTATAATTTTTATATATGGAATATTGACTTTATATTATAAGGGTTTATTTTTTCTACTCGTCTAGAGTTCAAAAGTTTTTGGTAATTCTTGGGGATGACGATGACCCTGCTAGAAATTGTGTGTTTGCCTATAAAAGAAAATGCAATAATACTAAATAACTTGTATAAGATAATTGTTTGATAAGGAATTTGCTCTTTTTCTAAAAAAAAAAGGAGGTACGAATAAAGAGTATTTTCAGTTTTCACTTTCTTTTTCTCTTAGAAAGAATAATATGATTGTTTAAAAGCTTTCGACAACAACATTCTTTACAGTTTACTCCGTGTACTTTATTTGTTTTTTCTGGTTTTCGTAAAGGAAGTTAAAGGAAAAAAGCACTTAAAAATACCCTTCAACCAAACGGTCACTCTTTTTCTATATGTTTAAAAAACAATTCATTGGTTGGAAACAAAAACATAAAAACATATTGTATATATCCTTAATCATAGGGATGGATGATGCTTACAATATGCTTATATTGCAAGTTTTATTATTACTTTTTATAATTGCTGATATATTCATGTACAATGTTTTCCTATATAATTTTTATTTTTTTCATTAGATTATAAAAATCTATTAAAATCACGTTAAATGACCGTGATATTCTTGATCTTGTGGGAAAACAAAAGCACTCGCTCCTCTTCTTAAAATTAAGAGTAGATGGTTGTATAATTGTATAAGTCGTTTTAAAAAGAAAACACGAAAATATTCTCTCTTTAGGCATTGACGTTGGCAAGCCCCCTCTCCAATTCTTGTCATATCACATTAACCACACGGTCATATTTCGCGCCCGCAGTGTTGCCACCATGGTTTTGAAAACCGGACCGGTTGAACCGATTTTTTTTTGTAATTTTATATTTATTTGTAATTTTTAAATATATTTATAAAAAATAATTATAATTTTATCCGGTTCTAATATACGGTCCGACCAGTTAAACCGCGAAACAATTATCACAAAACCAAGAAAACAAATTCTATACCAATATACCATCACAAAACAAATCCGTGAAACAATTATCACAAGATATCAATTCCAAAAATATTAAAACAATAAACAACAATAATAACACCAGAGTACACACATAGTGCAGCCATTGATAAACACATAACAACTCTCCAACACATAACGATCATGCACAAGCTTCTCTTCTGCGAGCCATTGCGAAAAAGATCTCGATATCGGCGACTGAAAATACCCGTTCGCCGGCGGCTTCTTCTGCTTCAATCGAACCGCCTTCTTCTTCGGTGCCGCCGGACACTTCACCGGACCACCGTACGCATTGCGTTTCGGCGTCCGGCAACCCTCCTCCGGCGACAAATAACCACCATCAATCTCCATAATCAATGGTTAAAAAATTAGTGCAAATTTGTGGGATTGAATGTTATGATATTGGGAGTTTAAATTGGAGGCAAAGAATGGGGTTTTATGGATGATCATTTAGACATTTAGTGGCTTGTTGCAGAAGCTGCTATTTGAAGCGTTGGAGGGTGAGATCCTACGTGGATCCTACGTGGATATTATTAAATGGAGTGAGTTTGATTAAATGGTGACACGTGGCTGTATTAAAAAAATGAAGTTTCTGGTACGGTTGGGATGAATATATTCGAATCTGGGCCACGGTTTCTTTTTTCCCGCCTTTTTTTATTCTTTTTATAGAAATTACGATTGTTTCTTTTGGGATAAAATCACCGTAACTTGTGAAACAAGTTTTCGGTTAAAGATAATATCTTTTTAAGAAAAAGATTATTTTGGACGAAAAAAAAAGTTTGCGTGATTTTTCTTGGAAAAAATACCAGGTTGTACATTTTTTAAAATTAATTCGTAACTCCTTTAAGTTTTCTCTTTTTTTATTTGAATTCTGAGTTACACAAAAAAGGTTTGAATTATTTAATAACTCTTAGATATATTATAATCTACGAGAATCAATCTTAATAGTTTATATTTTTTAAGTTTTATACTTTTTATATAAGTTTTGTATAGTCCATCAAGTAACATAAGAAAACTATCAAAGTAATGTTTTTATATCATTTTTAATTTTTATCTGTTTAGCAAAATATGTGTAGATAAAATATTATGAATTACACATGTATAGAAATAAGTATAAATAAAATCCGTTCATTAGTTTTTTTGAACTTCAAAAGAGACGGGTGAACATTTTATTTCAATAATTGTGTATATAAATTATAAAAAAAAATTATGCATTGACAATAGTCTTCACAACTATAAAGATATACGTGAAATCTTTATTAAATCTAACCCTAAAAAAGATGTTGATAAATATACGTTATCTTCACTTTTAGTAGATGTATCCTCTTTAACTTTATTAGATATTTAGATTAGATGGGTGGTAGTCGTTACAGGCTCCCCTGGTTCTCTGGTTGTCACATCAACATTACATCATATTTTTATCTTCCCCAATTTTTCGTATTTTGCATAGTGTCATCCCAATTTTTCACATTTCTCATCATACTTTCGCCGTGTGCTATGTGAGTAATATGGTATAGGGTGCATGGCCCCAACCCATCCGGTGAATTCCGGTTATTATTCTCCGATTCAAGGGTTTTTTTTTTCCCCGAAACCGGAGGGGTGGTGTTTCCATCCGGCTCCTGGATTTCCACATCCCTCCCCCGATTTCACTCTATGTCCTCTTATATCAGCAATATATCCTTTCATCATGCTAAAAGACAAGAAAACTATCTTCGTTTTGATGTATTTTAAAAAATACACTATAAATTATTTTTCTAGCTATAAATTTGTGATGTGAGTATTTTACTCTTCTTAAAATTAAGATTAATATGTGTTAACATGAGTGGTCTTTGGCTCACAAAGAAAACACCCTGAACTTACTCGATGCCAAATATAATATGTGAAATGAGTATCGAATATTACATAACGTGTGAAATGCTTAGAGGTTTTTTTGTGATATTGGTACCTACGTAGTAGATACGTTCATAAGAGTCATGAAAAAAATATTTTCTAATTTCTTAAAGATAATTTGAGGATAATATAGATCTAAGAATGTGACATATTATTTGGTGGGTTGCTTTATTTATTCGATTATTCGATGCTTATTCTGTAATTGTATGACCCATGGTTTGGGTCCCACGACGGTGACTTGTGGATTTGTGTGGTTCATCCTCCAGATTTTTTTTTTTTTGAAAATCAGACTTCATTAAAAACACGAACCAGGAATCTCCAAGACGGAGACGCCCGCTCGAAGTTACATTACCTCAATACAAAATGACTTCCAACCTTTCCAATCAACCTTCCCCCCATTAAATCTATTCCTATACCACAAATAACCCAAAGACTTGACATCAGACACAATCTTCGGGACGTTGATCTCCTCATTATTGAATATTTTCCCATTCCTAGCTTTCCAGATAGCCCAACACGTCAAAATGATCACACCATAGACAAGCTGATTCCGGACATTAGACCCATTCACAGTAGTTGCCAGAACTAAAATATCCCGAAAGGAAAACATGAAACCTTTTGGAATGTTACACCAATTACATATTGCATCCCATACGCCATTCGCATAAAAACAAGCTGAGAAGATGTGATCCGTGCTTTCTTTCGCCTCGCCACACATTGAACAATTAGAGTCCCCAAAGACAATATTCCTTCGCGCTAAGGCTACCAACGTGGGGATTCTATCTAAATTGGCCCTCCACATGAATAAATTACATTTGTTAGGAAGCCACTTACACCATTTATACACATTATCATTCGACCTGACCGCCTCTTGAATCAACCATCTTCGAGTTTCTTTAACCGAAAAGTCTTTATTATCCCTGTTGTTCCATACCCAATCATCCGATCTGTTATTCAGCCGCACATCACTTAGAGCCCGATGACAGTCCAGCAGTTCTTGAACTTCCACTTCCGATTCCGGATATCTAACCCAATTCCAATTAATCGGACCACCTGCAGCATCGACTATCCTTTCATTTACCGTGCACCATTTATCTCTATCGAGACGAAAAATATTAGGGAACAGATCACGTAACGGAACTTCTTTCACCCACGTATCAATCCAAAACTTAATATCCGTTCCCCTACCAATATCACCCCGCACCATATTGATAAACTGAGTCCCTTGAACCTTTGTTCTATAACCAATACTCACAATTTTAGCCCAAGTGCCACGGCTATTGGCACTAACCGGGAAGGCGTCCCATTTTCTTCTTGTCAAATGTATCGCGTCAATCAACCTCTTCCATAAGGCGTTTCGCTCAGCCTTGTATCGCCATAACCATTTCAGAATCATAGCATTATTAATCTCCTCTAGTTTACTCAAGCCCAGACCACCATTTTCCTTTGATTTTGTAACTTCTTCCCAGGCCACCCAATGAGTCTTTCTAACTTCATCACTCCCACCCCAAAGAAACCTTTTAATAATGCCTTCTAGCTTATGAATAACCATCACCGGCGCCTTGTATAGCGAAAAATAGTAGGTCGGCAAACTTTGTAAAACCGATTTAATTAACACCACCCTCCCCGCCATCGATAATGTATTTGCCTTCCACTTGGATAACCTTTTTTTAAAGACATTTACAACCGGCTCCCAATTATTAACTCTACCCATATTCACACCAACTTGGATTCCCAAATATTTAAACGGAGTACAACCCGAACAACAGCCCAAATTCTCAGCTTCGTTTTTGACCAACTGATCGCTAATACCCACTCCAAAAAGAGTAGATTTGTTAATATTAATACTCAATCCGGAACACATGTGGAAAATACGTAGCATTCTTCTGAGAGCTAAAAGATTAGGTCTAGACCATTCACCCATCACCATGGCGTCGTCCGCATATAAAAAATGGGAAATAATAGGACCTCCATCTTTGATGTTCACACCATGAAACGCTCCCACGTCACAAGCTTTTCTAAGAATACCAGAAAAAGCTTCCATGACTATAATGAAGAGAAATGGGGAAATAGGATCGCCTTGGCGTAACCCTTTACCACACCCAAACTCAAAAGTCGGAGAGCCATTAACTAGAACTGAAGATCTAGCTGAAGCAAGAATACCATGAATCCAATTGCACCAAAGATCCGGGAATCGCATTTGTCTCAAGACCGAAAGCAAAAACTCCCAATTAACATTATCGTAAGCTTTCTTAAAGTCGATCTTGAACATAAATAATTCTTTTCCTTTTCGCTTCGCCCATTCCAATATCTCACTAATCATCAAAGGCCCGTCCAAAATATATCTCCCCGTCAAAAACGCCGATTGCGTTTCATAAGTTATGTCACCCATAACCATTCTCAACCGATTCGCCAACGTTTTAGAAATCACCTTGCTGATCATACCAATAAGATTAATAGGTCTGTACTCACCAAGAGAAACTGGATCCGAAACTTTAGGAATAAGAGTAATAAATGACGATCCCGCTCCTCGACTAATGGTCGCCGTATCTGCAAACGAACGGAAAATCTGCACAAAATCATTAGATAATAAACTCCAATATTTCTTGACAAATCGAAAATTAAACCCGTCCGGTCCTGGAGCTTTATCACTTCCACAATCAAAGACCGCTTCCTTTATCTCGCTTTCCAAAAACGGAGATATCAATTTTCCTGCCATCTCATCCGAAATCACCCGCAACCCATAACAATCTAAAACCGGACGAACCTTCATATTCTCGGTAAATTTATTTTTGAAAAACCTGAAAACTTCTTTTTTAATAAGAGAAGGCTTGGTAACCCATTCACCATTGATCATTAACCCCGGAAAAGAATTGGACACTTTGCGTTTATTGATGATACCGTGAAAATAATGCGTATTCTCGTCACCTTCCTTAGCCCATCTAACTCTCGCCTTTTGTCGAAGATCTTTCTGATTTAATTCTTCCAGCTCTACAATTCTCTTTTTCGCTTGCTCATAAACCCACTGCTCTGCCTCTGAAAAATCCCGCTCCTCAATGACTTCATCCAAATCAGCCATGTCTTGGATGAGGTTCGCGTACTCCACCCGTTCTTCCCTTCTTATTTTTTCTTTCCATGCCATAATAGCTTGCCTCAAGCATTTCAATTTATGCATCAACTGAATGTCCGGGTTACCATTTCCATTAAACTTCGAACAAGTATCGATAACTAACGTATCAAAATCTTCACGTTGCAACCAAGAGTTAAAGAACCTAAAAGGTTTAGGACCATAATTACGATCCTCCACCTTCAATAAAAGCGGGCTATGATCCGAACATTGTCTAGGGAGAGCACGGTACTCCGCATTTGGCCACTCGGACATGACACTCCAAGAAACAAAAATCCGATCTATCCGACTACATTTGTTCCCAACCACATAAGTAAATTTGCGACCACGAAGATAATACTCATGTAAGCACGCCTCTTCCAAAAAATCATTGAAGTCGTTAGTCATAGCCAAATTGAATTTCGAGTTTCGACGCTCCTCTTTATCACGAACACAATTGAAATCACCTCCGACTATGACCATACCATTAACACCCCCAAGAAACCTCAATAACTCTTCCCACAACGTCTTCTTATCCGGTTTTTTTTGTGGCGCGTAAACATTTATGACACACAACTCTTTGCTAGTATCTTTAATCACCCCCCGAACTGCGAGAAAATACCGATTTTTAACCACATCAAGCATGACAAACTTCTTAATGTCCCAAAATGAAACTAAACCACCCGATCTCCCAGATGACTCGACCCATTCCACTCCAAAGTTGTCATTTCCCCAAAACCTACTCAAGTCCACCCCATCCATATGAGAAAATTGAGACTCTTGCAGTAAAATAAACGAAGCACTATTTTGAATCCGAATATTCCGCACCCACTCTCCTTTCCGGTCATTCCCCAGTCCTCTAATATTAATAGAGATCACATTCATTGAAAATCCAATTGAACACCTTCGTTCGCTACCTCCAGAGCAATAGCTTCTTCAAAATTACCCATATTTTCAGCTCCTAGCACTTTAGCCAATGCAATAGTTTCCCTAACCTCACGACTCTGAACAAAATTAACTTGCCTTTCAGACTCCTCAGTACTACTCGGCCTTGATTGTCCATCATTCACATATGTGGTTTCACCTTCTTCATTATTCATCATAGCCTCATTATTAAGATCTGGTGTCAAAAATTCCCCGTCTTGATCATTAACCTCCGTTACTTTAGACATCGTACTCAAATCCGGAAAAATGAAACTATCGATACCAAAAGGATCATCCCCATCTCGTAATCTTTTCTTAGCCCTATCCGGATTCGAATTCGAGTTAACTCTCCCCAAGGATGACTTCTTTTTGGTTCCAAACCTCCTCCTTTTCTTCGAGTAAGTTGAACGATATGCTTCAGCTACTTGACTGCGTAAACCATCGCCTTCATTTGCATTATCATTTCTATTCACCGGGCTACCTTCACACACCTTGTCACCATCATTATCATTGCCTTGATCCTCCATAATTGTCTCCCCCTCGTCGTGTCCCCGCGTATTTTCAATGGGAGCGTCCACTGACTTCATAGGCCCTTCACAATCCTCTTCTTCATGAATATCAACGATGCACTCCGGAACCCAACCCGCTTCCTCCTCCTCAATTAACACCTTACATCTAACTTGTTGCCATTTCAAAACACAACTTTGTTTGGTCTTCTCTACATCATTAACAAGAATTCCCACCACAGCATATGAAAGATCCTTCCCTTCCTCTTCAAATTGCAGCTATGACATCAAAAACTTGTGGTTTTGATAATGTTAAAGGGACCCCATGAATTTTTATCCACGCAATTCTCTCCACATTCATTACTTGACCGTTCCAAACATCACACGACTCCAAAAATAACTCCCAACCTTGTTTGTCGTCACGAAAAGCATCCCTTTCCATCTTGTCCATGAATACCAATAAAACCGTGAAACCCCCCACATAATGAATCTTAACTTTGTGTATTGTCATATTACTCAACTTTTGTCGTAGACTGATCAAATCATTATAACCTTTTACCTTAGCCACCAACCCATAATCATAATACTCGTCAAAAGCCCCATGTCCCCATCAATATTAATTTCCGGCACCCCAACCCCAACCTCCTTATTAAGTAAAGTATCCATGAACGAACGAGAACCACTTACCATGTTCACATGTTGATCCACGGCTTTCCTTTTATCCGTAGCCCTCTCAGTTTCTACCCCAGTCTCCTGTTGATCATTCACAACCGGTTGCCACACCTTATCATCAGACTTCTTCGCTATCGGATCGTTAACGAATCTTGCAGGAGAAACAAATAGCTTATAACTTCCTATCCATACGTCCTTTAATCGGTACTCCAGATCAGTCATGTTTCTATCAATCTTGAACGTAACAAACCCAAACCGCTTTCCTAGACGATCCAGTTTTCTAGCAATATACGTAGCTTGCACCTTTGCGTATGTATTGAAGACCTTGGCCAGATCTGCCGATGAACACCTATCCGGCAGATTTGATACAAAGAACTTCACTTCCCCTGTTGAAGCATTGGATCGATGAGCGTTATTGTTAACCCTACCCCTCTTAGATGGCACATCGTACCATTGGTTGACCTTGAAACGCTCCCTTGCCGCCATCGGTGAGAGAAAGCCCCGTATCTAATCTGCTTGAGGTTCTGTTGGTCGATGGCTCTGCTGCTCGATGGATCTGCTGCTCGCTGGAGGGATCTGCTGGAGGGATCTGCTGCTGGAGGGATCTGCTGTGGTGGTTGCCGGACGTCGGCGTTGCTGCCGGAGACGAATGTAAGAGCCGGAGGAGGAGTGACGAAGGCGATGATGATCGTACACGAAGATGAATCTCGATGGATCTGCTGCTCGCTGGAGGGATCTGCTGGAGGGATCTGCTGCTGGAGGGATCTGCTGTGGTGGTTGCCGGACGTCGGCGTTTTATATTGTATGCATTTTATTGTAAATAGTTATATATATATATACTCTAATAATAAATAAGTGTATGTATGCATATAGAAGTGAGTATGATAGAGCCAGATTCGGGATAAACGGTCTCCCAAGATAATAGTCGTTTGTAGTAGACAAACACTGCTAAAACTAAAATAAGAACTAGACTAGAACTTGATTCAATTTCTCCTCTATTCTTTCCAATGCAAATATTACAATCTAAATAGAAACAAATGACTAAACATGGGTACTAAATTTACAATAGATAATCGGAACGTGTAGACTGGATTAGTTTCTCCTTAGGCTGTTGATGCTCGGACGGCTAATGTCAGGCTCGTATAAGAGTACTTCAAACAAAAACCGTTGTTTTAAAAAATCACAAAACAAATAACACTAGCAATCAAATCAATTACTAAGATAAACTCGGTGTAAAGTTTGTAACAATAAGCTGTAGGTTAATTAGGTTTTGGAGGGGCAGTGAGGGAATCAATTATCAAGTTTCATTAATCTTTAAACCCAATTATATTGTTTTCAAGGCATTACTTTTTCATTTTAATCTAGTTTCATTGATCTTTAAACCTAAGTAACTTTCTAGTATTCATTTTACAAAATATCAATTAATTAATTTTTCTTAATTTGAGTAAAATATTAATATATTATTTTTTTTCCCCTGAAAATGGTGTCTTTAAAGGATCTAATAATGCATTATGTGACAAAAGTTGTATACATGGTGCCTCTATCCCCATTTGCATGGTGCGTTTAATCGTATATCGTTATCAATATGTGTCAAAAATTTTCATATATAAATAGACATAAATACTCCTTTTTCATAAAATCACGCATTTATATACTTGTTGACTCCTCTAGCCTTCTTACATTATTAATTTTTAATTAAAAAAGGTTTTCTTATGGAACCAGCTTATGTGCATTTTATAACGAGATGATCATAGATTGTTTTGACATAATTGTTAATTGTTTTAATACATCTTCACTTTTTGGCATCTTATCTCTGTTTGGCCACCTGTGTCATCCACTCATTCGATATCATTACAAACAAATCTAATCATGTTTGTGGACAATCATGTAAATTACAAGACAATACTAAAATAGAATAACATAGTTTTGATTTACCATTTACACATTTTTTAACAGCATAGTTTTTATTACCAATTTTAGATATTTTTACCAACAAATTTACAGTATCTACTCTACAACTATTCTACAAATTTTAAATTCATTACAACTGAATTCTATAGTTTTTAAATTCATAACTTTTAATTAGAAAGTAAACCACTAATTTACCATCAGAGTGTTTCCCTTGAAACAAGAGTTTCTATATTCATAACGTGTATTACAAATATAACTAAAATACACATAATTAATTTTCAATTTCCTTTTTGTATGAGTTTATTGTGTTGGATTGAATTGGCAAATATATATTCGAATGACCCACATAATTTCCCGTTTTTTCACTTGGTTTCGATTATTGTATAGGAGATTAGATTTCCTATCTTTTATCAAACATCTATAATTGAATTATACCATCTTATAAAGTTTTAGTTAAATTCTTTTATAAAACGGCTTAACTCACACGCTCTCTACTCTTAAATCTATATATTGTTCATCAATCCCAATCATTTAAGGAGAACATCTTTATTACCTGAAATGATAACGCAGGTCCTTTGGTGAGAGTTTTATTTAATAAGCAAAAAATTTTATTTAAATGTCTTTAGACGATGTAATTTTATATTTATTAGTTATTTAATAACTAGTAGATGTAAACCAATGCGTAGTGATTTTAGCATATATAATGGGAAACTATTAAGGCTCGTTTTAAACTAAAGTGATTTTAGCATATATAAAAATAAACATATTACTATATTTATTAATCGTATATAATTTTTTGAAAAATCAGCAATCGTTTGCCGACGTATAGAAGTTTCGATATCGAAAAATATCAATATTCGATATCAATATATTTATGATATACATATTACTATGTTTATTAATCGTATATAATTTTTTCTTTTCAAATTTAAAGTATCGTTTTCCTCTAGATTATAAAATAGAAAAAAGATCAAATAACGTAAGCAATGTCACAAATTTTGTTTTTTCCCCCTAAAATACCGTATCTTATTACGTAAGAAACAATCTTCGAAATGATTGTAATCTTGTAGACAATATTTGATGATAAATAATTTAATGATATAATAATAAAGGATACGATGATTAATGGTTTAGTTGGTGAGTCTAGTGAGTGGTTTTGAAGACTGCTCGAGTGTGTCCATTTTATAATACAGAATATAATAACTAGTAATTATCTCACGATTAAATATTTAATTCTATATGTGTAATGATAAATATAATACGATAAATTGTCACTACATACGTTGAATTTATTAAAGATTTAAGTTGAAGTAAAATTATCATATTGCAAATTTACAGCGACAACTCAATTTTGAGAACAAATCACGTCATATTAATGGTTTAATCGCAAATTTACACTGAAACGTAGATAAAAATAAACACAACATATTAATATATTCAAAACTTAACAACACATCAAAAGTTATAATAGAAAAGGAGAAAAATGATAAATGAGCACGTGCCAAAAGATTATTGGGAATAAAAAAAGAAACAAAAATATAAGGTATAAAGGATAAGTGTGATTTAAGTTGGAAGGAACGTATTATAACTTCATGAGAGGATAAATTGTAACTTTTAATTCACATACTTAAATGGTTTGTACTTGTGGCTTAATTATAAGATAGTGTTTAGTATGAGGTAATGAATGTAGAAAGGAGATACACATTCAAGGTAATGAAAAGAAGAGTTTATTTGTTATAGGGTAATGAAATTAACAAGTGAATGAAATGAATGACAAAAAAAATGCATAAAAGAATGAAAATCATTATCATTTTGTTATCCTATTTCGATTACTATAGATGAATATAACAAATCACTAATTAGTGTTATTTGACAGGCGGGATAAGACGAAGAATAAAATACAATTAAATGAAGACCGACAAATATACATTTGCGTCAAAACTAAAAAAAATTAACAAAATAATTATAATAAATTTATACTAAGAAAAATATAATCTACTTAACTTAAAAATCATCAAAAAGTTTCTAATTAATGAAACTAAAAAAACATCCATAATTTATCAATTAAAATAAACTAAATATAACTTTCATTGCATATCACGTCAAACATGTTTTTACCCATCCAAGTAAGTTTGTGGTTTTCTTTAACTTTAAGAAGATTACCATCCACTCCTCATTCCGTACAAGCTTGCATAAATCTTATTACACTCACGAACAGTAAAACCCACAATTTTATTTCTCTACGCAAAAAATTGTTATGCAATGCATCTCTATTGTTCTCCGTTACCAAAACTCTATTCAATGTATATGTAGCCCCCATAATGTCTACACATCAAATCTACTCACTCTTTCATACTATTTATTAAAAATATCAGTTATTACATAGTTTTCTCTTTCTGTGTGTATTTGATTCTTCTTTAGAAACAACATATGAAGGGTTGTTTAATGATTAATCATTCACTAAATCCATCTCCTATAGCCTTTGGTTCTACTCTATCCATGTCGTAAAATACCAACATATGTTTGAGCTTCTCTACCTGTTACCTAATTCTTACCAAATACAATACACAAGTACCAATAGTGAGAAAAGCTCTTTCTTTTTGTTTTATTATATTTTTACGCACCTAACAAGTTACATCATCACAATCGAAGTTAACAAAATATAAAAATCATAATATAACAACAAAGTAGCCATAAATCATTATATATACCATAAAGATTAAATTCTATACCTCAATTACATATGTAAAAAACTATAACTATAAATGATTATACATTTTTGTATATAAGCTTACAAACAAGTTAGGAAGCATAGGGTATATCATTTTATAATCCCAGACAAAACTACATTTATTGTCTCATGTTAGCATATTATGCATGGCATACCTTTCACTCTTTAATGTCTTTACAATAACTTTATATGTAGCTTTGCTTTTATGTCAATTTCAGAAAGTGAGATTGCTAGTTGTTGCTCCATCACATTGAATAAGCTAGGTTTAAACAAATTATTTGATTTGTAATTAGAAATTAAATTGAGAATATTAAACATGGTTACAACAGGCTTCTCATCTCTCTTTTCATTCGATTTGTTTTGTTTTATCCTAAACCCCTTTCAAAATCAAACAATGATTCCATATAATTCAGCAAAAACATTACCTCTTGATGATGATGAATTCATACACACAAATAATGATGATGCAGATGACAAAAATCTTAGCTTACATGTGAAACATATCAAAACAAATGGGACTTCTAATCGATAGACAAACTTTGAATAAAATATGACAACATTAATGTTTAACGCATGAACATCTAAACATCATTGATTTATTAATATTATTATGTTTTTGGTTATGTTATTTTCTTAATGTTTATTAAATGGATTTTTTTGGAATGAACTTGAATGTTTTTATGTTATTGTTATCTTATGTTTGTTATACAACATTGATATTTTCATGTGAAGATATGGCGTCACATTATAATTCTGAAAATAATGCATGAAAAAATAAAAATAAAAAAGGAATGAGAAACTTGTTGGAATCATGCTCAATATGCTCAATTCGTGTTCTAATTACAACTCGAATAATTGGTTTATGCGATGAAACTAGTAATCTTACTTCCCAAACATGGCATAAAAGCAAAGCCACATATAGTCACGTGGGCCAAAGAGTTATTGGTCTGCTGTCCATGATATGCTAGCATGAAACAATACGAGTGGTTTTGGTCGGGATATAATAACAACATACTTGACGCTCAACATGTTTGGCAAGCTTATATACATATATACATGTAATGTATAATCATTCATTTTTGTAGTTTTTATAAATAGAATTAAGATATGGAATGCACATTATATGGTTTATTAATGCATTGATGCTACTTTGTTCCTACATTATTGTTTTAATATTTTTTAGCTTGATTATGATGATATATAGCTTGTTAGGTGCATAAAAATACAGCATAATGGAGAGGAAAGAGATATTCCTTAATAACGGGATTTGTGTGCTGTATTTAGTAAGAATCACAAAACAAAAGAAAAGCTAAAACAGCTGCTCATATTTTATCAAACGTAAGCAGAGAAAAACTAGAGGCTACAGTAGATGAATTAGATGATAATTAGCCACTAAACAACATTTCATATATTGCTTCTAAAGAAAATTCAAGTACACAACGAAAGAGAAAAATACATAACTAGAATCCTCTAATGACCAGCTCAAAAACCCGTCAGAAATGCAGAGATTAGAGTGCTACAAATACATTCAATAAAGTTTTGAAATGAAGAGCAATACAGATGAACTGCGTTTAACCTTTTTACAGAGATGAATAAAGTTGAGGGTTTTGTCTATTCGTGAGTTGGACACGTTGTATATGCTACAAAGAATGTAGAGTTGATGGTAATCTTTCCTAAGGTTGATGAAGACGCAAACTTGAATGGGTAAACGACATGTTTGACGATACCGTTAGACGTGATATATTAGAACTTTGAGTTGTTTAAATTTATTTCGATTGGTATAGTTTAAATGTTTTTAAAATTTCATTAGTTGAAAACTTTTGGATGACTTTTTAAAATTTTTAGCTAAAATATTTTATTTCTTATAAAAACAAATTTATTATAATTTATGTAGTTACATTGATAAGTTTTCTTTATTTTAAGACGTGGCTATTTTTGTCATTTTAAATTAATTGTATTCTATCCTCCTTATTACCCGGCATATCAAATATCAAAAAGTGATAACTTAATTCATTCGGGTAATACACATGATAATTGAATGATAATAATCTATTCATTCTCTTGCCCATTCCCTCTCCCGTCAATTCCATTACCTCATAACAAAAACAAAATTGTAAGACACTGAGCAAATCAGACAATACCATGGTCGTCGTTGGGGTTCTATAATATGGTACCAAAACCGATTTATGTGTATTTTAGTATTTAGAAGTTCACAAGAGCTTTCTATTAGAAGAAAATTTTATGCAAATGATAGTAAACATTAGATGTGTATAAAATGCAAAAACTAATGGATACTTGGCATAACAAACTGCAATAAAACTACTATGGTTACATGATTAACATGACATTATCACGATACTATAGCGCAATAAATCAATTCAAATTATGGAGTATGGATAGTTACCTGAAAAGTGTAACTAATGCAATTCCTGGCAAATCAAGTAAATCTCCCTAGAGTTTGATCTTGTAGCTTTAGGCCTCAACCATGATGACTTTCTAAACAAAGACTTGCAGATCTTGCTCAACTCTACAACCACCAAATATTCATAAACAACCACTCATTCAACAATGAAAACTGATTATGAATTTGTTACAAATATAACACCAAATATAACACCAATATCTTCTATTTGTTGCACGTGTCAATCATCTACCAAATTCTTACGACTTTTCTCCGGGTGAAAAATATACCTTTTGTATCCTCGCTCTCTAGAAGCTTGACAATAAGGTGTCCACCGGTTTTAAGTATACCAAAGTCATCTTCTTTGTTGAGTTGCTTTTCTGTGTTGCCGTCTTCCAAGGGCATATCGGGTAATTTAGATCCACCAAGGGCCAAATCAAGAGCCCGCATTCCTAATTCCATGGATAAAGCTGCATCTCTTGTTGTAATACCAGAAACAAGTGGACACATATCTGATAATACAACTGAAAACCCTTTTTTCTGCCAAAGTTAACATACAAAACATGAGAAAACCATCAGGTTTTTTATTGTTTTATGATGACGTGCAAATAGTTAGTCTAAAGCTGGAAATTTTTCCAATTAATTTGGGGATTTCATTGAAGAATAATGAGTACCTGAGGGGAGAGGTTCAGCAATTCATATTTAGGAAGGTTCATGACATCTGCACAAACAGTTGAAACCCTTGAATCACAGTGAGTTGAAGGAACTTTCACCTTCTGTTCTGGTTATAATACCCCACACAAATGAGTTCAAGTTACCCTTCTGGGACAGATTTACTGTGACTGTATGAACAAATAAAAGAAACATAAAACAGCAGATCACCTTAAGATCAACGCCAACAACCGTCCCACCATTTTTCAAAGGACCAAGGCTTTGACATGCTACCTGGTTTTCCATGAACAAAATCACCCATCAATTCCAAGTAAATATATCAATTCAAAGCATCATACATTTAAAGTACAAAGGTTTCTTACATGAATAGGGTGTAAGATAGCGAAATTCGTATGTAAAAATTAATGTTCAAACAAAATAATGGGATGGAAGTATAAGTGAAACAAGCTAGCTTAAATACAGGCTCGTCATAGAATCTTGGCTTGCTAAGGCCTTAAGCCAAGCGGAACCATAATATCTGGCTATTTGAGTATTTGACCAGCCCAGTATAACTAGATCCCTGATTGCCACTAAAAATCAAACTAAAAAAACTTAAGTCTCCACAAATTTCCAAACCTACCAAGACTATCGAGGTTAGTGAGTTGCTTAATGTGATCTATAATTTGCTTAACCAAACAATCCTAATCTCTTGGGCAATTTTATCCATACTTTTTTCAATTGGGTTCACTTGTACTTTTATTTGACAGGCATAATTTTGATTTTCGCAGCCTACACGAACCAAACATATTTGAGCCAAGCTTAAATTAAATTTAGTTAATCACACAATAACCAATCAATATATGACAAAGCCAAGGTCAAGGTTTTGGCAAGCTGACTCTAACCCTAACTTTGGGCTTCGCTGGCTTAGTAAACCATGGACCAAACCAGAACCATCTAACTTCTTCAAGAGTCAAGACCCAAACTTCAAGCAGCAACAAGCACAGGGTGAGCTCAAACAGATACACATCCGCCCTTAATCTTAATAAAGCGAGTGCACATAAAGTAAAAGTGGATTGCTTGTGAATCAAAAGATTGCATCAACTCATTAGCTTTCCTCTTTTTCCCTAAAACTGCTAACTCACACGCCCCTCTAAACCTACTCCTAAAATCATAAAATCTGAACCCTCAATCATGATTTCGCTAAGTTACAAGCCCTTTGGTGACAATTCGATTGATTTGTTACAAATATCGTATTCAACATACACTCGAAACAAGGGAGAAAGATGGACCTGAAGCCAAGCACCAGGAGCACAACCAAGGTCAAGAACAGAACAACCAGGTGTAATCAATTTGTACTGCTTCTGAATCTGAAGCAGCTGTTCATCCAACCATAACCAAATCAAAATCAACAATATCATAAATAAAAAAAAAGCGTATCATAATTTTGTTAGAATTAAAGTTCATAAACACATCAATAATATTATCCAACGATTGTAAGATTCAAAATAAAAAAAAAGGGGGGGGAACCTAACATCAATACGAAGGATGAAATACCTTGAAGGCAGATCTAGCAACGTACCCGAGGCGAAGAGCTTCTCTGTAGAAGAAATCTGCAGTCCCACCCGCGCTCATTGTTCGCTTCTTTGATTAGGGTTTAATGGCGGCAACGCGCTAAAACCTTTCGATGTTCGGGTTCGAGCCCGATTGCAGGGAGAGGCTAGTTTCTTCCTTTTTTTTTATAAAAAAAGTAACTTTATAAAAAGAGTAAATAGCAAAAATCGTCCCTAAGGTTTGGGCAATTTTGCAAGATTCATCCAAAAAGTTTCTTTTTCTCAACTGGATCCTCGAGGTTTCAAATTTGTTATCATTTCCGTCCATTTACAAATTAGGTTAAAAATTAACATTTACTAATGGGTATTTTGGTAATTTACATTTGTTTTGTTTTTATCTATGTTAAGAGAGTGTGTGTGTGTGTATACCTAGACTAGATACCACCATAATCTTCAATCTTCATCATCTACTTCAATGCTCCCCTTAACCACCAGATCCACCACCAGACTTCCATCCCAATTCACCACACTTGTTGCTTGCAAACCCAAATTGACCGTCAAAATTACTACCACCACCACAAAAAACCACCCCAACGGATTTATTTTCACTCAAACCCTCTTTGGAAAACTCCAAATCACCATCTCCACCACCATCGAACCATTACCCACTATCACCATCGTCATCTTCATCATCTCTTATACAGGGGTATGTGGATG